>CM053789.1:460016741-460466741 GCA_028749045.1 Cupressus sempervirens
ACTATGTGAAAATGGAAAACTTAAAGATGAATTCTCCATAGTTGAGAAGAAGGGTCTGATCAAAACCCTAGTTTTACATACTTTTTTCAAAATAGAATGGATATGCATAGTGTTGAGCAGAATCTATGATGGAGCCTTTTGGTTAGAGACAGGACCAGTAAAGTTTACAAAGAAAATTATCCATAGGTTTACTGGTATTCCAACCCTAGATTGGCCAAAGACCTTGAGAAGTGACAAAAAGGAGGCCATAGAGAAGAATACAGGTGCAAAATGGAATAATAGGGGAATGCCAATAGACATCATCATAGAACCCCTACTAGATTTTGCTATGAGTTTCATATCCCACAAATTTTTACCAGTCAAGTAGACTAAATAGTGTACCATGTATTGCAGTAGATGTAGCTTATAATTGGTGAAGAAAGATCATACATATGATCCTACAGAGCTCATGTTATAGCAGATCAATGAGAATCAGGGAGCTATACTTGGAAGTATAAGGGAGCTCATTGAAAATTTGGCTCAATTTTGGTTTGTATGTTTTTCTATATTATGAAAGAATTCCCTTTAGTAGAAAAGGTGAAATGGGATCAAAATAAGACCATTTTTGAGCAAATTAATGGATTCATTGAGCATATGGGTGAGAATTTTGATTCCCAAATGACTAGCTATTTTGAGGACTTCAAAAAGTCCATGAAATAGAGGATGAGGATACTAGTCACTAGTTGAGCAACATGAAAAGGATATTTTCTTTCTTGTGGATATTGATTACACTTATATACAAGCATTCATACCTAGAGTGAGATGGCTTAGGCCACTAGGTTATGAACTTGATGTTGATCAAGCCTCAACAATAATAACAACACTACTTGTAGAAGACATTGACAAGGCTGCAAAACATTTTTGAACTTATGACATTGTCAAATCAAGGGTGGCGATAGACCTTAAGAAAGCCACAATAGTGAAAAAGAAGGACAAATTGATCAAAAATATCAAGAAAAGATTTGGATTTTAAGAAGCAGGCATAGCAGAGGAAGATGAAGCAGATGAAGAAGAGGATGGCAATGAAAATGAAGAAGATGAGCCTCTACAATTGACACAAGGTCTAGGTGAGGATAAAGAGGAAGGTGTAGAGGAAAAAGAAGCTGAGGAAGCACCTATTAGAACCAAAGTCACCAAGAGGAAGGCTAAAAATCCACTTGCTCCTCAACCTAAAGCAAAGAAAGTGACAAAACCTGCACCAAAAAAGCCTACTATTGGAGCCACCACTAGAGCTACAACACAAAAGGCCAAAGAAGGGGCAAAAAAGAAGAAGAAAACTACCAAGAAGATTGATGAGTAGCCAAGGAAGAGAATAAAATATGTAGCTCAACCTAACTCAAATGAAGAAAAGATAGAAACAAATGATAATAGTCAGTTCAAAGTGGTAAGTCGTCCACCTATGTCTTCAATTGATAAATTATGTGCAAAAATTAGAAATGGAGACTTAAAAGATTTAAAGAATTTAGATTTTAATAAGCTCATTAAGGAAGAGAAAAATAAAATAGAGGAATCTGTGTATGCTATGATGGCCGAGTACAAGCACACACCTCTAGAGCTAGATGGCTCAATGCCTAAGGAGTTGCACAAAATCATTGAAGATAAATGGCATTTTTGCTTACAAATGGAAAAGGAAATAAGGGAATCTACTTTAGCTAGATTTTTGCCTAATTTGACTAAGGGTCAAATAACTCATACAGTCAAGAGGAACAATAGTAGATTTACTCCTAAGTATAGAGCATTTTGTATTTTGCAAAATAAAATTGAAGATGTAGTCAACAAATCCACAAGACCATGGAAAATAATTTATAAGAAAATTGATGATGTTTTTGATGAGGAATACAAAGCAGAAGCAATTGCCAAGAAAAAAGAAATGAAAGAAATAGGGAAGGAGGAGGAAGATAAGAAGGAAGAAGAGAACAAAGATGAAGAAGAAAAGAAAGATGAAGAGGAGAAACAGGAAGAAAAGGGTACAAATGAATAGCAAGAGAAAAGCATGCAAGATAAACAACTAGCACCTCCTACCCCTCCTCATGCCACCATCACACCTATAGAGATTATCAAGATTAAGGATGTTATTGACACTTATAGTCAAAAAATCAATCCATTAACTATAGAGGATCTAGCAAAGATCCTTGAGCAATCAACACAAGTAGCTAGATTATGTTCAAGCCCAATACTAGTTAGTGTTGATGAGTTGCAAAAGGTAGTAGTAAAATCAAAGGAAGTCAACGTGAAAACAAAAGAACCACCTTCGACCACTCAAACTGCTGGAATCCTATTCCTTCCTCCACCATCTCCACCAAAAGAAATAGTAGATGCACTTCAAGTGCTGAGTGCAGCAATAGGGGAAGACAAAGAAAAATCAATACAACCAACAAGCACAACCCCAACCATTAATAGTGAAAAGGAGAAACAAATAGAGGAGAAGGAAGAGATAAGAGATGAGGAGGAATTGACAATACAAACTTTGGTTGAATTACCAAAAATAGGTACTCCCACTCAAACTCTTCAGAAGCTGAGCACTGAAATGCTAGCATTGCAAGTTAGAAGACCAAGCTTGAGCTCAACAAAAGTAGCCAGGAAACTTTAGTATGGAATTCTTGAGCTTGATGAGGAAATCACAATACCTTACTATGAATCCAACACCCTCACTAAAGAAAAGATTAATGAAATATAGAGTGCATTAGATAGAAGAAGAAGACAAGAGTTATTGAGAAAAGAATACAAATGTAGGCAAGCACTGAATGAGATAAAATACATCTTTATGGATGCCTTTAGCTTGCAGACACCTAATGAGTCAAGGCCAATAGTAGAGAAACTATCTAACATAGTTGATTAGGTAACAAATGAAGACCATGATACAAAAGAAAAATTAATGGAATGGTCAGAAAGGAAGTTCCAAGGAAAGGTAAATGAGAAAATATCTGGTGATATAGCACTATCTCAAGTTGAGCTAGCTAAGAAATTGGATAGAGTAAAAATTGTACTTGGGAATATATTCTCCCAGTACAAGTTGTGTGATTTTTCCAACTTCACACAAGAGACTAGCTAGAATATACTGAGTTTGGAGAGATATCTAAAGATTTCTAGTATGCAACTCCCCACCAATCTAGCTTAGAGTCAGAAGCATTTTGCTCAAATGCTTCACACTCAAAGAGAATTAGCTATATTAACAATAGAGGAGGCAAATACAAAAGCTAAGTTGATGCAAATGCAGTCCTCCATAACCCCTCACTTGGAGGTACTCCATAAGGAGCAAATGTATGCACAAACAATCCTCAAGAAAGATTCCAATATTTATACCTCAGATGGACTTATACATCTAGGAGTAGAGATTGCTATCTAGTATAAGTCATTGGACATTGCACTAGCAAACTGGAATGCAGCTTTGAAAATACTCTTGGAGGTAAATAACACATTTTTGGCTAAGCATGGTATTACTCCATAGAACGCTTTGACATTAGTGTCAAAAAGAGGGAGATAAAGTAAGGGGGAGATATATGTATAAGGGGAGATGAATCATTTTTTGATTACATTCTTTCATTTTGAGAATAATGTGGAAAGTTTGTAAATAGCCAAAAAGGGGGAGACTAGTAATAAAGGAGAAAGGGGGAGATCCAAAATTTTGAACTTCAATAGATTAGATACAACACACAGGCTTAGAATGTAGAAATAAGACAAAGGATAGAGAGAATCAGGCACATTAGCACAAAATTTCAGTCTCAAGAATGGAGAAAGCATAATCAACTCAGAGGGAGTCATAAGGTATATTGTTACTCACAATATTTTTTGAAAATTTGCATGAATACCAAGCAAATAAAGAATGTACTCAATAAGGTTAAGTTCATAAATGTTTAGTTAAGTGTTTTTGACACTCATGTAAAAGGGGGAGATTGTTGGTCAAAAGAATAGTCTTGACAATTGAGTGTCAACACACTTAAACCATTTTCACTATATATATGCCGAGTACACAATGTATGTCGAGCCAAAATTTCAATAGGTGTCGAGCCACAATTGGTGCCAAGCAAGTTTGAATGTAGTATGTGCTGAGTAATTAAAAAATGTTCAGATGCCATGCAATACAAGAACACACATGTGCCAGGCAATACAATATTTAACAAGTGTCGAGTGATCTAGGAAAGTAATAGGTGCTGAGAAAACTAGGAAAGTAATAGATGTCGAGCAATCCAAGCATCAGTTCATGCCAAGCATTAGTAATGTAATGAACCAAGAAAGTAATAGATGTTGAGAAATCCAAGAATCAATTCATGCCAAGCATCAGTAATGTAATGAGTGTTGAGTAACTCATGATCAACATAAGAGTTTGTGCTTTCACAAACTAAGATGTAAATCATTTTTGGAGCCAAATTAGAGATATTTCAAACGAGAAAAAGGATAACAACAAATCATTTACATTCCCTATGCAATCTAAATGCAATCAATTAGAAAATTGGAGACATCATGCAACCAATGAGAAATATCCAAGGTATGAGTGGGAATTTAAGATTCAACATGGATCATAGATCCATACCTAACCCTAAGTCTTCACATTCTTTAAAAGGAGGTCAAAAACCCATTGCATGTGTGCAAGAGAACTATGTAAGGGGAGATTATAGAAAAATTTTAGTGTGAAGAGGAAAAGGACTTAGAGAAATATAGCAACAATTAATTATTAATTAACCTATGCGGTAAACATTTGGCATCGTTGCTCGATGGACCTGGTACGCAGGTAGGTGGATATGAATTAAATGCCGAATCAGTTGAACAAGAATAAGAATAAGTTGAAGGAAAAGGATGAATTACGTGCAGCACAGGAAAATTTAATTTTGGCACAACAAGATGAACGCAGACGGAGATTTCAGCAAGTTACCAACGGACAAAAAGCACTGAAAAATTGTTAGAAGAGACTCAACAATGGCTCAATTTGGTGGAAGAAGCAAGGGAGGAGTTTCTAAACTTGCATACACCCCGGGAAGAGAATCTTGATGGAAGGAGATTGACTCACACGGCTTGAAGTGCCGAAGGAGCACGAGTGTGGAGTGACCTCTTCATTCGAGATATACTTCTGGAATGAATAGCTTTGGTTGACGAAGCCTCTTCTTCACCAAATAGCGCAGAATTCGAAAATAGCGTGGAAGTCAAAAACAACGCGGGTGTTGCAAACAGCGCGGGTGTTGAAAATAGTGCAGAAGCAAAAAACAATGCAGGTGTAGAAAATAGCGCAGGTGTTCAAAACAACACGGGTGTGCAGAACAACGGGGGTGTTCAAAACAGCACGGGAGCTCAAAACAATGCAGGTGTTTAGAACAATGCAGGTACATAACAAAACCCCCAACATACAGTAATAATGGTAGGTCCAAAAGAAAAGTTGCCTAAATTTGATGGTGAAGGAACCGCCGATCTGATTCGACATTATAAAACATGTGAAACAATCTGAAGAGCAAATGGCATAACATATACAAACAAATGGATTCGACAACTTAGAGGAATAGAGCAACAATTTCATAACAAGTTGATCAGAATAGTACAAGAGATAAGGAACACATACAAAGATCAAATCAAGCAAGGATTAGAACAAGAAGAGTAGATCTAGTACCTGAATCCAGCAATTTAAGATTGCATTCAATCAGCTCAAATGTTCTATTACTTTCTCACAATTGTATTAGAGGTTGAAATCCTATGTTGATAGGTTAGCTTAACAGCTAGGTAGGAGAATCTTTCGAGAAGGTCTTGAAAATCCTATGTATTAGGTGGGTTTAACAGCCTATTGTAAATCCTTTAACAGGGTGACACTTCATGTAAGTGTTTGTAAATCCTCTAACTAGGTCACTATTGACACAATGTAAAGCCTTTAATAGGGTAGGCCTTTCACAAGGCAAACCATCAGAAGTGGTTGAACATTGATTGTTGCATTGATTTTTGTGGGTGTCATCCCAACCCCAGTTTTACCTTCTTATCCTTGGAGGGTTTTTGGGTTACCAAGTCTTTGTGTTATATGGTGATACATGCTTTCATTTCATGTTTGCTTATATGTTTAATTGCATGCAATTAACTTTCAATTATATGTTAAAAAGGACTTAAAAGGATAAAAGGTGGTACTTTTGATTCACCCTCCCCTCCCCTCCTCAGAAGTACTCATCCCATTTGAACATTCCAAGAATCTGGCACATCTTATGTGATGGCCATAAATATATAAGATCAGCACACTAATGTGGGATATGATTATGTGAAAAACATGATCACTGTGATGTATAATAAAATCATAGCCACAAAGGTAGGAGAATTGGGGAGCTTCAAATTTCATCATTACTTAATGCTTATGCATATGCTCTTATACAAAAATATTGGTTAGATTAGCCCATATTTCATTGAACAAATAAAGGAGATGGAAGAATCAATCCACGTGCAATGATGGAATAGGGCATGGATAAATTTTTATCCTTACTCCAATTATATTTCATTTTATAATGATTTCATTTTCTCTATCATGAATATATTATTTTCTAATATAGAGAGAATTCCATGAGAGACAAGGAAGTTTCTTAGGCCAACTTTGTGTCATGATGATGTTTTATTAGATCATAATTGGAGGGATATGTATTTTTATTTGGAAATAACACTATAATGAGGGTATATGGGTGCCCACAACCTCCCCATTTTTTACCAAGAATTTTTCCTAAGAGGTTAGGAATCATTGATATCTTTTGGAAACTCAAATTGACGAATAGAGAACATTTAGGCCTTGCTAGGAAAAAATGCTCATTGTGTGTAGGAGTTTCAAGAAAGGAAATTTCACAATCAGAAAAGAGGCCATTGATGAAATTAATGTATTCCTTAGATAATATAAATTTCTATCCTTAGTTGGCAGGACTTATAATCTTTAACATGTCTTAGAATAACACTAAGAAGTATAAGGGGTTATAGTTTACCCTAGAAGAAACCCTTATGGGAAGAAGATATAATAAGAAATTTTCTATTTGATGATTTTCGTAGAGATAGAACCCTAAAGTGGAGAGATATAGTGAGGGTTGAAGAGGAGTCAAGAAGGATTGGGCTTGAATTTTTGGGATTATATATATAACAAAAAACATTTGGACACATTTAGTAAATGCATTACAAAATATCAAGGGATTATGTCACATATTCTTGATGAGGTTCATGAGAAATAATATGGAAGGGTGAATTATGTATCCCTTGAGCCATTTATATACCTTGAAAAGGAAGAAGATTAAGAAGAATATGCACAAACTATGACATCAACATGGAAATAGGGGTGAAAGAAGAAGAGAAAATTGACTGATATACCTTCAAAGGCTGGGAAAAGGGCTTGCAAATCTTGCCTAAAAGTAGTCATTATTTTGGTGACATAAGACAAATTATTTCAATAAGATAGGCAACAAAGAATGAAAAGGCTACAAGTAAGTTGGAATTGGTAGCAAAGATGATAGACAATGGGGTTGTTCAATCCTGAGAATTCCTTCAAGATGATGATTTTGTTAAGAGTTAGGAGATAAAAAGATTCTTATTTAAATTGAAATTTTTTAAACTATCTTTTTCATTGCAACCAGGGGATCCCAATGAGAATATTTTTGAACTCATAGGAAGGTTTCTATCCTATGATCTTGATAGTGAAACACTCACTTTGAAGGAGGCTATAGAGTTGGTGAAAATAAGTGGGACATTACTACTCTCTAGATGTGATCTTAGCTCTTCTTTTATATTGGATCAAATCAAAGAACATGAAAATTCAATTTATTTTTAAATCATTTGTCCTTGGGGGATTTTAGAGAGGATCTAGATACAATATAGATGTATAGACTAATGCAATTTTGAGCATCCCCTCAGCATCAACTAAGCCATTATTGATGGAAGTGATGACACAACTTAGGAGAGTGTCATGATTTTGAGTGAAAAGTCAGTATCTAGTGGAGAAGTCTCAAGATTATTGAGTGTAATGTCATTATTGAGCAAGGATAAGATGGATAATATTGTAGATCAATTATCTTAAAGAATTATGTTGCTTCTAGGAAGCAATATGAAGAGGAATTAGAAATGAATTATGTAATGGAAAAGAAAGATTCATGAATTTGTAACAGAGGTAAAAACTCTAAAAAAGGTCACCAAGCCATTGATAGAAGTTTTTGACAAAGAAATTAAAACAAAGGGAGAGGGATCAATTCCTATTGTGGTAATAGACCTACGTGTGAATATGGACATTGATGCAAAAGAATCAGCTAGAGATATTGAAATAAATGAAATGAAGGGTGTTTTTCCCCATAGGATAAGTATTTTGTAAAATATTTCTCAAAATGTTCATAGTGTTTTTATCTCTTTGCAAGGTATAGAACACCAATGTTATGAAGTCCTTTCTTTGTTAACTTTATTATTTAATAAGTGGAGCCCTTACTCTCATATCCTTGACAAATTAATCCCAATGATGACTATAAAGAAAAAGTTGCCAAAGGAAATTATCATTACTACTAAGAAAATTCTTTGTAGGGTTAAATAGTTGTATGGGATTTTCACTGGCAATATCTAATTAATACAAAGTGAGGTGAAGGTTATTGCTGATCATATACAAAGTTTCATATCTCCTATTATAGATGATGAAGGAAAGTTAAATGAATGAAAAGAATTATCTACATCCTTTGACAATAATCTAGAAAATAAAAGGATTGTTGCATATTTTGATGGATATGTCAATGTATAAACTTTTTATGAGGTTTGTGACACACTGTCTAAAATTGAAATGGACATGAACATGATTTTTAATGATGTGAGACCCATAAAAGATGCTAGATGGGGAAAATGATTGACTGAGTTGAATATAGTTAGAGATTCTATGTGTCATGATGTGGATACAAATATTACTATTTGGGAAGGAATAGAAGGATTAAGGCCTTGCCAACTAGACATAGCTAGAGAGAAGAATTGGAAGAAAGCATTAAGAGAAAAAAGAGGGAGGAAAATTGTCAAATTATGATACCTTAGTTTTGAAATTCACCTACTATAGATATACCTACATTGAAAATAAAGAACTAATCTTGAATGTCCATGCTCCCATCTATTCAAATTTGGAATTGTCTCCAATGTTTTATTTCTATTATTTTGTCTTTAATAAGGTATTATGTCCAATAATGTAATGAAATGTATATTTCCCTTTCAAGTATAAAACTTGTTGCAACTCATATCTATATATGAATTTCCAAGACTTAAAAGAGGGTCCAAAATTTAGGAAAATGAGTATTAATTTTAGATGTTTAACCGGTCCAAAAATGTGAAGCGTCATATCTTGATTTTTCTCATCGATAGAACAAAATAGAGTTTTAGTGTTTTGAGTCTATCTTGAGTCACTTCATTTAATAAGATATGACACTCCAAATGTATTATATCAAGTAAACTATTTAAAAATGAGAAAGCCATTTTTAATTACTAAAATTTGAATCTTTTCTCTTTTCATGCTATTTTTGAATTTTCTACGATTCAACGACAAGTATGTTGAATTTTGTTGGAAATTTGATTGAAAAGATCATTATTGAAGGAGATTGTTTGCAAAGAGGGAAATTGTTGATAAAAGAATGTTTTCAATCATTGTTTTTCCACTAATGTCAAACTTTCTATTTGCTAGAATGATAATTTCTTATAAGATCCATGTACTATCACTTAGTTGATTGATGAAGAGGATTTAATCAACAAGATGTAAGAAAAACACCTAAGGGAAAGGTTGAGTTATAGTTTTGTAATGGAGTGCAAGAATTAGTTAAGAAAATGGTAAAATTATATATTGATAATATAGTTGAAGATACAGAGGTTGGCCACACTTAGATACATTAGAAGTATAAGTTGTAACAAGGTTGTCTACAAAGCTTGACTAAGTTCATTAGTGAGTGCCGAGCAAGCTAGTTCATGCCAAATAGATTTTTAGTTAGTGCTAAGAAAATGCAAAATCTAGTGTGTGCTAAGTGAAACAGAAGGAGCCAAGAAAGTTCAGGTGTTGAGAAAAGTAATAGGTGTTGAGCATCAGAAAACCTAGTGGATGCAGAGTGAATGCATAGTAGGTGTTGAGCATCAGTAAAATGTAGTTGGTGCCAAGTAATATAGTATGTTCCAAGCACCAGAATTTCAATAATGCTGAGTTACTAAATTATTTGAAAAGTTAAAGATTCGGTAGATTTGAGCTAACAAGATTGTTACCTTGAATTTTGTGAACTAGATGGAGGATAAGGATGATGAGCTGGAGGCATAGCATTTTAAGTAAACCATTTTAAGGTGAATTTAGGAGGATTCTTCATGATTTTTCTAGAAGGAACACGATATGGGTTAGATTCATTGAATCCTACCTAACCCATTCAATCTAAAATTAAAGTGGGAAGATCAAGAGCTGAAATTTTTTTCTAGACTTCTGTTTAAGGAGTCATAGCCCAAGAAGCTAGAGTTGTTGGGTCAAAGTTGTTGAAGGGTGTCAAGGAGAAGGCATTGAGAAGAAGGAAGAATAGAGCACAAAGACTCTGCTTCAATAAGTGGCCATATAGGAAATTGCACTAGTAAATTGAGCAAAGAGACTCAATGAAACAAAGCTTGAAAAGAAGGACAAGTTGTCAAAGCTATAGAGATTTAAAGCTAGGCAATGTTGTGAGTTTAACAGAGATCTAAATTCTGTCAGTTAAGTTGTTGTTACTCTCTAATAATTGTACCAATTAGGATAAAATCCTATGGACTTAGGTTGGTTTAACAACCATTTGTAAATCCTTTAATAGGGTGGCATTCCAAGCGAATGTTCTAAAGTCCTTTAACCAGGTCCACTTCTAATAGGGTGGTTGAATCCTTTAACTAGGTCACATTTAATAGCGTGTTGTAGCCTTTAATAGGGTAGGCCTTTCACAGGGCATCACTTTAGAAGAGTGAGAATTGAGTAGCATGTTACTTGTGGTTTTTCCCAAATTGGGTTTCCATGTAAATCACTATGTTATGTGTTGATCTTTCATGTCTTATTCTTGCATGTTGATTTTATAGTAACTTGCTAAGTAGGAAAGTTTAAGCTTGGATGCATGAACAATTTAATGGGCTCACTTTACTTGATGAAAAAGTTTTATTAGGACATTTAGACCTTGAATGACTGATTCACCCCCCCCTCTCACTTATTCTAAAGCATTTCTAATAGATAGTTATAATTCATTTTGAATTATATCCCATTTCATGTTTTACTATTAATCAAATTGAATAATAAAATCATTAATATGATATGAGAGAATTAAGGGGTTTCATGCTAAGAATGCGTTATGTATGAGATCTGTATTCTATATTCAATCTTATTCAAAAGGTAAATGAGTAGATCTAAAGCTATAGTGTCAGATTGATGAGAAATAACCCAATGGATAAAGTATTGGTCATGTTATAATTCTAAGCAAGTTCTTAGGCTTACATAGCATTAAAATATTTGATCAAAATCTTTTACATTTTATGTTATGTTGTAGATATAAAATAGTTGGCCTAAACTTGATTTAGAGAGCTTTTAGTTATTTTATTATATCAAAGTAAGAATAATTGAAAGATATTATCTTCTATAATGGGATTAAATTTTAATAGTGTTGTAAAGAGAAGTGGTGATTAATCCAAAGGTATACCCATCTAAATCCTAAAAAATTCAAAGGGAAGAAGAATAATTAGCCTTATCAGTATGTCCTATTGGTTTGATTTGATATATTTTTCATGATTTATAGCTAACTTCTAGATGTTATCCACATCCCACAGATAATTGAAATCCTATTAAATTAGGAGCCAATGAAATAACAACTCTAGTGGGGAAAGTATTATGTAGATAATGTCAAAAGGTTCTCATGGTATGTATGTTAGCCCAATGTCTTTTCATCATGTGACATAGTTACTTTCCTTGAAGTACACTTTTCTTTTATCAAGTTAGTATGTTGTCACATCTAGGTGTGAGTACTGAATCTTTTATGGTAAAGGTGGGCCAATCAAGATAGTTCACATTTTCATAAGCGAAGGGCTTGCTTCTGTGGGTTCTCATTTGATGTATATTCTTAAGGATTGTCATTAGAAAAGTCATATTTTCCTTAGTAGGTGGTGACTTAGTCAAGGTTTCCTAAGTAGCGTTTAGTTTATTTTAACAAAAATCGATAAAAAGAACAAGAAAAAAGGTGAGTCTAGTCATAATAAAACACTTAGGGATAACATTGAAAGTAACCCACAATATCAACCAATAGAGGAAAGAGAATCTTGGTGAAATTTTCATGACCCCTTTCTAAGAGGAAGGTGTTGGAAGCATGAATGCTAATGATATTCCCATGGGGAAGTATTGTAGATATGTTACTATGATGATATATTACATTCATAACTAAGTTTTTCATTGATGTCAACATAGCAATTTTCTATGGTATCTGACAGAAGAACAATAGAAAGATCAAGTTAGTATAGATGGATAGTTGAGTATTCTAACTATCTGAGGTTATGGGAGATGCTTTTTAGTATTTGGTATATGTAGTTAAAGTCAAAAGAAGAAAGGATAAGTCTAGAAGAAGTGATCTAAGTTTTGGTGATTTCTGTTTTGAGATAGAGTTTACAGAGGCATGTTCTGGTAAACTTGTTATATCTCTTAGCAGAGTTGATATTCTAAGGATTGAAGTTGAGGACATGAATAAAACATGTTGATGATGATGTGGATAAGTTCTCTCATCATAATATTGCATGTATGAAAAGATAGTCAAGTTGCAAGGCAAAAGATTTATGTTATCACTAAGTGTAACATGTTCTTATTGTGGTCTTATAATAATTAATTGAGAAGGTCTAACAACTGACTCAGAGAATTGTTTTGAGGAATTGGTAGAAAGAAATGAAATTTTATTTTATCATGGTATGGTTTTATAATTGATGATAAGAAGCAGCAAGAGCGAAATGTGAAGTTGAGCAGAGTAGTGTAGAAGTGAAGGAAACTTCATTGTCGAGGTTTTGTTGAGTGATCCAAGGTTTGATATTTGAGTCCAAGATTTGTGACTTGGTCTACAAGGTTTGATAGTGATTGGTTTAGTTGAATGAACAAAGGAAAGAAAAACATAACAATAAATTACATGTTTGAGCAATGAGCTCTTCTTGTAGTTAAAATTGCATGTTTGGGCAGTGGGCTCATCTTGCATACATAGTACCACAACTCCTAATAGGGTTGTAATCTCTTAAAAGGGATTCAAAGTCTCCTCATAGGGACTCTATATACTAAATTTTGTAATAGAATCCTAATGGGGTCCATCCTCTAACAAGAAATATTTATATTAGTACATCATCTTGTGGGCATCATGTCCATTGGGGTTTTCCCTTTGATCAAGCATTTTTGTAGTCAACATATCTAGTGTAATTGTCTATGTGCATTTTATTATGGTTGTTGTTTAATTTGGTTGAATGGTTAAGTTTTTTTTTAAAAAGATAGATGTTTTAATTGTCAGATAAGTGATTCACCCCCTCTCTTAGTTATCTTGGTGGATTATTGTATCTAACAATTGGTATTAGAGCATCAGGTCCTTGAAGATAAAGTTTGAAAAATTCAGGAGATCCATGGAGAACATGTTTAGGAAAGATAGTCCAAAGTTTTATGGAACAAATTATGACAGCTGGAAAGAAAAGATGAAGATACATCTATTGTGTATGGGTCCAGAATATTGGATCTTAACAAAATCAATGAAGACAATCATTGCTGAAAATGATTTGGAAATTTGCACTAAGGTAGAAAGAGATCTTTTTATGTGTGACATGAGAGCTAAAGAGGCACTCTTGATTGCACTTCCTAAAATTGAGTACAATTAGGTAAAATCACTTGCTACTTCACATTTGATTTGGAAAGCTTTGGAAATAGTTTTGATTTGGAAAGCTTTGGAAATAGTTTTGAAGGAGATGCACATTCTAAGAAGTTAAGACTACAAAGTTGGATTTGTGCATTTCAAGATGCTAAGATGATGAAAGATGAATTTGTAAGAACAAATATAGGCAAGATATCAGAAATTACTGTAGGTTATATGGAAGATATTGAAGACTTTAACACCACCATTTAAGTCAGCAATTCGGATGATACAATTGTTGATATCTTGTACCAAAGATTTCACAAAAGATTCATTGCTTGGAAGACTTGAAGTAGTTGAGAAGGAGCTTAGATAGTCTAGAGAATTGAATAGAATAGAGACAACTTTCAGTGCCTTGAATATTCAACCCAGTCTATCAAGGAGCACAAGTGCTAGAGGAGATTTTGCTAGCAGTAGCAAATCTAAGGATGAGAAAAATATTGAAGAACAAGTAACCCTTCTAGTAAAAAGAGAAAAAGGAGGTAATAAAATCTTTGAATGTTGGGCTTGTGATGAATATGGTCATTATGCATATAAATGTCTTGAAAGAGAGAAAAAGTATAAGCGAGATTACAAGCCTAGAAAAGAAAGAAAGTGTTGCATGAAAATAAAGATAGTGATTCTGATGAATAAGCATTAAGTGCTAGTGATGATGAAATTGGATTTGTGGCAATTAAAGAAGAAAGTCTAGAAAAGGTAGATTTGGTGTCGTAGGTTGAGAAGAAATCTAATTGGATAATTGATAATGCTTGTTCACATCATATGACTAGTGACATGAACAAGATTTTTGACTCCAAAATTTAGGATGGATGAATTGTCAGAGTTGGAAATAATGTATTTGAATCTTATTGAAATGACATGTTTGGTTGCAAAGGTAGATGACAGTTGGTTATGGCATAAGACATTTTGTCATATAAACTTTGAAAGTATTGTAAAGACTAGTAGAATGTTTGTAGTTAGAGATTTTTTGAAGATTGTAAAGTGTACTAACACAATTGGCAAGGAGTGTGTTTTGGAAAAGCATAACAAAACTTCTTTTCCCAGCAAGAAGTTTACCACTACAAAAAAGTTGAAGATTATACACATACATCTTAGTGGTCCTAAAAAGACTAAAGGATTCTATGGTGAAAGGTATTTTATGATTCTAGTTGATGATTTTTCTAGAATGATGTGGGTTGCATTTCTTAAAGAGAAATCTGAGGCATTTGATAAGTTTAAGATATTCAAGAATAGGGTTGAGAATGAATTTGGTATGAAGATTAAATGATTAAGATTAGATAGAGGAGAATTTACTTCAAATTATTTTAACATGTTTTGTAAATAAAATGGAATTAAAAGATAGTTATCAGCTCTAAGAACCCTAAACAAAATGGCATTGTAGAGAGAAGGAACAAGTTAGTTATAGAAGCTGTAAGAGCTATGTTAGCAGAGAATGATGTATCCAAAATGTTTTGGAGAGAAGCTATGAATACACTAGTCTACACTATGAATAGAGTGAAAGTTAGGAAAGACACAAACAAGACATCTTACAAACTATGGTTTGATCACTCACCTACAGTTAAGTATTTCATTATTTTTGGGAGTAAATTGTTGGAAATCTAATTGAAAAGCTCATCGTTGATGATTAAATTGTTGAAGATCAAAGAGGGAGATTGTTGCAAAGAAGGAAGATTGTTGTTTTAAATAATTATTTTGTCATTGATGTCAAACCTGCTACTTGTAGGAATGGCATTTTCTTATAAGATTCAAGTACTATCACTTAGTTGATTGATGAAGAGGATTTGATCAACAAGATGTAACAAGAGTACATAAAGTGAAGGTTGAGTTATGATGTTATAATGAAGAGCAAGAATCAATTAAAACAATAGTTAAATAATGTATTGATAACATACTCAAATAAAAATAGGTTGGTCACACTTAGAAACATTGGAGGAAGAAGTTGTAACAAGGTTAAATGCAAAGCTTAAACTAAGATCATTAGTGGGTGCTGAGCAAGATAGTTGAAGTCGAGAAAATTTTCAATTGGACCTGAGTAATAAGAAATTCTAGTGTGTGCTGAGTGATCTTTAGGTTTCAAGTGAAGATTAGGTACCAAGCATTAGAAAACCTTAGTTGGTGCTGAGTGATCTTTAGACTTTGAGCATCAGGAAAAACACAGTTGATGCCGAGTAACACAGTATGTGTCGAGCACTAGTATTTCAATAGTGCCAAGCTACTGCATTATTTTAAATGATGAAGATTTGCCAAATCTGAGCCGACAAAGTGGTTACCTTGAATTTTGTAAACAAGTTGGAAGATAAGGATGATGAGCTGGTGGCATATAATTCTATGTAAACCATTTTTGAGAGAATTCTAAAGGATTATTCAAGAAGTTTCTAGAGGAAACAAAATATGGGTTAGAGGCAATGAATCCTACCTAATCCACATGAATTGAGATTAAAGAATGGAAGAATGGAGTTGGAAAATAAGTCCAAGACTTCTATTTAAGGAGTCATAGACCAAGAAGCAATTTTTTTTGATACTATTGCTGCTAAAGAGCCAAACTATGAAGTTGTTAGAAGGGTGTCAAGAAAGACATATAGGAGAAGAAAGAACACATAGGCTCTGCTTCTACAATTGGTCATGAAAAGATGATTGCATTGGTACATTGAGCATGGAGACTCAAGGAGAGTAAGCTTGAAAGGAGGGAAAGCTATCAGAGTTGCAGTGATTGAAGGCCAAGCAAGGGTATGAGCTGAGAAGTGATTTGAGATCTGCAAGATAAGTTGTATGTTGTTGTCAGGTCAAATAATTTCTAATACTCTCTAGGAATTGTATTAGATTTGAAAATCCTATGGACTTAGGTTGGTTGAATAGCCATTTGTAAATCCTTTAATAGTCTGGCATTTCAAGTGAATGTTCTAAAGTCCTTTAACTAGGCCCACTCCTAAAAGGGTGGTTAAATCCTCTAACAAGGTCACATTTGATAGTGTGTTGTAAGCCTTTAATAGGGCAGGCCTTTCATAGTGTATCACTTTAGAAGAGTGAGAATTGAGTAGCATGTTACTGGTGGTTTTTCCCAAATTGGGTTTCCACGTAAATCACTATGTCATGTGTTGATTTCTTGTGTGTTATGCTTGCATGTTGATTTATAGTAATTTTCTGATTAGAAAAGTTAAAGCTTGGATGAATGAAAGGGCTTGCTATACTTAGTGAAAAGTTTGAATAAGACATTTGGACCTTGAATAATTGATTCATCCCCTCACCCCCCCCCCTCTTAGTTATTCTAAACCATTTCTAACATAAGTGTTGTATCAAAAGATGATGATATTGGTAAGTTTGATGGTAGAAGTTACAAAAGTATGTTTCTTGGTTATTCATTGAAAAGAAAGGCTTATAGATGTTATAATCAGAGAATTAAGACTATTATGGGAAGTGAAAATGTGAGAATTGATGAAAAATTCAAGATACAAGAGAGAATAGTTGATTAAAATGATGATGATGTTGTTACTAAGCCAAGGAATGATGAGGTATTTCTTGAGACTAACGATGATTTGTAGAATGAAGGAGAGCTAAGGTAGGAAAAAAGATCAAAACCTTTAGTAGAGACAAGATTTGAGATAGCAAGTCCTACTTCAGCAAAGAATATGATAAAGAATCATCCATCCAAGAAGATCATCAGAAACAAAGACAAATGTGTGATGATAAGAAGCAGAATAAATGAAGAACTATGCTTGATATCAAGTTGAGCCTAAGAATGTAGATGAAGCATGTAAAGATTATTATTGGAAAAAAGCAATGAAAAAGGAATTAGATTAGATAGTAAAGAATAAGACATGGGAATTGGTCCTTAGACCAGCAGACAAAAATGTTATAGGAAATAAATGGATATTTAGAAACAAAATAAACAAACAAGGCAAAGTTGTAAGGAACAAAGCAAGATTGGTATGTAAATGTTACTCACAACAAGAAGGGATAGATTTTGAGGAGACTTATGCTCCAGTGGCTAGAATATAAGTAATAAGATTATTCTTAACTTACACAACATAGAAGAAATTCAAAGCATATCAGATGGATGTCAAGTTAGCATTTATGAATGGAGAACTTGAAGAAGAAGTATATGTTGAGCAACCTAAAGTATGTCATTTAACAGATGACAAGGACATAGTATGCAGACAAAGGAAAGCATTGTATGGATTGAAGCAAGCACCTAGAACCTAGTATGCAAGGTTGGAAAAACATTTGATAAAACTTGGATATAAAAAAGGTATGGTAGATAATAATCTATATTGGAAAAAAATTGATGATGGTTTGATGATTCTGGTAATATTTGTTGATGAAATCATATTTGAAGGAAATGATGAAGAAAGTAATAAGTTTGTTGAGAAGATGAAGAAAGAATTTGAAATGAATATGATAGGAGAGATGAAATATTTCTTAGTATTGTAGATTGTATTTAATAAAGAAGGAATCTTTATTTCTCATACTAAGTACTTGAAGGATTTACTAAAAAGGTTTGGATTGGAAATATGCAAACCCATTTAAACACCTATGGTAACTAGACATAAGTTATCTACAAAGGATGAGACACCTACTGTTGAGCAAAAAAAGTAGAGATCTATGATTGGAGGATTGCAATATCTAACACACATAAGGCTGGATATAGCAAATGTAGTTGGAATTGTTGCAAGATTCCAAGCTGATCCCAGAGAATCACATTATGCAATAGTCAAAAGGATATTTAGATATCTAAAGGGAACATTTGAGTTTAGATTGTGGTATGACAGATCTAACAATTTCACTCTAAGTGCTTACATTGATGTAGATTGAGTAGGTTGTATGGATGATAGAAAAAGCACTAATGGTTGAGCCTTCTTTCTCAGAGGAAGATTGGTTTCTTGGTTAAGAAAAAAGTAGGATTCTACATTACAAAGTATAGTAGAAGTAGAGTATGTTGTAGCAAAAAAAATTGCAATCAAGTCATTTGGATGAAGTAGATGCTAAAGTATATAAGGATAGAAATCAATGACCTATTGTCATACATTGTGACAAAACAAGCATGTTAAATATGTCTAAGAATCAGTGTTGCATTCTAAGACCAAGCGCATTTCTATTAAGTATCATATGTTGAGAGAGAAATTTGCAGAAAAGGAAATAAAATTGGAGTATGTGAGCACTAAAGACAAGATTGTAGATATATTCACTAAGCCTCTTCCCAAAGAGACTTTTCAGTATTGTCGAGGTATGCATGGGGTTATGCCCCTTCCTACATCAAAGTAGAAGATGCAAGAGTGCATGAGTCTAGTGTAATAGAGTACCACTATTGTCTGGACTGAATGCTAATGCTTCCTGTATCAAAGAGTATCCATGATTGATAAAGTCATCCAAGACTCTTGTTGGGTGTTGTTTTGAATAGTGTCTTTTGACACTCAAGTTAAGTAAGAATCAATTGTTGCAAATTTTGGTGCAGTAAAGTTGGTTGTTCAAAGCTTTGACATTGATGTCAATGGGGAAGAAGTTTGGCATAAAAAACAACATAATAAAGTAGTATGCATGAAAATTGGAGAAGTTAGGCATGACTACAATATTATTGGCACAAGCACAACATGGAATAATAGTTTGACAGAAAGCACATTAAGGTACATCAATGGGGCAGAATAATTGATGAAGAAGATTTGAAGTTGAATAGTCTTTTGGTGGTATTCTTAAAACTAGATGTTTTTCATCTATGTTTCCATCAGTGTCAATGGAGAAGATTGTTGGAAGCATGAATTCTAATGATATTCCTATAAAGAATTATTATAGATATGTTACTATGGTTATATGTTACATTCATGATTGAGTTTGTCATTGATATCAACACAACAATTTTCTGTGGTATTTGACAGAAGAACAATGAAAAGATCAAGTTTCTACGGATGGCTAGTTGAGTGTTCTTACCATCCAAGGCTATGGGAGATACTTCTAAGTATCTAGCATATGTAGTTAATTTTGGAAGAATAAAGGATAAGTCTAGAAGAAGTTATGTATGTTTTGGTGATATTTGTTATGAGATAGAGTTTATAGAGGCATGTTCTAGTAAACTTGTTATATCTCTTAGCAAAGTTGATATTATAATGATTAAGGTTGAGGACATCAAGAAGACATGTTGATGATGACATGGCTAAGTTTTTTCATCATAATATTGAATGTACAAAAAGAAATCCAAGTTGCAAGGTGGAAGATTTATGTTATTGCTAAGTGTAACATGTTCTTATTGTGGTCCTATAATAATTAATTGAGAATGTATAATAGCTGGCTTAGGGAATTATTTTGAGGACCCAGTATAAAGGAAGGACATTTTACTTTATTATAGTATGGTTTTATAATTGATGATAAGTAGCAGGAAGAGCAGAATGCAAAGTTGAGCAAAGCAGTGCGTAAGTGAATGGAACTTCATTGCCAAGGTTTTTCTGAGTAGTTCAAGGTTTGATATTTGGATATGAGTTTGTGACCTAGACTACAAGATTTTATAGTGATTAGTTTTTTTGAGAGAACAAAGGAAATAAAAACATAACAATATATTACATGTTTGAGTAGAGAGCTCTTCTTGTAGTTAAAATTGCATGTTTGGGCAGTGGGCTCATCTTGCATACATAGTACCACAACTCCTAACATGGATTCAAAGTCTCCTAACAAGGACTCTATATAATAAATGTTTTAATAGAATCCTAATAGGGTCCATCCTTTAACAAGGAATATTTATATTAGTACATCATCTTGTGGGCATAATTTCCGCTAGGGTTTTCCCTTTGATCAAGGGTTTCCCTAGTCAACATATTTGGTGTAATTGTCTATGTGCATTTTATTATGGTTTCTATTTACTTTGGTTGCATGGTCAAGTTTGTTTAAAGAAGATAAATGTTTTAATTTTCAGATAACTAATTCACTCGAATAGGAGTATACCAAGGTAAGATAGTCTCATCTACTACATATGTCATCTTAAGGAAAAGTTATTTCAAAGAAATGGATCAACATAGAAAACCAAGAAGTATTCAACCTATAGGATCTCATCTAGGGAGAATCCCTTTCATTGAGAGAAATCTCATAGAATTGAATGATACCATAGAATTAGGAGCTACCATCATCATTCTTGATGATATTTTTACTAATTTAGATTCTTCAAGGAAGAAAGATGCAGAAGAAGATGCCAAATGCTTACATTTGGAGGAAGAAAAATAAAGGACAACCATGAATGATCTCATAGAGAGAGAAAAGTTATTGAGAAGGATGACCTTGTTGAAAGAATATAATAAGAAGTTTCAAGAAAAATCAACATCTCTGAATATAGTTTTATTTGGTGCTGTTGAAATCTTGAAATCTAAGAGTTAAGATGAAGATAATTCTAAGAAAAAGAATGAATGACCTATCATTGCACAAATCCATCCATATAAACTAGTAGATGAAATTAGGTTGGAAGAAAGCACCATAGAGCCTATAGTCAAGATTGCAGATAATGGTAAGTCAAAAGTCATGGGTATTCAAATAAATGAACCAATGGTAACTACAAAGAATAACCTCACCATATCCAAGATATATTTGGAATTAGAGAAGGCTAGGAAGGAGTGTGAAGATATTTCTAAGAAATAGAAAAGGTTGAGAATGAATATCAAGTTGCTCACAAGAGAAGAAAAATTGAGTTCCTCAAGTCATTTTCTAGTCTTTTTGTTGGAGAGGTTGCATCTTCCTAAGCTATGTCTTTTGGTGTATCTTGTGACCCTCTAGCAAGTAATATAGATGCTTCCCAAGATGGTCCTATGATGTATTGTACTACAATAGGTCAAAGTATGTTTGGAAAACAAGTAACACTAATGTAGGGACAACATCTAATCTTGTTGGACCAATTACTAGTGATAGTCAAGGTTTTCAAAGAAGACCCATATTCTAGAAAGATACAAGAAAATAAGATTTGTAGGAATATAGGTGTTCTAGTTTCATAATGCACACCCCATTTCCCTTAGAAATGGGGAACCCCTAGTAGATTTTTGGTCTCCCAGACCCCTGGTCCAGGGCCTAGGTAATTTTTGGGACTCCCCTAGGAGTATGGATTTAGTCTGTGTCTCTGACTGAGAAGCTTAGAGTGTTAGATTTGGGAGAAATGGGTAGATTTTAAGTCTATTGTCCAAAAGGTTGCACTAGCTCACCTAGTGCACATGCATACCTATTCTATGTATGCATGTGTACTAAATGCACAAGTTCATACCTTTTTGCCTTTGGAGATGTGCACCTATGCACATGCGTAGGTGCACACCTTCAAAGGGTGTGCACCTACCCAGGCCTATAAAATCCCAGCCCCCCCTTGCCTCTCCTAACTTATTTACCCATGCTCCCCTAATTGTGCACCTCCACAGTCTTAAAGGTGTGATCATACCCTACATCAAACACAAACACATAAGTCTTAGAACACAAGGATGTGCACATGAGCACCTGTTCAAGGTGCACATATGCACACCTTTGTCCATTCATTAAAAAAACCTAAAAAACTAACACAAGAACAAGAAAACCTAAAACTAAGGCATTAAGGCTAGAAAAGGTGTGCACATACACACCTATTCAAGGTGTGCATGTGTACACCTTTTCCTTTAAGGTGCGTATGTGTGCACCCTTTTTTATGACATTGGAGGACCTAAGTTGAGTCCCCCTTGCACTTTCTTCATAGGTGCACACCTCTCTAAGGTGCATAGGTGCACAACTATACCAAAATGGTTATAGAGAAACCATTTGAGTGCACTGTTTGTCATATTAGGGGTAAAGGGAAGATTACCTTTTTTTTTTCACTATTTTGGAGCATTTGGGCTAGGCAATTTTTTGTCAATTAGGGTTTGTTTTAGGTTATATATTTTTTGATTTTTAGGCTAATATCTTCTTTTTTTGTAGATAAAATGGCATTCTCATCATCCTCACTTGCAAAAAATATTTCTCCAAAGCCTATAGTGTTAAAATTTCAAGGAACACCAAAGAAATCCCATTTTCAATATGGACACTCCAAGATTAGAGACACAAAACTTGGTCACATTGATTGGAATGCATTCCTCACAATCTGTAACAAGCCTAAGGAGAGATCTGCAATGGTTTCAACACTTATCTAATCAAGGTTGGTTAACATGGCATCACATCCTACATTAGTGTAGTCTTCTGAACTCATCATAGGCCTTGTTGAGAACTACATTAGAGAAGAGAAGGTTGTCAAGATCATTATAGGTGAAATTATCTTGGACCTCCAACCTAGAAACATTAAGTATTTCACCTTCCTAGAGTAGATCAATATTTATAGATATCCTATGAGGGAGATGAAAGATGGTAATAAAAGGGATGTGAGAGAGATAATGCAATAATCATTTTTGATTGATAGAACACTTTTGGTCCAAAGAGTTGGCAAGGTAGATATGACTCAGGGATACATGAATGATGAAGTGGGATACACCATCATACTTTTAAGAAAACTCATGGGCCTACCAATAGCTAGGAATCTTCATATTTGGATGGTCCATTTCATTGAAACCATTAGAACAATCAAGATGCCAATTGATTGGACCACATAATGTTGAGTGATAACCTAGATGAGAAACTAGTAGCTACTAAGGTAGATCCTAAATTCTATATGAAATCATATTCGGTGTACTTATTGATGGTAAGGATAACAAACTAACCATGACTTTACAAAAGGGCAAGCATGCAAAAAGGAAATGCTTGGCTCTATGTGGTATATCCTTAGCTAGTGAAGAAGAATCTCTCAGATTAGAGAAAAGAATACAAGATAGTGAATGATGACTTTATATTTGCAATCATCCTATTGATAGAGGGTGATTATGCCAAAAGGATTATAGTAGAGGCAATATTAAGGATCACTAAGATTAGTGCCTACTACATCCAGTTTAAAATATTCACTTACCTAAGGGTAGCTAGTACTATGGTCAAACCAAAGAAGCTCCCAAGATATTCATCTGATAGGATCATTTTTTTTGAGATTTCTAGGTGACTCACATGTGCATATGACAGAGTGAGGAAATTTCATAAGAAGACATGGGTATGGTCAATCACCATAGGTGCATTCAAGGTCAAGAAAAAATAGGATATAATGACCTTCGATTTGGAGTAGGATCAATATCTCTTAGAAGAGTACAAATCCCCTCACCCATACTTTGATAATATTGCAATGGTGCACTAGAAGATCATTCAATGAATGCCATAGATGAATATGAAGTTTGAATTAGGGAATATTATAGGATGACTCTATATTTAGTGGAGAAAGATCTTAAAATGAAGATCCCTCTTTAGGCTGTCAAGAAAGACAAAAAAGATGTCTTAGATCTACTATACAATAGGGATAAAATATATGGTAGACTAATAATGAATGCAGAGATTTGTAGGGATGAGAATGTAGACATCAACAAAAAAGCCTACCATATAGTACAACTAATGAGGGAATGGGTCAAGAAACCTTTTAAACTTGATCTAGTTCCACATGTTGTTTCTCTACAAGCCATCACATAACCTATCAAAGAAAAAGGTGTTAAGGTCACTATACCAAATTTATTGGCTCAGTCCCCAATAAGGGAGGAAATAATTCATCGACATGAGTGCGAAGCTGAGTATCTTGAGGCACATAGAAGAGGGAAGAGGAAGAGAAAGGCTAAGGAAAAAATGGTTCAAACTCAAAAACCTCCACATCCATAGAAAGATTTGACTCACACAGAGCATTAAGTTGAATAGGTAGGTCAATTCCAAGAGACTAAGCAAGTACCTCCTCTAGGAGAGGAATAGGAATCAGAAGAGGAGGAACAAAGGGTGCCACTAGTTGGTCAAGAGGAATAAGCCTCAACCTTAGCTCCCAAGAAGGCCAAGATTGAGTCCACTATGAGAGGGGCACAAAGGAGGAAATGAAAGAAAAATAATACTCCTCCCCCATAGGTTCCCAAGACCATCCCTAAAGTTGATGTAGAAGAAGATGAGGATGAACAAATGGATTATGTTGACTTGAGTCAAAGGACTCACTCAACTACAACTATGAAAGAAGAAAGAAGAAGAAGCTCCACCATGATGCCACCATCCATTCCCAAAGAACCTATTCAAGTTACAACTTTAGAAGATGAGCAAAACTAGTGGATTATAGATGAGGAGGGGAAAAACCAAATGTCTTTGACATTTTTGATTTTGACTTTATGTCAATAAGAACTGATGATGGGTGACAAAAGAGGATTGGAATTAATTTCCACCTCTACCTAAAGAACTTCTGGCCATACCACTGCTACCATCTCAAGATCTATCATTTTTGGACAAAGGCTCAGTCACCCTACTCACCATTCAAATAGAGGAACAAGAAATAGAAGAGGAAGCACCTAAACAAATGCCAGCCTATGAAGTATTAAAGGAGGGTCAACTACTAGAAGAATCTCAAAAAACTCCTCGTGATATAGAGGCTAGGACATTGACCACAACATATACAAGGAATCCAAATGTAGATCTTTCTTAGAAGGAGAAGACACTAGAAAGGAGTGATAAGGGGAAGAGTCTTGTAGTACAAACCCCCTCTATAGCCAAGTACAATTCTCCCATGGGCACTACATCTACTTGGATGAAGAGGGAGGTTATGGTTTGATAGAAAAGGCTGTTACACTTCAGTGTAGATGAGGGAATGGATGAGCTAGTAAAAGACATCAAGAAGCTTGAGCCACCTATGGGTGATGCATGACCATTAGCCTTCATTATGAAGAACCAAGATCAAGACTTGTTAATGCACATTTCCATCCCTCCTCCACATGCTGACACTAAGTATTTGACTCCTAAAGACTATCAAATCAAGGAGGTCCTACTAGGAAGGCCCATGGTAGATACTGCTAAAGTGTTAATCACTATAGGAATAAAAGAGGTGTTTAGACACATGGACCAAGATGATTCTAAGTTGATATTACTGTGGAAGTAAAATGAGCTTTTTAGAGGCTATCTACATGGAGTAGTGGACCCTATAGACATGGATCATCTAGAGATCACCCTTTCCAAGAAATTAGAGAGGAAAAAAAGGGTAGGAAATAGATGAATTCATTTTTTGGGAACATGTCAAAACTAGCATGATAATTTTGAGGATAAAGGTGTATAGATAATATAGAACAATTTGAACCTATTGCACCATATTGAGTCTAGTGCACATAAATTGATGTCCATAATGAACTAAGATTTTGGTTTAATGGATGTCGTACATACCTAGGGGAAAGTCCTTCAAGCAGTTTGAGTAATAAAGGGTTAGAGGTATCATACGATCATGGAGGTATACTTTGCTAAAGAGCTTGATAAATTAGAAGATTGGATCAAGAAGATTTCCATTGAGAATAAAGTAATGGAGACATTACATGCAAAGATATAGAAGTTGAAAGACAAAACTCAAGAGCAGATTTTGGAAGTAGAAAGGTACAAAAATGCTGCTTGCCTTAAATTTTTTGAAGATGATTCAAAAGCCAAGCTCAATTTAGTGAAATAAATGGTCCAATAGTTCTAAAGAACCTTCAAATATGGTTCATTAGATCAAGATATTAGACAAGCATTTAAGACTAGAGAGGTACTATTGGAGCTAGACACTAAACTTGAGGATTTTGTGGCAACACATATAGAAGTTAGTAATTATTGAATGGTAGTAAAAGATAAGTGTGTAGCTTTGAATTTTTTGGAAGTAAGCCAAGTGACTGAGGTAATAGAGAAATTCAAGAGAAAACATTCAAAAATTGTTCTAGTATAAAGGGGTACAAAACCTAGAAGATAGGAATTTAGTTTTGACACTTGCGAAATTTTGCAATTTTAGAACTTGTCACCAAGGTGTGTAGGTGCACTTTTAATAGAGGTACATTAACCATTTTGAAGAAGTAATAGTGCATCGACAGTTAACTGGCAGTTCCTAATTTAGATCATTCCATGCACTAAAAACACATTTTGATGACAATTTAACTCCCATAAACACCCAGAGAAGGCTAAGCTTCCATTTTTAGAGCTTCTAGTGACTCAATCCTTTTGAATCTTCCTTCTTCTTATCTCCTTCTTATTTTATTATTTCAAGTCATGTAAAGGCTCATGCACCTATTAACTGATATAAAGGGTGGAGACATACTTAACACCATTTAGAGAGTTAGTTTGTATATAATTATATTTGTTTTATTAGTTTTTAGCATATGCTTGCATGAAGATATCTCTCATTCTGAATACAAATTGAGGACATGATTTCTTATAAACACATGGATCTAATATGTACTACAAGATATTATTTTGATGCAATAATATATGCTATTTGTGCTCTCATTATGAGTGTAGTTATTCTTGCTGGAGTGTGTTATTTTTGTGAATGCATGTTCATGAATAATAATGAGCCAATGACTTTATTATGTTTACCTCATGTTAACAAATTCCACTAATGTACCAAGTTGGAGAAGAGATCACCTATTTATTCCTACACAACTTCTTGTCTCACATGAGTGGAATTTTTGTGGCCCTGTGATTTGATGAGAAGTGAAAAATCTTTTGGTTATTAT
Source organism: Cupressus sempervirens (assembly GCA_028749045.1). NCBI lineage: Eukaryota > Viridiplantae > Streptophyta > Pinopsida > Cupressales > Cupressaceae > Cupressus > Cupressus sempervirens. The sequence continues at coordinate 460,044,157 of CM053789.1, forward strand.
TAAGTTCCCATTGATGATTGCATCAGTGGAATTGAGGAATCACTACTCCTATTTGTTTATCTCAGATTGGTTTTGACTACTAAGTGTCTATACACTTAAGTCATTTACTTAGTTCAGGCCAAACAAGTAGTATATACCGAGTACAACATTTATAAGATAAACATGTTGAGCCCACAGTGAGTGTGGAGTCACTCATGTGTCGAGTCACTCAAGTGCCAAGCAGACATTGTATGTTAAGTGATATAGAAGCCAAATAATATGTGCATGCTGAGTCATTTAGATGTTGAGTCATAATATAGAAATTATTATATGTTGAGAATCAGAGACTATAGATGCCGAGTAACATAGTTTTGTCATAGTTCTTTGTATTGGCACAAACTACTATGTAAACCATTTTTTAGCCAACTTACAGATTGAATTACAATATTTTGGTGATAAGGATGAATCTTAAGTTGGAATCCTAATGCATTACATGCAACCAATTAGGTAAAGGAAAGCTTTAAGAAGAAAAATGGATGAATCAAAGTTGTTGATTCATACCTAACCCTAAGTCACCTAGGTCTTCTTAAAGAAGAAAAACCCTAAACTTCATATGTGTGTGGAAGGAGTGAAGAGAGAAGTTTGCATGTGCAAACAAAGCACTCATGGTGACTAAGGAATTGTGAATTGAAATTGCATTGTAGAATTAGTTAAAGTAGAATAGAGGAAGGAGATAGTGAACAACATAGAGACATCTAATCAAGAAGGATCAAGAGTACATCAATTTAGAGGTGATCTATCATCAAACAACAAAGTGCTAATTGTGGGATCAATAATGAGACATTCTAACAGGTGAATTAGTTAAATCTCTTAATAGAGTAGTCCTAATAGGCTATATTGAAATCCTCTATCAAGGTGCTTACTTTATTGTGAGTCAAAGTCCTTTAACAAGGCACACTTTTACAAGGGTGTTGAAATCCTTTGACAAGGTGAGACCTAATAGTCTTTGTAAGCCTTTAATAGGGAAAACCTTTCATAGGGTATATCATGTCTCATGATCAAACATTGTAAGCTTCATTAGATACACTTTATTATTGCAGTAGTCAAGATTTGTGGGGGTCATCACCACCCTAGTTTTATCTTCTCATTGGAGGGTTTCTAGGTAATCATATCTAGTGTTAGATATGTGTGAATGCTTACTTATTTCCATGATTTAGATGTACATTCTTTACATGGTGTTTTAGCTTACTTATTGAATGTATGAGATGGATGTGTGGTGAATATTTTATGGGTCAAAATTTAAAGCATTGATTCACCCCCTCCCCTCAGAAGTTTACCTTTCCTATGGTAATTCCAACAATTGGTATTAGAGCCTAGTTCTGTGAAAGAGGAGCTTTGTAGCTTTGAGGAAAGATCTTGAAAATGGAAGTCTACAAGTTGGGAAAGATCATTGAGAATCAGGCAATTAAAATACAACTAAATAAATAAAGAGAAGACTTAAAGAAATCTTTAAAGAGAAGGAAGGAAATTTCTATTGAGGAGAATGACACACAATATAGAGAGATGGACACTACTAAGATATTTTCTAATGGAGACTCCAATGAATTTGATGCAACAATTATAGATCTAATGGAAAAGAATAGAGCCCAAGCTGAAGAAATCATAAATTTTAGGTTAGAGAAAGAATCATAGGCCATATTACTATGTGAGGTGGCTAAACAAAAAAAGAAATCTATGGAAGAAAAGTCCATGATTGAAGATGATAAAAGAGTTTTGACCAATAGACTAGAAGAGAAATCATTAGAGCTAGCTAAGATTTCTAACATAAAATTGAATACTTTGTGGCAAATGATGAATGCCAACTATGAATTGAATGTCAAGGACATTGAGATAACAACATTAAAGTTGTAGAATGAGAAATTGGATAATGACCTAAAAAGGTAAAAGGAATTTTATGAAAGCTTTAATAAACCAAGTGAAGCCATCAAATACTTTGAGCAATTAATGAGATCCCCTAGATCCAACAATGATACATTTAGACTAGGATACACAAGCACTAAAGAAGGAAATTCATCCAAGAGTGCTAAAGAAAGGAACAATAAAGGTAAGAATTCCAAACCTACTTGTCATAATTATGGTAAGAAAGGAAACACTACAAATGTATGCAAGAGCTAGACTATAAATCATAATGTTAAGCAAAAGAGCATGGGTCACTATCATAAGTGCAAAAAATAAGGTCACAAGCACATGAATGAAGAACTAAGACCATGCACACTCAAAAATTTGAAGGATATTGTTATAACTATCAAAAGTATGGACATAGTGCTTTTGAGTGTAGACCCAAATGCATGTGGTCATCAAATAGGCAAACAAAGGTAAAGAATAATGGCAACTCTTGTAACTGGGATTATAATACAAGATATAGCTATAATTATTCTCAAGAGTATGGACAAGTTCTTGAGAATTGTATTAGAACACACTCCAAAAGTGAGTACAAAAGGTGGTTGAGTCAAACCACATGTTTTAGTTGTTTGAAGATTGGTCACATTAGTCGATATTGTTCAACAACGTCAAAGGCACCAAGTTATGAGTTCAATAAAGGTAAAGAAAAAGGCAAGGAAGATATTGAAAATGTTATAAATGAAATGAACAAGACATGGAAGACATAGGAGGATTGCAACACATCAAGTGGGGAAGGGATCACTTCACCCAATGGTTTAGGTGATCACACCTCATCAAACTAAGCGATCAAAAGGTATGTGAGATTATAATTCAAAAGTTACATCATACATCAGTTCCAAAAGGATTTAGTATTGGAAAGAATACATGAGAATGAATAAAGATGCAAGGTGTTATAAGGAATTCAAAAAAAATCTTTAAGTTTTCCATGTTATTGCCAAGCATGAAAAGTTTCTTGTGATTATCGAGTGAAATGCTAGAGGATGCTGAGCTAATAGACTAGCTAGTTGTTGCCAAACTTGTAATGGTTTCTGAACAAATGAAAAGACAAGTGGATGCCAAGTGAGCTAGAAATTGGTTGATGCCAAGCTTATAGCTGTGTAAGCACTCAACATTAATTGTAGTACTTCAAAGGAGTATTAGATCAATTTTTGCTCATTTAACATCATTTAAAATTGAGAGGAAGCAAGGAGAGCTAGAGGTGATATGGACATTCCATTTGAAGTGATTAAAAAAGATTTGAATAGCTATTCAACATCATTTCATTAGATTTTGCAAAGTATTTATCATGTTCTGAGCTACATTGTTTCTATTTTCATAAACCATAGTTTTACATAATGGCACCTAGTTCTTCAAAGGCAAAAAGTGTAGAGGGAAAAGAGGTTTTGAATGTTTAGCTGGTTAGCAATGAAGTAAAAAAATCCATTTTCAAATCCATTCTAGAAATTACATATAAACAAGATTGCTCTGATGCGTTATCTATGATACCACCAAACGTCTTAATGATTCAAGATGTCAGAAAGTGTTACAATTGTAAAATTGGGAGTATTAGTGGCATGGAAATAAGAGAAGCATATGATAAACTATGCGAAAATAGATTGTTAAGGGAAGAATTCAATATTGTGGAGAAGAAAGGGTTAACTCGTGCCCTAGATTTCCTTAATGTTTTCAAAATTGAATGGATCAAAGACTGTTTTGAGTAGGATTCATGATAGTTCACTGTAGTTAGATAATGGACCTATTAAAAAATAAATAAATAAAATCCATAGGGTAACAAGGTATCCAACCCTAGATCGGCCTATGACTATGAGGAGTGTATCCAAAGAATTTATTGAGAAGAACATAGGGGCTATGTAGAATAAGAGGGGAATGACCTTAGATACCATCACAAATCCTCTAATAGATTTTGTAGTAAGGGTAATTGCACACAAGTTTTACCAATCAAGTAGATTGAATAGGGTGCCTTGTATTGCAGTAGATACATGGGCTACAAGATTGTGAAGAAGGATCACACATATGATCTTGTTGAGCTACAACTACAACAATTGATTGAAAACCCAAGAGCAATAAGGAAAACAAAGAGTGCTCAGTGCAAATTTGGATCTATTTTGATATGTATCTTCTTCTATGTTCAGAAAACATTTCCTAAATTTGGCACTATGACATGGAAGACAAATGGGTCTATTGCAGTTCAAATAGGAAAGTTCATTGAATAGTTAGGTGAAAATTTTGAGTCAGTAATGAGCAGTTACTTTGAGGACTTTAAACAATCTATGAAGAAGAGATTTAGGATTCAAATATCATTAGTGGAAAAACATTATGATGATGTTTGTTTCCTAGTTGATATTGATTATACATTTTCTCAAGCAACAATTCCAAGAGTAAGATAGTTAAGGCCATTAGGCTATGAAACTAATATAGATGAGGCCTTTGTAGTAATAAAAACATTGCTTGTAGAAGAAACAAACAAAGATGCTACAAAATTTGGTAATTATGAGATGACTAAATCTAAGATTACTATGGAATTAAAGACTACCTCTGTCATCAAGAAGAAAGAGAAATTAGTAAATAAATTGAAAGAAAAATTGGGTGAAGGTGTCGAGCAGGAAGAGGATGAAGAGGAAGAAGACAACTAGATTCAAGCACCACTTGCATTGACACAAGGACAGGGTGAAGATCAACAAGAGGAAGAGATAGAAACTATAGAAGATGTTGAGGATGAAGAAGTTGAGGAAGTACCTATTCCTACTAATTAGAAGAAGAGAAAGGCTATGACACAAATAGTGACAAGACCCAAGAAGATTGTCAAACAAAACCAACCCAAACCTACTGCACCTACCACAAGGGCTAGTGCACGTGTCACTACATAAAAGGCTAAAGAGGAAGCCAAACCTATATAGTAGGAAGGAGGAGCACTAAAAAGAACAAGGAGAAAGTACATTGCTCAGGCTGAGTTTGATGAAGAAAGAACTAAACCCAATGACAAAAAAAATTCCAAGTGGTGAGTCATAATCCATCTTGACATCTAGACAATCTATGTGAGAATGTTAAAAATAATGTAGATTTGTCAAGATTTTCTCACATTTATTTTGAAAACCTTGGAAAATTTGAAAAGAATCAACTAGAGGAGGCAATATATGCAATGATGGCTACTTTCAAGAAAGCCCCTCTAGAGATTGCAAACTCAATACCTAAAATACTATATGAAAGAGTTGAACAAAAATTGGCACCATCATTTAGAAAATGAAAGGAAAATAAGAGAAACTGCCCTCACTCAAGTTATGCCTGAACTTAGCAAGGCACAAATGGCTCAAGCTATAAAGAAATATGCTGTTAGATTTGTCCCTAAATATAGAGCCTTTAGCATATTATAGAATAACATAGAAGATGTTGTAAATAAGACTACATAGATGCAAAAAGTCACATATCTTGTTGAGGCCTTCATTTTTTCAGCATTTTTGTACTTACCTCTTTTTGGGAGAGGGGTTTTCCCATGAGGTTTTCCCTCTTTCCCTATTTTCAGAGGTTGCAATTATTTGCATTGTACATGGGTACCTAACATGGCCTTGTTGCTGGGACCCATTCTACATTTCATCTTAGCTGTTGTGAGCTTAAGGCATTCCCCTAAGTTGCACTTAAGGGGGGGTGTTAGAGTAAATAATTATTTATTAATTATTTATTCTTTTACTTAACTTTACTTAGGTTAAATGCATTTATTTATTAGTTGTAGTCTAGGAGTTGTCAACAACATGGGATTTTTTCCCTACTTAGTCATACTTATCTTCTCACCTACATGGAGGATAATCCACCTTTTGTGGATGTATGCTTACTTGTCAACCTTATCTCCTAGCACTTTCTAGCTTGTTCTATAAGCTTCCTTGAGGCCTTTATATTCAGGATCTCCTATTTTAATTTCATATCATATCACATCATATTGTACAACAATTTACATTTTATCTGAGAATACAATTTTCTTATTCTTAGATCAAACCCTTGCCTCTTCTTGTCTTTTTCTTCACTGTGATAGGTTTTCTATGTGTAGGTGATTCAAGGGCTTGTGGGTTTGATTTGCATATTTACTCAAATCCAACATGTTATCAAAGCCAAATCTATTGTAGCTTGTTCAATATTTGGAGAAAAGGGACAAAGAAGGTTTGACATAACATATCTAACATTTTTTGGGCTTTTATCTTTATTTTTTGGAGGTGTGACAGTGGCGATTTAGAAAAAATAACTATAGAGGTGATTTTCAAACAATGATATCTCCCTCACATAGACTCATTTTTTTGAGAATTTTCTTTTGTTTTGGGGTAGAATTTCATGATCTACACATTGGTGTAGGAATTTTGACATCTCTATTCCTAAATTTTTCTGCAATTCAAAAATCCCATTTTTTGCACCTTCAAAGGCTTCATTCGGGCTCATATGGACACATATTTTAATACTATTTTTTTAAAAAGTGCATGATTTATTGTCTACTTTCTAGATCTGGAATTAGTTTGGTGTAATATTGAGTTCCTATTTTTGGTATTGAAGTAGAGGCTTCAGCTTCCTCCCTCTCTGCATCTGGAATCCAGGTTCTTTTCTCAAATTTTGTGCTTTCTATAGTTTTTTCTTTGATATTTGAGGGATATCTTTACACATTATGGGGGGAGCATTTTCTTTTCTACAATTTACTTCAAAATAGACCCTTCTACTTCCATCTTCTTCTCTCAATGTCAGATCCTTCTGTGACCCAGCTAACATTGTACAACTATCACACCTGGAAGGCACAAATGACAAGGCTTCTCATGTCAAGAGGCTTATGGTCATGTCTGGATGAGAACCAACCTATTCTAACATGCCCTTTTGAGGTTCTTCAACACAAGAATAAAATGGATGAGGCCATGAGATTGATTACACTGAACATCTCAGATAGTCTTCTATTTCATTTGGATAGTTTGACCACTTCGCAGGCTATTTGGATGAAATTCTAGTCTTTGTTTGGCATAGTAAATGAGTTCTGGGCACTTCAACTTGATGTAGAGTTGACTCTTTAACACTTGATAGCTTTCCCACCATTGAAGACTTCTTAATGAAGTTCAAATCTCTATGTGCAGTTTTGCAAGGATGTGGGAAAAACAAAATAGATGATGAGTGTATCTTTTTAATACTCTCAAAGTTTCAAGGACAATATCAGATCTTTTCTTCCACTTTCTACTCCACTATGGATGCCTTGGGTACTAGACATCAGATAACTTCTTTTGAGAAATTTTATGATTGGTTGACACAGGAATAGTCTAAGATCACTTAGATGGATTCACTTATAGGTTCACAGTCACAAGCATTGCTTGCCAAGGATACACAGGAGCAAAAGCTAAAGCAAATATCTGATTCCTCATCTTAGCACACTATTGGTAAATCCTCTTCTTCTAAGAAGAAGGAGAAAAAGAAGGCTAATACTCCTACCTATTCCTATTTTTAGAAAGGATCTCATGATGAGTCATGTTGTTTTTAGAAGAGATTTGATGGCTATGAGAATCAGATTGCCGATTTGTAAGCTCTCCTTCAGAAGAGCACTATTTCCTCTCCATCCTCTTCTACCTCACAAGTGTCTTATTTTTAGGCATCTTACACCTCTTCAATATCTACACCAGATCTTGGAAATGTTAATACATTCTGGGCCTCCATTGCATCCCCTTCACAGGTCCCTTGGATACTGGATTCAGGTGCTTCTCACCATATGACATCTTCTCAAGGTGTCTTCTCCACTATTGAGGATTCTCCCATTCCTCATATTCTCATGGGAAAATAACACTACCATACTAGTCTGTGGGGAAGGTTTAGTTCACATCTAAGATGGTATATTCAATGATGTATTGTATATTCCATCTCTGTCTGCAAACCTTCTCTTAATTTCTTAGATTACACATAGTGGATCAGGGAAAACAGTTGAGTTCGCTACTGATTTAGTCTTCATTTGGGATCGTGCAATAGGAAGTCTTATTGCTATAGTGGTAGTTGATCCTTAAACTCATCTCTACACCTTCTTGCACTTTGGTCCACATCTCCATTGTCAGAGCACACTTATTCTCTTTTGCAAGAGCATTATGTGGTGTAGTCAGGATACTTGAACCTTTGTATTATTCCTAAGATCCTTGTTTTGACTACCACACCACATTCAATTGAGGTCTTTTCTCTTTAATAGGATTCTTCTTTTGCTCTGCCTACTTCTCCAACTCCATTCATCAAGTCTCCAGGTGCACCTATTGTGGATTCTACAGTGGACATGCATGACAATATCATCACACCTACCTTAGGGATTCCCTTTTAGGATCCTCATATTTTAACTTTTGAGCATCAACTAGGCCTTCTAGTTTTCCCTCTCATTCAGGGGTTCCCTAGTTTTGTTCTCTTGTTTACTTTGCATTAGAGTTTGATTGGTTCAATTATTTCTCAAGGAGCTCCATTATTCTAGGGGGGGCTTTGGCATCTTTTCTATCTCTCATGGGGGGGCTGGTTGTACTTATGGTTTTGAAAGATTCTCTTAAAACATTTTTGGTGGAAGTTGTTCATGGGGGGTCTTGTTGAGGCCTTCCTTCCTTCCTTCCTTCCTTCATTTTTTCAGTATGTTTGTACTTACCTCTTTGTGGGGGAGGGTTTTTACCATGAGCTTTTCCCTCTTTCCCCATTTTTAGAGGTTGCGTTTCTTTGCATTGTACATGGGTACCTGACATGGCCTTGTTGTTGGGACCCCTTTTTTTATTTCATCTTAGCTATTGTGAGCTTAAGGCATTTCCCTAAGTTGCACTTAAGGGGGGGTGTTAGAGTAAATAATTATTTATTATTTATTTATTCTTTTACTTAACTTTACTTAGGTTAAATGCATTTATTTATTAGTTGTAGTCTAGGAGTTGTTGACAACATGGGAGTTTGTTCCTACTTAGTCATACTTATCTTCTCACCTACATAGAGGATAATCCACTTTTTGTGGACGTGTGCTTAGTTGTCAACCTTATCTCCTAACACTTTCTAGCTTGTTCTACAACTTTCCTTGAGGCCTTTATATTCAAGCTCTCCTATTGTAACTTCATATCATATCACATCATATTGTACAACAATTTACATTTTATCTAAGAATATAATTTTCTTATTTTTAGACCAAACCATTGCCTCTTCTTATCTTTTTCTTCTCGATGATAGGTTTTCTATGTGTACATGATTCAAGGGCTTATGAATTTGATTTGTGTATTTGCTCAAATCTAACAACATATGGGTTAGCTACAGTTAAAGTAAGAGAACAAGTGCCTATTAAGGTTAAAGATGATGAAGAAGATGACAATAATGAAGGAACAGTCGAGGGAGCTACTAAAATGAATATATATGATTAGGCAATAGCTAAGAAAGAGTAACAACAAAAACAAAGTGTACAAGATACAAGTAACAAATAAAAAGTGTAAATACTAAAACTATCATAGTAAAGGATGTTTCTGATCTCATTTCTAAGAACATCAATCCTTAATAGAGGAATACTTGAAAAAGATACTTGATCAATCTATACTATAGGCTAAATTATGTGACAACCCTGTATTAGTGAGTGTAGATGAAATTCAGAAATTAGTGACTAACACTACATGGGAAGAGGTGAAAACACAAGAACTACCTACCATCACCCCTCAAGTCACTAGTTTACAACCTTTAGATAAAGCACCATAAATTACACCAACAAAGGTTTATACACTTGGATAAGATAAAGTAGAAAATCAAGCCACTACTGAAACACATAGTCAAATAAGTCAGATATATTTATCTGCACCTCCAACACAAGCTCAAGGTGCAATTCAAGGTATTGTGGTAGAAAAGGACAAGCCTAAAGAGACTGAGTTTACACCAAAACTAAAGGAGCAAGCAACAATTCAAGTCCTAGTAACTTTACCAGAATCTGTCTCTCCTTCCAGTCACACTCTTCAAAGGCTGAGTGCAGATGCAACACCTTTGCAATTTTCAGTGCCAAGTCCAAGTTCATCAAAGGTAGAGGAGGTAATAACATATGGAGATGTAAGCCTAGATGAAGAAATTGTTTTGCCAAAATATGATTATGCCACAATGACAATAGAGCAGATGGGTATAGTTCAAGAAGCCCTAGCTAAAAAGAAATGACAAGAACTACTTAGAAGGGAGCATAGGTAGAAGCAAGCTTTGCTTGATATTAAAGACATCTTCCTAGATGTATTCAATCTTCCTACTCCAAATGAAACAAAGCTACTTATTGAACAATTGACAAATATAGTGGAAAAGGTAAGTGATGCAAACCTTGATACTAATGCAAAATTATTAGAATGGTCTGAAAAGAAATTTCAAACTAAAGTGAATGAGAAAATATCTAGTGATATAGGTGACGAAGGGCCACACCACCCTTACCAACTCATAACCAGCAATACAACAATATGGAGACAAATAGATGAAAAAATGATTTAATTATACTTGCAAATCCTTACAATATTCTCCAAATGAGAAAACTCCAAAATCTTACAATATAAGAGAGTTTCCACACTAAGATATTTCACCTCAAAAGCTTGCTTACAAGATATTACACCATGAGAGCTTATACTTGAAGAGCTTGATTACAAATTATCATAAGCCTTGCTTGAATAGGAACTTCTAACCCAAGACATTAAAAACACAACTAATGTGGGATAAAAGGTAAATACAACTACCTTAAAATAAATATTGAATTCCCACCCGAATACAACTAAGCACCACCATGTAGCCAGTTAGAAAATTACATTTCCTTTGTCAATCACAACTAATATTAAATGCATAATTTAAGGAACTTTCCAAAAACTTATAAGATGCCACCTACACACCTTGATAAATGAAATGACAACAATTTTTCTTATTTTTCTATTTATGCTACCTATGTACCTTGAAAATCAAAATTTCTCTTTTCTCTTTTTTCCTATTTATTTTATTTTAAAATTATTTTTCTTTCTATTTTCATCACTTTCTCTCTCCTCCACTTTTTTTTTTAAATAATAATTTTGATCATACCCCCTTTTTTTGTGATGCAAGATGCTCCTACATCAATATCACTTACACAATTTGCATTGGCAACTAAGATAGAGAGTGTGAAGAAGGTATTTGAGAACATTTTCTTTCTGTACACCAAACTGTGTAATCCTACACTCTTCACACAAGAGACAAGAAGTCATATTTTGAGCTTGGAAAGTCATTTAAATTCATCAGGTGCAAAATTTTCTATGACTTTAGGTCAAAGTGAGAAGGACTTCATGACTTTATTGCAAATCCAGATTTAGTTAGTAGCATTATCTATAGATGAAGCCAACATAAGGGCCAAACTGATAAGCATCCAAACCACATTGACTCCTCACATGGAGATTTTTCACAAGGAGTTAGGCTATGCAAAAACTCTTATAAAGGAAGACCCCAATCTTTCTACATTAGCTGGCTTAGTTCACCTTGTTGCCAAGCTAACTATCCAAATTAAGTCTTTGGATATAGCTTGTGATAATTGAAATGTAGCTCTTAAGATTATCCTTGAGACCCATAAATATTTGTTAGAAAAATACACTATTAGTTTATAAACGATTGACATCAATGTCAGAAAGGGGGAGAAAGAGAGCTAAAGAAAGGGGGAGAAAGTTAGCTTAAGAAAAAATAAAGAAAGAGAGTTAAGTAGCATGGGGGAGAAAGTACAGATAGAAAGTAAGTAAAAGAGTATTGGTCAAAGCATATCTATTTAGCAAGATTGATATTTTGAGCACAATAACTAGATCTAACAACTCAGGGGGAGTTATAAGATTTTAAGGTATAAGTTGTTGCAAAATTTTGAAATTTTGAAATTTTGTATATAAGCCAAATAAGAGATATGTTATGCTCATAAGAATAATAGTATTAATGCATGAACAAGTATTTTTGACACTCATGTCAAAGGGGAACTTTTTTTTATCTTAGATTGGTTTTGACTAGTGAGTGTCTATACACTTAAGTCATTTACTTAGTTCATGTTGAACAAGTAGTATATGTTGAGCATAACATGTACAAGATAAAGCATGTCAAGTCCACAGTGAGTGTTGAGTCACTAAGGTGCTAACCAGACATTATATGCCAAGAAATACAAAAGCTGAGTAAGTAGTGCATGCCGAGTTATTTACATGCCAAGTCATAATATAGAAATTAGTATATGTCAAGCATCCGAGACTATAGTTACTAAGTAACACAATTTTTCATAACTATTTTTATTGGCACAAACTACTATGTAAACCATTTTTGAGCTAACTTACACATTGAATTATGATATTTTGGTGATAAGGATGAATCTTAAGTTGAAATCCCTATGCATTACATGCACCCAATTAGGTAAAGAGGAAGTTTAACAACAAAATGGATGAATCACAGCCATTGATTCATACCTAAGCCTAAGTCACATAGGTCTTCTTAAAGAAGAAAAACCCTAAACTTCATATGTGTGTGAAAGAATCAAAGATAGAAGTTTGCATGCACCAACAAAGAATTCATGGTGACTAAGGGATTGTGAATTGAAATTGCATTGTAGAGTTAGTTAAAGGAGAATAGAGGAAGGAGATAGTCAACAAGAGAGAGACATTTGATCAAGAAGGATCAATAGTACATCAGTTTAGAGATGATTTATCATCAAGAAACAAAGTTCTAACCATAGGATCAATGATGAGACATTCTAATAGGTGAATCAGTTAAATCTCTTAACAGAATAGTCTTAACAGGCTATATTGCAATCCTCTAAAAAGGTGCTTACTTTATTGTGAGTTAAAGTCCTTTAACAAGACACACTTTTAGTAGGGTGTTGAAATCCTTTAATAGGGTGAGACCTAATAGTCTTTGTAAGCCTTTAATAGGGCAGAGTTTTCATAGGGTAGATCATGTCTCATAATCAAACATTGTAGCCTTCATTGGATACAATTTATTATTGTAGTAGTGAATATTTGTGGGTGTCATCTCCACCCCAGTTTTACCTTCTCATTGGAGAGTTTCTAGGTAATGATATCTACTGTCATATATGTGTGAATGCTTACTTTTTTACATGATTTAAATGCACATGCTTTACATGGTGTTTAAGTTTTCTTATTGAATGTATGAGATGGATGTGTGGTAAATGTTTTATGGGTCAAAGTTTAAAGTACTAATTCACCCCCCCGCCCTCTCAAAAGTTTACCTTTCCTATTGTAATTCCAACACTATTTTCATTGGTTTCTTACTTGATCTTATCAATGATTTAACTCACAAACGTGTAGTTACCATGGTTTATGTCTATTAAGAATTTCCTTTTCAAGTTATTTTCTTTAATATCTCATTACCTTATCTTTGTTATTTTCTTTTCTAAACACTTGGTTAAAATACGAATTCATTTAGTTGCATCAATTAATTGTATTCATAATAAAACATAAAATACCAAATATATATTTCTTTTGTGGTTACTTTTTTTGAAACAACAAGCAGATCAAACATCTTATCTAAAATTTGTCAGACTAGCAAAGGCCTCCTTATGAACATACACATTTATCTTCAATTGAGATAATTCTAGTACATCGCAAGATCACCCAAAACCTTGGAGTTGATCCTAGAATAACTTTTCAAGAGAGGAATTCAAAAGGATTCCTACCATTAAGAATCCTGCAAAATGATAGCTAAACAATAGGATATCCTAACCCTATTCCTAATAAATTAAGAGATAAGGTTATAAATGTTTCTCAAAATAATGACATTAGTGGAGACGAATATCTTAGGAACTTCACTGACATGCTCAAATATCATAAAGTGGAGCATAAAGATGTAGTTATTAAATTGTTTGTTCACTTCCATATTAAGGATGCTAGGGACTGGTTTAGAAGACTCCTTGATGATAGTGTTAACTCCTAGAAAGACCTTTAAATTTTTTTCAAAGAATAATACATGGATAACACCAATGATATATTTGTATTGAATGAGTTTATTAACATCAAGAATAACCAAAATGAATCTACCTTCAATTTTAATGTTAGGTTCCAAAAGGGTATGTAAAATTTATTCCAAGTGGTGAAGTTGGATGAAAATGTGTATATTATAATGTATTTAAATGCTTTTGAAATTAAGATGGCATACATACTAAGAGATAAAGACCCTAAAACCTTGAGATATGCATTCATAGTTGCAATAAATATATAAAATAATAAGAGAGCCTCAAGTAAATTGGGGAGAAGGGATAACCCTAAGTTTTTTTTAATACTAGAGGTAACAAGAGGGAAAGTGCAAAGTTTGTGGAAAAAAAGAAGCACGAGGAAGAAAAGATGGATCAGATGTTAAATCTATTGATGAATATAAAGCTTGTAACTAGAAATGTAAATAACAAATCTACTAATGAAAAGCCCAAGTTTAACATCAATAACTTTATAGGTAAGACACATTACAAAATTTTCCTTATAATACCCAATGGAAGGATGAAACTCCCATCAATAATATTTCCGAGGGTACTAATGAAAAGGCTACACCAAACTCTATAAATGTTGCAAAAGTCCCTTGATGCATAACTTATCAGTCACCACATGCTCTAGAGTATTGTAAAGTTTTCCAATCCATTGCTACCTCCCAATGATTTGAACTGAAAGAATTTGTTGATGAAGAAAATAATGATGATGTGGCTAGCAACCTAGTGAGCTCTTACTATGAGTGTGATGATGAATCATACCCAGATGAGTTAGAATTGGATGTGAATGATTAGAGAAAAGAATATTGTTGAAAACAATTGATCAATTGTATATAGTCTTTGATGTTACACAAAATGTCATATCTTTACCAGTTAGTGTTTGTTGAGCTCACTTAGGTAATGAATATGGTTTCCCATGTCTATTGTGCATTCCAAAGTTTACCAAGTTTAGAAGATAGTATCTACCAAGTTCACTTGGGAACCAAAGAGAAGTTCACATAAGTTCAGTGTTAACCAAGCTCACTCAGTTAACAAATGAAAGTTTGTATGGAGCCAGTGTTAACTGAGCTCACTTGATTACCAAAGAAAGTTTACAAATTTGCAGTGCTAATTGAGCTCACTTAGTTAACACATGAAAATCATTTTAGATTTAATGTCTATCAAGCCAACTTGAAAATTTATATGATATAAGTATAAGGTCAAGTTGAGGATTGAAGATGTGAGAATGTGTGGTAGAAAAAAAGATTGTTAGAGGAAGCAAATTGGAAGGATAAGAAGAATATCCTTGTTGAGCTGCAAAGATAAATCTAATCAGGAAGGATCAAGGACTCAAGCCAAAATTGAGATCTAAATTAGAAAAGAAAATTTCATCAATAATTAGGTCAATTCATTGTTACTCTCTATCCATTGTATTAGTGAATCAAATCTCTTAATAGAGTTAGGCTAACAACTATTTTGTAAATCCTCTAACAAGGTGACATTTCTAGATTGAAGTGTCTAAAGACCGTTAACAAGGCCACTCCTACTAGGGTGATTAAATCCTTTAACAAGGTCACACCTAAAAATGTATTTTTTAACCTTTAATAGGGTTGGTTTCCAATTGGGATCACTTTAGAAGAGTGAAAAATAGTAACTTGTTGCAATTGGTGGCTTTTCCCAAATTGGGTTTCCATGTTAAATCTTGGTGTCTCTTGTGTTCATGCTATTTCTTTTATGTGTATGCAACTAAGTTAATTAAGTTTAGTTACACTTAATATCTTAATATTTGCATGTTTAGTATCTACTCAGTAATAGTTGATATTATAGTACTTTTTGAGTGACAGTAAGTTGTTAGTCTTAACCGAGTAACAACAATAGTTCAGTTTCAGTAGAGTTTTGGTTTTGATTTGTATTGATATCTAAGGGATTTTAAATTTATTTTTATGGTAATTGATTCACCCCTCCCCTCTCAATTACTCCTCTTATATTTCCAACAATTGGTATTAGAGCTTTTGGTTCTTTCAGAGAAGGTTTCAATGACTTAAGCTAAAGATCAAGGTGTCTTACAAAAGAGGGGTTCCCAAGTTGAACATAGATAACTTCGAGGCATGGAAAGAACTTATGAAGCTACATTTGGGAACCATTAGTGACTTAGGCCTAAAATATTTGAAAACCAAGTATAAAGCTCCTACCAGAACTTTGACTATGGAAGAAATTATTGAAAAGAAGAATCATAGAATAATGATGATTGACATTGCATCTACTCTCAATTATGCTGAATTTGATGAAGTCAAAGATTATACTACTACTCATCAAATGTGGGTCAAGATGAAAGATATCTATAGAGGAGAAAATAATATGAGGAGAGACAAGAAAAAAAGTTTAAGAGGTTAGTTTGATCAAATGAAGATGAGAGAGGATGAGAACATTGCAAAATATAGTGAAAGAATCAAAGTGTTAGTACAATCAAAGTCTTTGGAGGGAAAATTGATGATGTAACAATGGTCAGCAAGGTACTCAAAAATTTTCTTCCTATCTATGCAATTAGTGTTTCAACTATTTAAGAAATGAGATGTGATCCCAAGAATGACATAACTTTCAATGCACTAGTGGGAAGGCTGACAACCTTTGAGTTAGATAACTATGACAACTATGTTCCTAACTCTAGATGAATTGAATTTGCATTTCAAGATAAGTGTTTCTTATTCTTACCTCCCACCAAAAAAATTGAATTCAAATGCTTAAACCCCACCCAATGACATTCTCATGTTTAATACTATTTAATTTCCTCAGAAATGCAAAATAAAACATTTAAAACCTTAGTGTATTTCCCCTTTTTCTGTTACCACCGGCCTGTAACTTTCATTACCATTAGATCTCCCATGCTCTACGGTCCTCGCTTCCCCACAAAATGAAGGTGCAGTGGTTTTAGGTGTTGCAGGGAAGCCTCTTTCCACCGCATGGTATGTGGATCTCCTTTTTTTGGCAGGTCACAAAAGATGTTCGAGACACAAGCCTTATTCACCATTTGATGTGATCTGATCCACGGTTGGTTCTTTCCTACTTGATGGAGATGTAAGGGGTTTAATTATTGCAGGAAAGCACCTTAGTGACACCTATCCTAGATGATGTCATGGGCCCACCTATTTCACAAGATAATGTACGAAGAGCTCCCACCATCAGATCTTCACAGATCAATGGATAGCACTTTCCCGCAAGATGAAATTGCATGAACTTTAAAAGATGTGGGCAAGCACTTTGCTGCCACATGTCCCTATGGGGCCTATCTCTTTGGGCATTGCTAGGTGATGCCATGTCATGCTGAGGTGTGGTACGGGTTGCTGAGTGGTACCAAGTGTTATGGGCTCAAATTATATGACAGGTGTAGATACAAAAGATCTTCTCGATTGTTGATCTCATGGAGATCAACGATCAAGGCTTTCCTGCTTTATGGAGTCACAGGGAAGTTAAAAGATGCATGAAAGTGCCTAAGAGACATGTGTCTTAGCAGCTCAACTAGGGTATCAATGTTGCTAACAACTTATGTAATTGCCATGGTTAGGGTTTTGGGGTGGCACAATTAGTTTAAAAGGGGCGGTCAACACAGAAGACCTTGCGAGGTGGCAAAAAGAAAGAAGTTCATTGGCCCACATGGCTCCTCCTACTTACAGATCTCGTTGACTTGCTAACTATGCTAACTACCAGGCCAAAAACAAATGAAAGCCAGGGTTCTGCATGAATCTGATCTCCATGATCGCTTCTAACCACTAGAAGTGAATGCAAAGCATGTGGAGACACTCTACCACCTCAATCCAATCTATCTATCCAGTCAGAGCACAGTTATGGTACTTTTTCTGTCTTCTCAAGGCCCTCATTTAGTTAAAAATTAGATTTCATGGTACCAAAAGCTATACTCAGATCAAATTTTCTTTGAAATCCCCATGATTGTTCTCTATAGGACTTCAATGCAGTGGATGCGAAGTAATTATAGTTAGAGGACATCTCAGTTATGCCTGAACTATAAAGGAAATTTTTTGTAGATTTTGTTTTGGTCAATCCTTCTCTATTTTTTCTGTTATTGCTCTGCAAATTTTTAGTGTAAATTCCCCTGTGCCTCTGAACTGCATGATTTTCTACGTTATCTCTTTCAGCCATTGGTGTGAGAGTGCAAGAACTCTTTGCCTTTGCCAGTGTTTTGTGGAAATATGTAATCTGCATGACTATATCTCCTATCGGACAATGAATGATAGTATAAGTGAATCTCTCTTTCCTTGTGTCATTCATCTTGGTCTTTTGATTTGCATTTGATTATTAGATTTAAACAAGTTTGAATTTGTATATCCTTAGTTTCATTCTGGTTCTATAGTGCATGTATGGGGAGAGATTGGTCTGAACACTCTATTTTGGTGCATCACCTCCCTAGATTAGAATAGGTAGATTTTCTTTCTTCCATCCCCTTCTTCCTTTTCCCTTCCAAGAGTAGTTAGGTGCACCCTGATAGTAAGAGGAAGCTGGCCTTCTCCAGAGACTCAACCTCATAGTTCAAGTCCCATAGCTTGGAGGTTGTTTCCATGTTTCACTAGGTTGTCCTCATGCATAGGCTTTGGACAAGGGTACAAATCTCAGTGACAAATTTTTTTGGGATGCACGTTGGGACCTATATCAAAAGATTTCAAGACTACTAGTGTCAAGAAGAAAGATTTCAAGATTAATATCAGGGAAATAGTATTGGCTTCGGTGTTCAAGCCTTTAAGAGGCTCATTTTTCAAGTACTTGGCGACTCTAAGCTTCAAATACATCTAGTTCCAAACCAAAGTTGCAGTATTTCATGCCCAAAGCTGAAACAAGGGCATCTTCTAGAGGTAAATTTCAGTACCAAGAGCTTTCATTTTCCAATCCTAGAAGAAGAAAGACTAGAGTATCTTTATCACTAGTTAGGAGTGCAATAGCAACTAATACACCTACAAGATCTATCTCTACTCCTCCTACTATTAGATCTTAGCCTAGATTACCATCAACACATATAAATAGATTGCTTGTCTATATGGCATTGCCTAGAGCTCATGCTTTTGCCACCTTTAATGGTGGGAGTCCTCTTTTATTGGCCCAAAGACATGACATACCAATAGCTGCACTTAAAAGTATACCAAAGTTTACTGGTGAAACCTCCATTTCCTCCTTAAAACATATTCAAGAGGTTGCAAATGTTTGTAATATCCATGGTATTATAGAGGATGATGTTGTAGTTAGGCTTCTAGCCTCATCTTTGAAAGGAAAAGCACTACAGTGGTATAGAGGTTTGGCTCATGGTTCTATAACAGATTGGGATGGATTAGGAGTAGGACTATGTAAACACTTTGAGGATAAAAGTGACCATTTGTCACTTTTAGAACAGATGACTACTATAAAAAGAGCCCCCCCATGAATGTATGACTGATTTCAACTATAGATTCTAAAAAACATGGGATAGAATACCTATTTTAGTGAAGCCTACCCTTGGTAATGCCTTCTTGCATTACCTTAGAGCCTTTAATAGTGATATTTCCACTACAATCCAAACCATGGGAGGGGATACCTTACCTAATGCTTATGACATAGCAATAAGGGTAGAAAATATATTGATACAATAAGGTAAGTTAGCTCCAAGGCCTCCTATGCCTTTCTTCCTCGATGTCTCAAACCACCAACCAGCGATGACTCCTCTTCCCACAACTTCCACATCATTATCCCTTACTCTAGTCCCTCAAGCTTCCACATCTTCAAATGGAATGGATGAAATCAAGGAAATGATGCAATCTATGTTGCTTAACATAGATAAAAGATTGCAGGGCCAAGAAAAGAAGCTAGAGGACAACTTCTCTATGATGCAAAAAATGAGCAATAAGGTGGTGACTTTAGAAAGGCAACAAGCTCAAGGTAATAAAGCTCATCAATTACAAGGTCAAACTCTAAATAGTGGTAGGCCTCCAAATTAGAATTATGGGAACAATTCTTTTGATCATAATAGATAGGGTAGTCATGCTTCAACCTCAAATATAAACCAAAGCAAGGCCATAGTTCTTCAAAACAACATAGCCCAAGATCAGGATTTTTGTCCCTCTTGTAACTATTTTTATGCCCATTGCATGTGTCAAAAAGCTGAATCTTATTTGGCTTTGGCCATCCAAGAGCCTACAGTAGGACAATCATACATGGAGGACCAATTCAAGGATGCCTCATATGTGCAAGGTCAAGGTGATTGTTCTTTTATGAACCATCAGATGGAGGAACATTGTAATGTAAACTAGGATTCCATTGCTCACAATACTAGGAGCAAAAGAAGAGCTATTGAAGATGCTGCCATGCCTTCCCCTGATCAGGCCTCAACTTCAAATGCAATACCTCATGAACAAGCAGTCAATGAGCAATCAAATGTTTCTAAGTAGCAAAGGCAAAATAATGTGATCTTCCAGTTGTTCCATCTCAACCTCCTACAAACACAACCCCCAAGGTTTCTATCAAAGCACCTACTTCCCCATTCAGTGTGGTAGTTAGATGAAGAAGACAACTATGAATATTTCCATGTGGGATGCTGTTGCTACTATACCCATGAAAAAGAGGTTGCTGCAGCAAGCATTGGAAAGTATTGAACCAAAGGGTTAGCCACCAAACATGGAAAGTGCCACAAGCCTAGTACAACCATCAGACAGGGCAAAAAAAAACAAAAAGGTTAGACCTCCTCCATTCTATGTTTCTCTAATTATAGGGAATAAACTACTCCACAATTGTATGATTGATTTAGGGGCTAGTAGTTTAGTAATGCCTAGGTGTGTTGCTGATGCTTTGGAAATTAAATATGAGCCCATTGTTAAGGATGTATTATAGTTGGATGGTAGTACTGTCAAGACTGTAGGGATCCTTAGAAATATAGAAATGACCCTACATGCATGCCCTAGTTGTACTGTAACTCAAGATATATCAGTGGCTGAAGTCAAGCCACATTTTGCCATTTGTCTGTCAAGAGACTTCACTGCCCAAATAGGTGGTTACATATCTTTTGATTGGTCATATATGTTTTTTAGAACAAGATATGGAACCAAAGCTTCAATTGGAGTAGAGACTCTAGCCCTTCATCATACTGAACCCTACACCCCTAATCTCATCAACATGAATTACACTATCCTAGAAGTGGATGAAAATGACATAGTGAATGAGCCCACCACACCCCTAGTGCAAGTACTTGACTCTTTCTTAGATGAATGAGTTGATGCATATAATTTTGATCCTATGTCAAAGATCCTTGAGATAAGCCTCAATACCTATTGTATATTAGAAAAGGATGCTCTAGTTCCCAATCTTGTGGAAACTAAAGAGGATGTAAGTGGGATATGAAGTATGTACTTTGATGGATCAAGGAATAAGAATGGATCAGGAGCTGGTGTGATGTTGATTTAAGCTCTAATTCAGTTGCACTAATAATGTGGCTGGCCAAGTATGAATCCTTGATTCAAGGTCTCCTACTCACTCAAAAAAGAGGAATCCAAGCTTTAAGCGTATATGGAGATAGTGACTTGGTGGTGAATCAAGTGAGAAATCAGAATATCAAAAAAAATGGTTTTCTCAAGTCTTATAAACATAGAGTTTGGGATTTGCTTGAAGGTTTCAATGCATTTAACATCCTAAGCATCCCTAGAAAAGAAAATAGACATGCTGATAGAATTGTAGCAATAGGTGCATCTCATGATGTGTCAAGGAATTTTGGGGAGAAGAAAGGGCAACAAATTAGAGTGGTAGTAAGGCTTGCCATCCCTGACAATAACACCCATTGGCAAGTTTTTGAGTCTGATGAGAAAATTGTGAGCTTCTTGGAGAATGAGGCAGAATTTTCAGAGAGAAGTCAATCAAGATTGCAGGATCAGTATGGTGACCAAATCATTAATCTCAGCTCCAACAAGCTGCCTAAAGGTCTCATTACTCTAGAGAGTGCTTTTAATCTTGATGATCAAGCAAGAGGCAAAGTCATGAACCAAGCTACTAATGAAGATGACTATACTCTAGTCATGATTGATGATGGAAAGTCCTTAAACATAGGGAAGGTATGTTCTAAAATTGAACACGAAATTTTTATTCATCTATGTCAAGAATTTAATGATGTATTTACTTGGACATATGATGACTTAAAGGTCTTTGACCCAAAGTTGTTTCAGCATACCATAGATTTAATTGATGATGTAAAACTAGTAAGACAAAAACAAAGACTAGTGAATCCTAAAATTGAACCCTTAATGAGAAAGGAGCTATCCAAATTGATTGAGGCCAATATAATTTTCCCTATCAAGCACTCATCATGGGTAGCAAACCTTGTCCCTGTGAGGAAGAAGAATGGGGAAATTAGATTGTGTGTGGACTTTAGAGACCTTAATTGAGCTTCCCTTAAAGATCACCATTCTCTTCCTTCCATGGAGCAAATTTTATCCAAGGTCAGTGGTTCAAAGAGATTTTCATTTTTTGATGGGTTCTCTGGTTATAATCAAGTACTGGTCAAGGAGTCTGATAGATACAAGACTGTATTCACTACCAAGTGGGGTACCTATGCTTATTGCAAAATGCCATTTGGACTAACTAATGCAGGTGCCACATTTCAGAAAGCAATGGAGATGGCCTTCAAGAATATGATTGAAAGGTTTGTGTTGGTTTACCTTGATGATATCATAGTGTATTCAAAGAATGTAGATGATCATTTTGGTCATCTCAAACATGTATTCTTGAGATGTAGAGAGTTTGGGGTAACTCTTAATCTAGGCAAGTGTGTCTTTGCTACCAATCAAGGAAAATTAGTAGGACACATTGTATCTAAGGATGGCTTAACCATTGACCCAGAGAGAACAAAAACAATACTTTATCTTCCCCTTCCTAAACATAAGAAAGGGCTGCAAAGTTTACTTGGTAGGATAAATTTTGTGAGAAGATTTATCACTAATCTTGCTACCATGGTGAAACCCCTTAGAGCTATGCTCAAGAAAAGTGTGGTCTTTACATGGACCAAGGAGGGGAAGGAAAGTTTTGAAGAGATCAAAGTAGCCATAGCATCAACCCCTACTCTCATCAATCCAAAATTTGAGAAGGATTTCATTCTTTATACCTTAGGTGGTGAGTCAAGTATCTCTACTATCTTGACTCAAATAAATGACAAGAATGAAGAGCGGCCCATAGCCTTCTTTAGTGAAGGGCTCAAGGAGTATGAAGATAAGTATAGTTATGTTGAGAAGCAAGCACTTGTAGCCATTAGAGCTTTAAAGAAATTCAGACACCTCCTATCTCACAATAAGATTCATTTGTTAGTACCTAATGCCAGCGTGAAAGATTTCCTTTTGAGCAAGGATATTAGTGAGAAAAGAGCTGATTGGATTACAAAGGTAATGGAATATGATGTTGACATCCACGTTACCAAGTTGGTAAGAGGGAAAGGATTGTGTAAAAAAATGATATCATCCCAAGAATCAGATGAGGAAGTTGCAATGGTATTAACAGAAGAACAAGAAGCAAGACATGAGGGCCCAAGGAATTGGGTGAATGACATGAAGAGTTTCTTATCAGGAAATGGATACCCTTAGGGATTAGATAAAACTAAAAGGAGATAGTATAGATTACAGTCAATCCCTTATGTTGTAGTTGATGGTATCCTTTTCAGGAAATATTTTAATGGAGCCCTACTAAGGTGCATTGACAAAGACCAAGCTAAAAGAATGATCAAGGAGCTTCATGATGGTCTTTATGGTGGCCACTTCTCAGCTAGAACAACTATAATGAAGATAATTAGGGCTAGTTACTTTTGGCCATCCTTGTTCCATGATTGTTATAGGTATGTGAGGAAGTGTGAAAAATGTGCCTTCTTTTCTAGAAAATAGAAGCTTGCAGCTCTTCCCCTTCATCCTATCCAGGTGGATCAGCCTTTCACTCAGTGGGGATTGGATTTCATAGGCCCTATCAATCCTCCTTCCAGCTTTGGTCACAAGTGGATTTTAGCTGCTACAGATTACTTCACTAGATGGAAAGAGGTAGTTGCATTGAAGGATGCCACAAAATCTTCAATTGTTGAATTCCTTAATGGAATTGTGACCAGGTTTGGTGCTCCCTCAACCATCATTTTAGATAATGCAAAATCTTTTGTAGGAGCTCAGATTTGTGCATGGGTAGTTGACCACAACATTTACTTGAGCACATCATTAAACTACTATCCTCAAGGTAATGGCCTAGCTAAGTAGTCCAATAAGAACCTGATCAAAATTATTAAAGGGACAATAGAGGATAACCAGAGGTGTTGGCATAAAAGGTTAAGGACAACTCTGTGGGCTGACAGGATAACACCTAAGAGATCAATAGAGAATTCTCCATTTGTGTTAGTATATGGTAGAGAAGTGAGACTTTTGATATCATTGGAGTTCCTAGCCCTAGAACTAGCTCATCAACTAGAGCTGATTGACAATGATGCCATGATAGTAAGGATGGTAGAGCTAATGGAGCTGGAAGAGAAAAGGAATCAGGCCATACAGACTCTAGAGGTACATTAGTAGTAGGTGAAGAGGAGCTTTGACAAAAAGGCTAGGGTCAGGTCCTTCAGGGAAGGTGATTTAGTTTTGAAATGGGATGCATATAGGGCAAAACCAGGGAGCCACTCAAAATTTGATGCAATATGGAGTGGTCCCTATCTGATTGAAAGTTGTAAACAAGCCAATGCTTTCTAGTTAAGCATGCCTGATGGTGAAGTTTTGCCCATACCAGTCAATGGAATTTATCTTAAGCCATGTTTCTGATAGGGTTTGAGATTCCATGTATGCAGTTAGCTTAATTTTGTTCCAGTTTGTTCCCTACTTTTCTAAGAAGTGCACAAGCATAGGGTTGTCTCTCTGTGAGACATCAAATTTTGAAATTTTTGAAGATTGCAGAGATGTTTGATTTTTGGTTCTAGTTGCAGAAACAGAGTTTCTTCAGAGTTTTATGCCTGTAGGGGCAGGATTAGGGTTTAATGGCACAATGATTCACATTTTTTCATGACTTTGTAGCCAATTGGATGCTTTAGGCCACTAGTCATATGCATAGCAGGTTCGCATCCCCTCTGAGTCACCAGAAATGTTGCTTATTCTTACCTCCCACCAAAAAATTTGAATTCAAAAGCTTAACCCTCACCCAACGGTCATTCCCATGTTTAATATTATTTAATTGCCTGGGAAATGCAAAATAAAACATTTAAAACCTTAGTGTATTTCCCCTTTTTTTGTTATTGCCAACGTGCAGCTTCCCTTACCATTAGATCTCCCACGATCTACGGTCCTCGCTTCCTTGCAAAATGAAGGTGCACTGGTTTTAGGTGTTGTGGGAAAGCCTCTTTCCACTGCATGGTAGGTGGGCCCCCTTTCTTTGGTGAGTCACAAAAGATGTTTGAGACACGAACTTTATTCATTGTTTGATGTGATCTGATCCATGGTTGGCACTTTCTCGCTTGATGGAGATGCAAGGGCTTTAATTATTGCGAGCAAGCACCCTAGTGACACTTTTCCCAAATGATGTCATGGGCCCACCTATTTCACAAGATAATGTACAAAGAGCTCCCACCATCAGATCTTCATAGGTCAATGGATAACGCTTTCCTGCAAGATGAAATTGCATGAACTTTAAAAGATGCAGGCAAGTGTTTTGTCGCCACGTGTCCCTGTGGGGCTTGTCTCTTTAGGCATTGCCAGGTGATGCCGCATCACGCTAAGGTGTGGTACAATGCCAAGTGTTATGGGCTTAGATTATATGGCAGGTGCAGATACAAAAGATCTTCTCAATCGTTGATCTCACAGAGATCAACGATCAAGTCTTTCCCACTTTATGGAGTCACAAGGAAGTTAAAATATGTGGGCAAGTGCACGAGAGACACGTGCCTCAGCAACCTGGCTAGGGTATCGATGGTGCTAATAGCTTATGTAACTGCCATGGTCATGGTTTTGGGGTGGCACAATTAGTTTAAAAGGGGCAGTCAACATAGAAGACCCTGCGAGGTGGTGAAAAGAAAGAAGTTCATTGGCCCACATGGCTCCTCCTACTTACAAGTCTCATTGACTTGCTAAGTATGCTGATTCCTAGGCCAGAAACAAAGGAAAGCTAGGGTTTTGCACGAATCTGATCTCCATGATTGATTCCAACCACCAGAAGTGAATGTGTAGCATGCAAAGATACTCTACCACCCTAATGCAATCTATCTACCCAGTCAAAGAATAGTTATGGTGTTGTTTCTATCTTCTCAAGGCCCTCTTTTAGTTAAAAATCAGATTTCATGGTACCAAAAGCTATACTCAGATTGGATTTTCTTTGAAATCCCCATGATTTTTCTCTGTACGACATCAATGTAGTGGTTGCGAAGTAATTATAGTTAGAGGATAGCTCAGTTTTGCCTGTACTATAAAGGCAATTTTTGTGGATTTTGTTCAGGTCGACCCTTCTCTATTTTCTCTATTATTGCTCTACAAATTTTTAGTGTAAATTCCCATGTGCCTTTGAACTGCATGATTTTTTTCCTTACCTCTTTCAGCCATTGGTGTGAGAGTGCAAGAACTCTTTTCCTTCGCCAGTGTTTTGTGGAAATCTGTAATCTGCATGACTGTATCTCCTATCAGACAATGAATGATAGTATAAGTGAATCTCTCTTTCCTTGTGTCATTCATCTTGGTCTTCTGATTTGCATGTGATTATTAGATTAAAACAAGTTTGAATGTGTATATCCTTAGTTTCATTTTGGTTCTATAGTGCATGTATGGGCAGAGATTGGTCTGAACACTCTATTTTGGTGCATCACCTCCCTAGATTAGAATAGGTAGATTTGCTTTCTTGCATCCCCTTCTCCCTTTTCCCTTCCAAGAGTAGTTAGGTGCACCTTGATAGTAAGAGGAAGCCTACCTTCTCTGGAGACTCAACCTCATAGTTCAAGTCCCATAGCTTGGAGGTTGTTTCCATGTTTCACTAGGTTGTCCTCATGCATAGGTTTTGGACAAGGGTGCAAACCTCAGTGACAACAATAAGCTTTCACTGAAAAAGAAATGTGGAAAATATAAAGGAAAACAATCTGAAAGTGAAGAAGAAATCAGTTTTGATAGTGATTTTGAAGTCATTGGAGCCCTTCTTGCAAGAAGATATCCCAAAGGCAAAGGAAAGTAGAAAGGTAAAATTCCTCTAATCTATTTTTTTGTGAAGAAGTTGGTCACATTGCTGAAAGGTATCCAAAAAAAGAAGGTAGAGAAGAAAAGAAGAGAAACAAGTAAAAAGGAAAGAAGGATTTCAAAAATCATAAGGACTACAAGGATAAAGGTAAGAAGTCCTATTTAATGGCTAAATTTTTTGATAGTAGTGATGATAATGAAATGGTTTATATTGCTATAAAAGATGAATAAGATGAATAAAATGATAAGATGACACTCATTTATCATGTTAGTAAAAATGATACATGCATTATTGATAGTGGTTGTTCTCACCGTATGACTAGTGATAACACAAAATTTGAACATATGGAACACTATGATGGTGGGAGCATTAGATTTGGAAATAATGAACCTTGTTGTATAATAGTAAAAGCTTGTATTTCACTAACCAATGAACTTTGATGTGATAGTGCCTACTAGGTTGGAGGACTAAAGAATAAATTACTGAGTGTGGCATAGTTGAATAACATTGGATTCAAGGTAGAATTCATGAATGGGAAGGCCAAGCTGCTAGATGGAAAATGAAATCTAGTTGGGTCTAGCAATAAAAAAAAAAGGTAATCTATTCTACCTAGATCTAAATGAGAGTTCATGTTTCATAGCTCAATTAGAAGAAAGTTGGTTATGGAATAAAAGATTGTGTCATGTGAATTTCAATAACTTGATCAAAATAAGAAAAAATAAAAGAGAGAGGTATTCCTAGTCTAAGGAAACCTGATATGGACATGTGCAAAAATTGTCAAAATGGAAATATGGGAAAGACAAGTTTCAAAGGCAAAAACTATCATTCTAAGGAAGTATTGGAGCTGGTTCATATAGACCTTTGTGGACCTACTGGCATTGAAAGCTACAGAGGAGATAAGTATTTCATTTTATTTTTTGATGATTATTCTAATATGATAACAATAATGTATTTGAAAGATAAGTCTGAAGCCTTTCAAAACTTCAAGTGGTATGTACCTAGAGTTGAGAAAGAGATAGGAAAGAAATTAAATTATTAGATCTATAAGATTTCCACAATCCATTAACATAAGTTATAATTTCTAGATTTGATTGTGTGTAGTTTTTTACCATCAACATTTTAGATCATACTACATGATCCATCATCAGGATGAAAGAGAACATGAAGAACAAAAAATGATGATGGATCATGTAGTATGATTTGAAACATTGATGGTAAAAAACTACACAAAATCAAATCCAAAAATTAAAGTATTTAAGGTCAAATAGAGGAGGTGAATTCATCTCAAATAAATTCAATTAATTTTGCACTAAAAAAGGAATCAAAAGACAAGTATCATCCCCTAATAAACCTCAATAGAATGGTATAGTAGAAAGAAGGAATTGTTATATCATGGATTGTGCAAGAACCTTGATGATAGAGAAGGAAATATTGTTGGCAGAAATATTTGTAGATGATATACTATTTATTGGTTATGATGACTTATGTAAATCTTTTTCTAAAGAAATGAGTAAGGAATTTGGGATGTCAATGTTTGGAGAGATCAAAGTCTTTGTTGGCTTATAGAGTCAATAGAAGCAAGATGGTATCTACATTACTCAATTAAAGTATATCAAGAAGATACTAAAGAAGTTTGGAATGGAGGATTCAAGACTAGTTGGAACACCTATCTATACTGGACATAAGATTTCCAAAAATGATGATTGCAAAGAGGTAGATCAGACCACATATAGATCCATGATTGGAAAACTTCAATATGTAGTGCATACAATACTTGATATTGCACTTGCAATTGGTATGGTGGCAAGATTTTAAGCTAATCCTAAATAAAATAATATGATGGGAATAAAGAGAATCATGAAGTATCTAAAAGGTACTAAAGATTATTGATTATGGTATAAGAAAGGAGGCAAATTTGATTTGAAAGCCTTCACTAATGTAGATTGGGCAAGAAGTATTGATGATAGGAAGAGCACCAATGGTGGAGAATTCTTTCTTGGAAAGAAACTAGTGTCTTGGATAAGTACAAAGCATAATTGCATCTCTTAGTCTATAGCAAAGTCATAATATGTTGCAACAATAGTCAGTTGTTTCAATATTGTTTGGTTCAAGCAACTATTGGTAGGTATGAAAGTAGAAACCAAGGATCTAATAGTTATCTTTTGTGATAACACCAGTGTAATTACTATATCAAAGAATCCTATGATGCATACCAAGACCAAGGACATTACGATAAAATATCATTTTATGAGAGAATTAGTGCAAGACAAAGAGGTGAGATTAGAATATGTGAATACAAAAGAACAAATTTTAGAGATATTCACCAAGCCATTACCTAAGGTTGTATTTTTATATTTAAGAGCTAAGCTAGGGATCATACCCTATCTAAAGCTCACTAAACAACATTTAGTGATGCATCAACTGATTATTTCTTTTAGAGCAGTCAAGTTGATGCAGTAATGAATAGGTAGATTGCATATGAATATGTGCATTAGGTACATTAAAACTCATTGAATATTGTCTTTAGCATAAGATGTCAAAGAGGGAGAGTTTTCTATCATATCATATAAATTTTGTAAAGGTAGAGTTTAGAAAATTTTTGAAGGGAGAGATTTCTATATCAAGATTTTTTTTGTAATAAATGAGCTATCAAAGAGGAAGAGTTTATTGAAGAGTAAAACTTGGAGAGTTTGCTAACAGAGGGAGAAATTGAGATTAGCAAATCATTTAGAGGGAGAGATTGATGTCAAACAGAGCTCAAACTGATAGAGGGAGTTCTCATGGATGAGAATCAAAATCAAACTAAGGATATTATCCTTGCTTTTATTTTTCTCTAGAATTTCATTTTATTATGACATGTTGTGTTGCTATCAATGCCAAAGCGAGAGATTTTTGAAAACAATAGATCAATTGTATTTTTTCTTTTATGTTACATAGAATGTCATATCTTTGCTAGTCAATATCTTCCAATCTCACTTGGGTGATGAAGACAATTTTCTATGTCTATCGAGCATTCTAGAGTTTATCAAATTTAGAAGATAGTTTCTACTGAGTTCACTCTGGCACCAAAGAGATGTTCACAAAATTTTACTATTAATTGAGGTCACTCGATTAAAAAAAGGAAAGTTGGCATGGAACGAAGGTTAAATGATCTCACTCAGTTACTAAAGGAAATTTATGAAGTTGTAGTGTTAACTGATCTTACTTGGTTAACATAGGAAAATAATTTTAGAGTTAGTGTCTACTGAGCTAGGTTGGCTAATAAAGGATTTTATTGCTTTTGCATATTAAGTTTAATGTAGTTCTTTTTTGGTTCTAGCTGACTAAAGAGATCAATATTAATTATTTTAAGTTGTATTCAAGCCAAATTGATAATGTATATGGTATAAGTATAATATCAAGTTGAGTATTGGAGATGTGAGAATGTATGGAAGAAAAGATGATGCTTAGATGAGGTGAATTGGAAGGATAAGAAGAATATCTTTGTTGAGCTACAAAGATAAATCTAATTAGGAAGGATCGAGTATTCAAGGTAGAATTGAGATTTGAATCAGCAAAGATAATTGCATTAGCAATTAGTTCAAGTCATTGTTACTCTCTAACCATTGTAGTAGTGAATCAAATCTCTTAATAGAGTTAGCCTACCGGCTATTTTGTAAATCATCTAACAAGGTGGCATTTCTAGATTGAAGTGTCTAAAGAACTCTAACAAGGCCACTCCTAATAGGGTGATTAAATCCTTTAATAGGGTTACACCTAATAGTGTATTTTGTAACCTTTTTAGGGTTAGCTAATAATAGGGCTCACTTCAAAAAAGTGAAAAATAGTAACTAGTTGGAATTGGTGGTTTTTCCCAAATTGGGTTTCAGCGTTAAATCTTGGTATCTCTTGTGTTCATGCTATTTATTTAATTTGAATGAAGCTAAGTTAATTATGGTTAATCAAACTTAATATCTTAATATTTTCATGTTCATTATTTATTGAGTAATAATTGATATTATCGTACTTGCTGAGTGATAGTAAATTGTTAGTGTTGACTGAGTGCTTTTGTTTTAACTGAGTAACAATAGTACTTTAGTTTCAACAAAGTTTTGGTTTTGATTTGTATTGACATCTAAGGGATCTAGGATTTATTTTTGTGGTAACTAATTCACCCCTCTCCTCTCAATTACTCCTCTTATATTTCCAACAACTATAAGAGGTTTCAACAACAATTTTTTTCTAAGTACAATGAGGAAATGGATAATAGAGTATGTAATGTGACATAATATATAGGCCATATTAGTTTGAGAAACTATTGAAAGAATAAATTTACAAAATAACTATAGATATGGTTATTTAGGTTCAAAGTACTTATAACCTGAGAAATAGGGTTTTAAATATTATTTTGGTAAATCATCTAGTATTTTTATTAAGGATGTCACTAAAAAATCTTATAAGTAAAAGAAAAAATCATTTGGTTATGAAAGTAAAATATGTCAAAGAAAAAATATTTGAACCAAAGAGGAACCCACATGCTCAAGATACAAACACGAAGAAAGAGTCTATTAAAGCCAAAATACCAAAGGTAAAAACTAGAAAACAAGCTGAGAGCACTATTTTTCAACTACATAATGATAAAGATATGCTTATTGATATCCCTCCTTATACTACTATAGATATGCAATGCATGTTATCATATTTTACTATAAAATTTCCTTTTTCTAAAATTTATAGGATAGAGGAAAAAAATAATAAAACCCTAGCATGGTTAGGGGGTGTTGGAAAGGGTAGTGCTACTAAAAATAAGAAGCCTTTAGGGGAGAGGATACAAACCCTACCCAAACAAAAGGAGGAAAAAGGCATAGTATCTTAGATTCCCCCTATGTACCTTGATAATTATGTAGTAGTCTTTATTGAAAATATTAAACGTCTCTTCTTGAGTCTAATTATCAATGAAAAAATATTTAAAAACTCTATGTTTGATTTTGGTGTTTCAAACAATTTTATGCCATTTAAGATTATGAAGTCTCTTGGCTTGAAAGTGGATACTTAACAAGGGAGGTGTTGTGTTTTAGACTCTAGAGAAGTTCCTATCATAGGAACCATTAATACACTTCCTTCAAAATTACTTGTATACCCAGATAATGAGTTGACTATGAGTGTGATGGTAGTGGATATCCCACCTCAATGTCGTATGTTTTTATCTAGAAAATGGAGTGCTACCATGGGTCATAGTTTACAGTATGATTTGTCTTTTTCCATATTTCATATTAGTGATAGAGATGTTAAAACAAGTAAAGAACCAAGGGTCACCCATATGAATGAGGAAAAAATGGATAATGATAAAACTTGTTTCTTCGACATAGAAATAAATAATTTTAGGGAAAAATTGTTTTTCTTAGAGAAAGAAAATGCACTAGTACTAATAACACAAGAGGTAAAAAATTGCATTGAAAAAGGAAATTTGTGGACTATGTATTTTGATGGTGCAAGTCAAAAGAGAGGGCTAGTACTAGAGTGGTACTTAACCACATAAGAAGAATTTTAGATACTCTTTCTCTTTGGACTATACATGCCCAATTAAAATTGAAGAATATGAAGCACTACTCCTAGGTTTAAGTTTGGTTATTAAAAATGGTATAAAATATTTATATATAATTAGTGATTCTAAGTTAGAAGTATCACATGTTTGGAAATTCTATAAATCAAATAATAAGAGGTTAAAGAAGTACATGAATATTTTATGGGACAAAATTGAAGCCTTTTATGCCTTTGGGATTACATGGACAAAAAAATAAATAAGAAGATCATAGATTTCCTATCGAATTTAGCCATTAAGCTATATGACGTAAATTTCATGAGAGCATCCAAAGTAAAAGTGCAAACTAGTCCTTCAATTCTTGAAAGTGTTGAAAGCTCTAAAGTATTTTAACATGATGTAAATATTTTGAGTTTTCAAAATTATGAAGGTAAGTATCATGGACATGAGTTGGATTTCAAAACTTTAATAGAGACCATAGATGGTAAGGACACAATTTTTGGAAAAGAAGTGATCCAACTAAAAATGAAGAAAGTGCCCAAAGGTGTAGTTGTCCTAGAAAGCATTTTTGATAATCAGGATAGAATAACATAAGTAGTAAAGATAAGAACCTAGAAAACTTGGAGGAAATAAATCTGGGTAAACCTAAATCCCTAAAGAATGTATACATATGAAATAACTCATCTCTTGATGCAAGGGATCTCTGATTGAGTTGTTAAGGAAATACACACAAGTCTTTGCATGGTCATATGAGGACTTGAAGGCTTGTAGGGAAGATCTGTTTAAATATTTCATTCCTCTTAAAGAAAGTGCTAAACCTTTTAGGCAAAATCAAAGATTGATAAATCCTATCTTGGCCCCTAAGATGCAAGAGGGATTAATGAAACTCAAGGATGAGGGAAACATAAAACTAATTAGGAATTCTACATGGGTCTAAACATGGTACCCATCAAAAAGAAGAATTGATACATCAGTCTCTGTGTTGATTTTAGGAACCTAAATACTTCTTCTTTGAAAGATAAAATTATGGATCACCTAACATGGAGGCTATTATACATAGAGTGATAGGGTTTTAATCAATGTCCATGATGGATGGTTTCTCTGGTTATAATGAAGTATTGGTATCTAAAGTTGGATAGTACAAGACTTCTTTCACTACACCATGGGGGACATATGTGTATGTGAGAATTCCTTTTGGACTCACCAATGTCGGAGAAAAAATTGAAAGGGCCATGGATGTAGCCTTTTATAATTTTATTAATGAAATCATAGTTGTGTACTAGGAGGACCTTGTAATACATTTTCTAAAAGAGTAGAAGACCATTGTAAACATCTTTGTGAAAGCCTTGGAGTATGGTGTCTGCCTTGTTATGGTTACATAAGACACACCCCATTTTGAACTCCAAAAATTGGGACCCCTTTCTTCGGCTCAAAAAAGATCAGTTATAAGAATAGGGTATCTTCTAAGGTGCCTTAGGCAGTGGAAATTTTGTAGTTTGGGTTTAGGAATCTAGTTAGTTAGCATCATTTTAAACCCCTAACACTAGCATACTAATGTTTATCTTTGGTGTAGGTCATCATGACATCCTTATCATCCATAGAACAAATAATTTACCAAGGTGTGCATGTGCGAATGTGTGGAGGTGCGTAAACTGAAAGTCGTGAAGATGCCCAAAGTCCTAAAGATGCTAAGGTGCACAAATGCACAATTTTACAAAGTTTTGAAGAGAAAAGTGCATAGCTTTTATAAATTTTTCAAATGGGCCTAAATCATTAAAAATATCAAAATAAATAGACAAGAGTGATCTAGAACACCAGTTCAGCCAAACCTAGAAACCATTTTCAAAACTGAGAACTTTGTTTTTTTGGTGAATTGAGCACCTTGTGCACTTCCCTAAAGGTCTAAAGGTGCACCTTTTTCCAAGGTACACCAAAATTTTTGACGAAGAAATAGTGTACCAATAGTTAATTGCTAGTTGCTATTTTAGAGCATTCCATGCATTAGAAATGTATTTTGATGACATTTCAACTCCTAGAAACACTTAGAGAAGGGCAGGCTTCCATTTTTAGAGCTCCTAGACACTTCTAGATCATCTCAAAACTTCTACCTTCTTATATTCTAATTCTTTTATTCATTTAAGTCACATAAATGATCATGCATCAATTAATTGATATAAAGAAGGGTGGAGATCTACTTAGTACCATTTAGAGAGTCAGTTTGTATGTAATTAGGTTTTTTTTATTAGTTTTTAGCATAAGTTAGCATTTAAAGAGCTCTCACTCCTAAGACAAAGGGAGGAGAGGATTACTTTTAAATACATGGATGCAATATATACTCAAGGCCATTATTTTACTACAATAATATATGCTATTGGTGCTCTCATTCTGAGTGTAGTTATTCTTGTTAGAGTGTGAATCAAGGAGCTTTAATACCATTAAATCATAACAGAAACATAGAAACAATAGACAATGTAAGAACAAAATATGGACTTCTTATTTGCACCACAAATGCAGAATTATAGACTACCTAAGTACAATAATTTGTAAGACAAGCTGTGAACTATCACCCATAGCTATCCTAGACAATGTTTGAGCCTTTCTTAAATAGGTAGTTTTATGCCACTTGAGAAGGTTCTAGATACTAGGTATGTGTAGGATCATGGTGTGCCAAAAAGTGGCAATTTGAAAAATATGTAGTTTTGAAATGTCTCAAAGCATTTCAAAATCTATTTTTGCTTTTTTTCCACCCATCTTGATACCAAATGAAAATATTAATACCTTTATAAGCTCTATTATTTCTTTGGATACCAACCCTACATGATCAACTTTAAAAATGTCAGGAAGACATGTGTTTGGCCTGTTCTTGTGTGTTTTTTACTTCAAACATGTGTTTGGTGACTTTTTTTCACCTAAATTTGATGAAATGAAAAGGGTTTCCTAATAATGTTCTTATCTTTTCATCAATGTAATTTTTGTCAAATTATGATTTTAATAAGTAATTATTATTCATTTTCTAATGGATCCATGCAAAAAGTGTTGATTTATACACTTATTGAAAAACAAATATAACTATTTAACGATATAACATTTTTGAAATCCAAAAGATTTGTTACATTAGATACCTCTTCTACTATAAGGAACATTAAAGAAAAAATAAAATTTTTGAATTTTTGAATTAGTTAAGGTGGTTAGACACAGGATTTTTTAATTCTAAAAATACTATAGTAGAAAATTCATAATTAATTATTTATTTGGAATAAAAATACCCAAAAATGTGTCACATCAGGGTATAAGTCTACTTCTTATATCTAGAATCTTATTAAAAAATATTATCATTTGATTTTGATTAAGGTGTTCATACATATGCTTACTTCTTATTTTTGACCTGATTATTTTGTACTATAACACTAAAATTCAAAATTTTGATCAATCAAGCTTTCCTTTCTTCAAATATGACCTAGTAGTTTAGAAACTAAATTCAATTTCCTATTAGATTCTTTTCACACAACTTTGTGATGGAAGTTCATAACAAGTTTAAAATTGCATGTCAAGTTGACATAAATTTAATTTACTATTTTTTTATTGCCACTTAAAGGCATACTTTGGTTGACCATGATCCTGCACATACCCTACTCAAACATAATACCTAGGGCCGATAGACCCTAACAATACACATAGAGTCAACCAAATACATCTTTGACAAATTATTTTATAAGTTTTGGTAGCTCAATTTCTGAAGCTCATAACTCATGAACCGTTGCTCTAATTGGCTATTATAACAACTTTTAAGAAATGCCAGCTCCTGATCTACATGCTTAAAATCACGCTAGTGCCCTTTTGTCAAGTTTTCAGACCTCATCTAGGAAATCTAAGGCCTCCAATGGTGAGCTTGAATATTTTTCTACAATTTTTTTCACCAAAAATTGGCAATAACTTCTCTGATACTAATGCTTGATCAATGAGATTTTTATAGTAGGCTTATAACTCTAAAATGAACCTCCCTATAGAAAATGAGAACATTCCAAGTGTTTATGAAAAACTTACTAAAAATAGTAAGTTCCCATAAATAGTGACCACCCTATCTACTAGTCCTTATTAAAATGGAAAATATTGAAAATAAAATATTTTTGGGTGATGGAAGATTGCCCTTGTACCTAGGATTCTCTTGCATCATACAGCTAGGGTAATTTGAGAAGTGACTCCATTACATCTTAAGTGTTCAGAGGAAAACCAAGAGGGTTAACCTCCTCCTTTGCTAGCCAGGATGAATCCTCAAATGGTCCCCCTTTCTATTTGACCAGATATTCCTCATAAGTTCTATTTTTGGTACTTTTTCCTACATGATTGTCTAGTATCTCCTCAATCTCCTTTGTAGTCGAGCTAGCTACTAGAATGCTCTACTACATTTCTGCAACTTCATCTCCATCACCTCCTTCATAATACTCTATCAAATCTAAAATATTAAATACTAGTGAAATATTCAATTCAACAAGCAACTCCACTTCATACACATTGCCAGAATCATGCCTCTTCACTATCTTGCATGGTCCAAACTTCTTCATTTTTAACTTATTATATGTACCTAGTGGAAAATGCTCCTTTCTCAAATGAACCATGACTTCATCTCCAATCTAAAATTCTTTATATCTCCTTTTCACATCTACCTTGGCCTTGTACTATATATTCATCTTTATGTTGTGCTTCTTCACCTCCTCATGGATGTTCTTCAAATGTTTAGCAAAATCTTCTGCTTCAGCACTACTTATCTCTCCTTTATCCAACTGCCTTAGTTCAAAAGCATTTTTGGGACTACTTCCATATACAATATGGAATGGTGATTTACCAGTACTCCTATTGATATAATTATTATATGCAAATTTTGCCCATGATAAAATCATATCCCATCCTTTTGGTTTATCTCTAACCAAGCATCTCAACAAATTTTTGAAACTGGGATTCACAACTTCTGTCTATCTATCAATTTGTGGATGATGTGATGAAATAAAATTCAAAATTGTCTTCAAATTCTTCCACAATGTACACCATAAATACCCAACAAATTTGGTATCTTGATCAAAAACTATACTCTTTGGCAAACCATGTAATCTCACCACTTCTCTAAAAAATAACTTTGCTACATGAACAACATCACTAGTCTTCTTGTAAGGAATAAAATGTGCCATCTTTGAAAACATGTCAACCACCATAAAAATAGAATCATGCACACACTGTGTCCTTGGTAATCCAAGAAAAAAATCTATGTTGATATCCTCCATGGATTCTCTAGTATAGGTAATGGCTGATACAACCCTATATTCTGCTTCACTCCTTTTGCCATCTAACATACACTGCAACTTTGTGCAAACTTCATCATATCTTGCTGCAACTATGGTTAGTAGTAATTTTTAGCAACCAAAGCTATGGTTTTATCTCTACCAAAATATCCATCCAATCCTCCACTATGCTTCTCCTTGATGAGATTCTCTCTCATTGAAATTTTGAGAATGCACAACTAGCTTCCTTTGAACAACATATTATCCTAGATCATGAA
This sequence comes from Cupressus sempervirens, assembly GCA_028749045.1. Taxonomy (NCBI): domain Eukaryota; kingdom Viridiplantae; phylum Streptophyta; class Pinopsida; order Cupressales; family Cupressaceae; genus Cupressus; species Cupressus sempervirens. The sequence continues at coordinate 460,082,263 of CM053789.1, forward strand.
ATCCAACCACTGTGTCTTGTCAAGTGTAACAGGTTCTGTACAAGCCTTCCACACTTCACTAAAATTAGGATCATTTGGATACAATGTACTAAGTTCCTTGAACCCAACCACCTCTATCTACATTTTTGCTAGCAAAAGTTGTCTTCTACTAAGAGTGTCTATAGCTTTTTTAGACTTCCCACTCCCATGTTTCAAAACAAATGTAAAACTTTACAAAAACTCAACACACATTAAATGCCTTTTGTTTAATTTTCCTTGATTATTCAAATATTACAAAGCTTTATGATCAGTATATAAAGAAAACTCCATAGGAAGAAGATAGTGTCTCCACTTCTTCAATGCTTGAACTATAGCATAAAATTCGTGATCATAAATAGAATATTTTCTTTTTACATCAATAAAATTTTCACTGAAATAAGAAATAGGTCTACCTTCCTGGCTCAAAACAACTCCTATTGTAGTACCACTAGCATCACAATCTACTTCAAACACTTTATTAAAATCATGAAGTGCTAAAATATGTTGCCCAATAACTTTTTGTTTTAACAGATTAAAACTCTTATCTGCTCCTATAGTCCACTTAAACTCTTTCCTATCTCTTCTCATTGTTTCAATCAAGGGTCCACAAATATTGCTAAAACTTCTTATGAACTTTCTATCAAATATAACCAGTCCATGAAAAGATCTTACCTCTATCACACTCCTTGGACTAACCCATTCAAGGATAGCCTTCACTTTCTTTGGGTCCATTTTTAGACCTTCTCCTAAGACTACAAATCCCAGGTACACCGACTCTTTCTTTACAAAATTTCACTTCTTTAGGTTTATCAACAACTTTTCTTCCCTTAACTTATCAAACATCTTGCGAATATGAATCAAATGCTCCTATAATGCCTTACTAAAGATCAATATATCATCCAGGTAAATAATGACAAACTTACCCAAGAACTCCTTTAGTATCTCATTCATGAACCTCATGAAAGTTCTTGGTGCATTGGTTAGCCAAAAAGGCATGACTAACCACTCATATAGTCCTTCCCTTGTCTTGAAAGTAGTCTTTCGCTCATCACTTTCACTAAGAAGAATCTGATAGTACCCACTCTTCAGATCTATCTTTTTGAAATACTTAGCTCCACTCAAATAGTCCATAATATCATCCATCTTGGCAATGGAAAGCTATACTTTATTGTGATCTTGTTGATAGCACAAGAATCTATGGACATCCTCCATTCTCCATTATTCTTTGGTGCTAATACTACTAGTATAGTACATGGACTCAAACTCTCTCAAATCAACCCCTTCTGTTACAACTCATGAATTTGCCTATTCAACTCTTCACTTTTTGCTAGTGTCATTCTATGCACTACCTTGTTTGCCAAATTGGCTCCTAGAATCAAATCCATTTGAAGACTAATCTTCCTCATTAGGGGCAATCCATTAGGTACATTATCTGATACAATATTAGAAAACTCTTCGAACATATTTGCAACTTCTGTAGGTACCTCCTCTACTTCTTTACTATCTTTAGGAATTATAAAAAAACACATATGATCATGTTTCATACCTTTAGAAAATCTTTTCCAGCAACAAAACATATTCTAGTAGCACTACATACCTTTTCTTCTTTATCTTTCAATGACTTCAACTTATATTTCACTCCATCCTTAGTTAGAGTGTAGGTATTTTCTCACCCATCATGTACAACATGCCTATCAAACTACCATGGCCTACCTAACAACATATGACATATGTCCATAGATATGATATCACATAGTACCTCATCCTGGTAGCTTCTAATCTTGAACTTCACTAAGCACTGCTCATTGACCATGACCTTGTGGTCATCTTGCACCCAAGCAATATGATATGGACATGGGTGTTTCTACATCTTTAGCTTCAACTTAGTGACTATCATTTCTGACACTAGATTGTTAGTACTTCCACCATCAATGATCACATCACAATGCTTATCTTCACATCTGCACCTTGTGCGAAACAAGCTCCTTCTTTGCTCAAGATCATTCTCACCACTTACCAAGACTCTTTAGTTAACTAGGACTTCTCCTCTCTCAGCATCTTTAGAATGTGATGATTTGACATTTTCATCAACATGTGCAACTCTCACATGACCTTCTATTCTTTGATCTTGGTGTTGGGTACATTCAAATGCTCAATGCCTTTCTTCTCTACAGTGAAAACATTTTCCACAGAAGCCTCCTCTTCTATATCCTTGTTCTCTCCCTCTTCCTCTCTAATATTTATTATTTTGATCATGGAAATGATTGAAATTATTTTCCTTCTAGTTCTGACTACTACTTCTAGCCTCATCCCTATTCTTTTGATCATCATTAAGACCACCATAATATTGTCCACCAAATCTTCCACCACGACCTCTTCCACTATTCTCATTGTCAAACTTCTTGCTTAGTATCTCCTCAAATCTTAGGGAAAAATGGTATGCCTCTTCAATACTACTCATTTGAACTAGACATAGCTCATCCTAAATGTTGAGTTTTAACCCATTAAGATAACAATTGACTTTCTCCTTATCAGCTTCTACATGGTTAATTCTAATGAGAACTCGGTAGAACTCTTCGGTATACTCTTGAATAGATTTTCCTGCTTGCTTCAACCCTTGCATCTTCTTCAATAGATCAAGCTCATAATCCACAGGAATGAATTGCTGCTTCATTTTATTTTTTATTTGATCCCATCTGGTGATTTTTTCCCTTACCTTTTCTATTTTGTCCTTTGTCCTTTTAATTTTGCCTTCGTAAACTTCACCCTATTAGGATCAACAATATCTTCATAATCAAAGTACTCTAGTTCATTGATCCAATCAATTAGCTCCTCTGGGTTAAGATTTCTCAAAAATATGGGAACCTCAAATTTAGGTCTTTTTAGAATCTTGGAGATGGCCCTAAAAGCCTCTCTTTCTCTAGATTTAGAACTACCTCTGCTTTGGCATTTTCTTCTACTTCAACCTCGTCTTCACTTCCATCTCTTATGGGAAGATCCATTCCTTTGCACATTTTTTCTTCCAATGCTTGAATTTGTCTTTGGAGGGCTCAAAAACCCTTAGGTGTAACACCTATAGCTCTTCTGCCATGCTCCCTTCGTGGAGGCATTTTCATGCTTTCACTGAAACCCTAGTGCAAACTACCTCACAATTGATTAGTTATCTACATGCTCAGCCCAAACCACAATCCTGGTGCAAAATACCTCATAGTTAGTGACACAAACTCAAGAACTCTAGCTCTAATACCACTTGAAGCAGGGAGCTCACCTTAATACCATAAACTCATAACAGAAATATAGAAACAATAGAAAATGTGAAAACAAAATATAGAATTCTTATTTGCACCACAAATGTGAAATTACAAAATTCATAAGTATAATAATTTGTAGGACAAGCTATGAACTATCACCTAGAGCTATCCTAGACAATGTTCAAGCCTTTCTTAAATAGGTAGTTTTATGCTGCTCGAGAAGGTTCTAGATGCTCAAAATTAATACCTAGGGCTGACAGACCCTAACAATACACATAGAGTTGGCCAAATACATCTTTGACAAATTATTTAGAAATTTTGGTAGCCAAAATTTTGAAGGCCATAACTCACGAACCATTGCTCTGATTGGCTATATAACCACTTTTAAAAAATACCAACTCATGATCTATAGGCTCAAAACAATGCTAACACCTTTCCATCAAGTTTGCAAACCTCATTCAGGCACTCTAAGGTCTCCAACAGTGAGCTTGAAGATTTTTCTACAAATTTTTCCACGGATACTAACTTCTCTGATACTAATGCTTGAGTAATGAGATTTTTATGGTAGGCTTACAACTCTAAAATGGAGCTTCCTATAGAAAATGAGAACATTCTGTGCTTTTATGAAAAACTTACTAAAAATAGTAAGTTCCCATAAATAGTAACCACCCTATCTACTAGTCCTTATTAAAATGGAAAAGACTAAAAATAAAATATTTTTGGGTGATGCAAGACTTCCCTTGTACCCAGGATGCTCTTGCATTAGAGTGTTTTATTTTTGTGAATGTATGTTTATGAATAATAATGAAGCCAATCATTTTATTATGTTGCGATGATTGTGCAATATTTTAGTTCTAGTATTTGTCTCAAGCTAATGTAAATTCTACTGTTGTGATGAATTGGAGAAAGGATCATCTATTGTTATTGTATAGAGTCTTGTCTCACATGAGCACACTTTTTGTGGCATTGTGATTTGATGAAATGTGAAACATCTTTCAATTTATACTGAGTTCCCATTGGTGATTGCATCAGTGGAGTTGAGGAAGCACTCCTCCTAATTCACTAGTACATTTGAACTTGTTTTTCTACCAAATTTTTTGACCAAAGACATGATTTCTTTTATTTTTTGGTTTACATCCCCATATTGGTTAAAAATTTCCTAAGTATTCTCAAGTTGGTCAAAATTTCAACCAACTCGGGTCATAACCTTAATATTTTAAAAGTATCATAGAATAGTATTGGTCAAAAAGTATGTTAAAATTTAATATTGTATTTGTGTGGGCTTATAGTCATATCATTATTTGATTCTTTCATGTAAGGGTATCATGGAAATTTGTAGGTATTGGGGCTTCATGGGTAACAAACAATTGATTCCCATAGGGGCAACTTAGTTAGCTTCCTTTTCTTTCAGTGGTGGTCTTGCTATTGGTGCATATTACCTATATCAATATGGAATGAATGCTAGGCTAGGTCATGTCTCTACAACTAGATTTGCCTTAGTTTCTAAGTAAAGAATTGGTGGTTCTTCGACTGTAACTAGAATAGATCCTGGGCAAGGTGGTGGTAAAGCTGCTAGTACTAGCACTAGAACCATAAGGGGCACTTACGCTGGCACTTAAGCTATTATAGGCTCATGTGTCAGCTTCCATAGCTAAAGTCATTCACTGGGTTGGGCCTAATGTGACCTGAGTTACCACCCACATGCTTATCTCTAAGAAAAACTCTACACAAGCCCTCTAGTGGCCTCAGTTTTGGTCAAATGAAATACCCATAATTGCATTCAATGAGGTCTTCCTTGAGTCCCTCTACTAGAGAAATGATGGGATCTATGGAGTAATGGCTATCTCAGAGCTTTTATAAATTGTTTGGTATATTTGGTGAAGTGGGGTTAGATGATATCAAGTAGGAATATCGACAGCTGGCTAGAAAGTATCATCCTCATGTGTGTCCTCCTTAGCATGTAGAGGACTATACAAGAAGGTTTATTGAAGTGCAAGATTCTTATGATATTCTTTCTCATCCTAAGAGGAAGAATTTATATGATAGTCATCTTGCAATGGGGTTTGTCTCTAGATCTTTTGAAAACAAGCGCTGGGACTACCCACAATAGGTAAGGGCATTGAGCAAACAAATTTTGTTTTGTTTGATGACTTTTTCATTTTTAAAACCTACTTAAGCTAAAGACATTTTCATATTTTTGGTTTAAAAATCCATTCAAGTAGAGCTAATGGACTAGTTTATTACTTCTACCCTTGTGTTCCTACTAGTTTTGTGTGACAATTATCTATCAATCCTGATTGCATATTTCAAGAAAATTCAATGTACTTATTGGTTTTGGTTGCTTTAGACACCTAAAATCTCATTCAAGTAGATTTGATGAATATCAGTTCTCATCACAAGAGTGAAAATAGATTTTATCTTTCTGGTTGTTTGGATCCACTCAATCAAAGCCGATGATTTTTTTATTATTTATCTTCTTTAACATCTATATGAGCTAAGTTGATGATGATAAGGTTATTACAATTTGATGCATTAAATTTGCAATTTTTGGTTATTAAGATTTCAACTTTGTGAAGGTTTTCTTATGCTAGGGATTAAGATTTGTGGATTTTTTTTTAAAAGAATGCATGTTTTGGGGGTCAAGATCTGTGTTGTTCTGTGCTTTGTCTTGTTAAGTAATCAAAATTGATGTTTTTGTTTTAATCTCCAACCGTAACTATGTCAGAGGAGTTAACTTGTGTTGGTATTTAATTATCTAATATTTAAAGCTCTAAGTTTATAAATCAACTTGATACCTACTTGCAATGATTGATTGGGAAATAATGCTTTAGATTTGTGTAGTCCATAGGTGTCTGGGGGTGGAAAGTTTTATATTTCAAGTTATGGTGTGGAAGATTTTGCCCATCTCTTCTATCTATCTAATCTTCAAAGTTTATCTGGGCATCTAATTTCTTTCAACTAACCCTATAAAATCTTTTGCTTTTCTTATGGTTGAAGGTTTGAGAACTTTGAATGTATATCTGATGCAATGAAAACAACTCAATTTTTGGTTGCTCATGATTTGTATTTTGTCTTTTCCTGGAAATGTTTTATGCTTTTATGGTATCTAAATTTGATGGTTGAGGATTTGGACTTTGTTGTTTTTTTGTTTGATTTTTCAAATTCTATTTTTGTTTTCAAATTTCGATTGGATAAGCTGATTTATTTTCAAGTTCTTGTGGTTTAATCTTTAGTTTCCTAGTCTTTCTAAAAATGCCTCAGCAAAGTGGTTGTTTATCCGCTTGAATATCCACTGTAGTAAAACAACTCAATCTTTGTTTTCATATATTTATATTTTTTTCATTAGTAAATCTGAATTTGTGCCCTTCTTTGATTGAATCCTAATATAATTCCTCTATCCTTGTGTGCCTATTCAAATATCAAAAGTTCAATTGTAACTAAACTTGTATTAAAATTAGTAAATTTATCAAGTTTTGGGAGTTGAAGATTTAGGAACTCTGTCTATTTTGCTTCAATTGTTATTTGGTAATTTGACATTTTATCACAAGACAAAACTCAATCTAGTTGTTCAAGGCAGCCATCTTTTTAAATTTCAATTTCTATTTTGATATCTAACTCTCCAAGCTTTTTTCTATTTTGGCAACTTGCAAAGTGTACTCTTATTCAAGCTTCTAACCCTGTGAGTCTAGGTCATATCACTTCATTGCCAGTTAATACCAATTTTCCTAATGGACCTCAAAATATATAATATATATCTATATTGATGATGTTTGAATAGAATGAGAACTATAACTTTCTTGATTAAAAGTAAATACATTTGAGCTTTGAAGTGCCAATTCCTCTTCCCATATTCAAGGACTACATATGTTGAGTACCAATAATGACATTATTGATCCCATCTTGATTGATAGGATTCATGTACCTCTTAGTTTTCAGGGGTTCTTACATTAAATATTTTATTTCTTCCAGAATCATATTTTGTTGTTATGTGCATGATGAAGATGTGTTTTGTGCTCTATAATAGTAATGTTTACTATTTTACCATTCCATATTGAGTTTAGTTATTGAATTCTGGTAGGATCTTATGAAAGAAGAATGGAAATCAAGGTGGGAAGCTCATCTCTCAAATATGAAATGGAGAGGTGATGTAAACAATGGGAGTGAACCATTGTCCTGGGCTGCTAGGATGCGTCAAAAGAGGAATTCTACTTGTAATTAGATAATACTCAAATTTCTCTAACAAAAAAGCCTATTTTATGGACTGCAAAAGAGGACCTTCATAAGCATGAAAAGTTGCATTGACTTGAAAACTTCTTCCTAGATACTAGTCCACTTTTGACTTCTAAATTCTTATAGTACTTGGCAAGCTTGTGTTATTCCAAAGTAAGCTATTATGAGTTATTATACATATAATATTAAAGTTTATTTTGTAGTTGTTTCCTTAGTTGTGAATTGATGCCAGAGTGAAGCAATGATTTATATTATATATCTTTCTTAATGGAAAAGAATTTTGGCTTAAAACAACAAGGGTATGCTTCAACATGTCCATTTGTATTATACCTAACATTATTATTTAACATAGGTGAGAGCTTTCGTTTAACATACGTGCGAGTTTTTTATAAACACATATACTTTTTAGTTTTTTATAAAAAGTGAAGCAATAGAACATATGAAAGAATTTTAGTGAGATTACTTTTAGTATTAATGTGCTTTAAGCTATGACTGAGATGCTTAAGGAATAATGTGCTTTAATATGAATGCGATTTAGAAAAAGTGTTTGCTTCTTTAGGAGATTTTTTATGACTGAGATGCTTAAGGAATAGTGCTGATTTTCATGTTTGTTTCCATGCAAGTCTATGGATATCATATACAAACAAGTGTTATATGGTATGAAGTGCATTTGACGCCTTTAATGTTAGGAGTTAGCCATATCTAGTCTATTTAGTAGACATTAACCCAACAAAAAGATATAGCCAAGTGTTTGGACACAATAGTTTATCAACATTTATCTACATTAGAAAACCTATTTAATTAATTGGAACTGTGAAAAATAAACTTGTAGTTCCTTGGTAATTAGTGGGAGAGCACTTTGAAAATTGTCATTCTATAGAAATGTTTGTTCACAAAGCTATGAAATAGATACTGTATTTATTTGTTTTTGTTCCATCAGTATTGTTTAATAAATTGTGTTTTTCCTTCTTTGTAGTTTCCCCATTGTTGTTGTAAGAATGAAATATTTCTTGGCTTGAATCAATATGTTATTATGAGATGGAAAAGAAAGATTGACATCTAAAACCAATTTGGATCATTAGAACAAATTTTGCATTGGGTTCTCTTCAATATTTAGTGCCAAGAAGAATTGTTTGGCTTACTAGAACAAGGAGTTTTCCTTGGCCTTTCTTCAATATCTATGTGATGAGGAAGTTAGGATCACTAGAACAAGTCTTACCATGGGTTATCTTCAATTTATGTAATGTTGAGGTTGCCTTGGCTTCTCTTTAGTATGATTTGTAGTTTGTCTTTGCTCGTAAATGTTTTAATCTTTTATGGTATCTAAATCTGATGGTTGAGGATTTGGACTTTTTTGTTTTTTTGTTTGATTTTCCAAATTCTATATTTGTTTTCCAACTTTGATTGGATAAACTAATTTATTTTTCAAGTTCTTGTGGTTTAATCTTTAGTTGCCTAGGCTTTCTGACAATGCCTCAACAAAGTGGCTATTTATCCCCCTGAATATCTACTTAAGTAAAACAATTGAATCTTTGTTTTCATATATTTATAATTTTTTCATTAGTAAATCTAGATCTACGCCCTTCTTTGACTGAATCCTAATAAAATTCCTCTATGCTTTTGTGCTTGTTCAAATATCAAAAGTTCAATTGTACTATCCTTGTATTAAAATTAGTAAATTTATCAAGTTTTGGGAGTTGAAGATTTAATTATTATTTGGTAATCCAACATTTTATGACAAGGAAAAAAAATTTCATACTTATAGTAGTACACACAGTGTCATGTTTTATATTCACATTTAACTACTCCTAGTTATATACAATCATGTAGTTTTCTCAACTATCATGAGTGCTATTGTTGATTGAGAACCTGTTCCTATTTGAAGATGCATATATTTGATTTCAATTTCATGATAAGAGATTTCTGATGTAGAAGAAGGTCGATGTGTTTATTCTAGAATTCAAAGGAAGATGTATATTCCTTGTGGGTGAGTCCTGATTACAACACCCAAAAATATATTTATAAAATAGGGAAATGCTAGAGCCATAGATTACAAAAGTCATTTCTATAAATAGGGTTTGATGAAAAAATCTCTCTAAGTGCAGGAATGATGAGTAGTGAAAAGACAACTATTGGAATGATTATATCAGAATCCTTGGGATATTACTTTTTTGACAGGTTGGTTTCCAAGGAACTTTTGGTGTTTATTACACTTTTACTATTATGATAATCACCATTTAAAAGCTGCAGTTTCCATTATGTGCTTTAAACAATTTGATGTTATGAACAGTGATAGGTTAGTAGAGGAGGTTGTAGGAGGTGTATTTGTTGCCCAAATTTTTAAAGATCAAAATGAGTAGAGCTTCTAAGATTCTAAGGTATTCTCCTCTTTCTTAGAGTACCTTCCCTTGCATGGTTTATGGCTATGGGTTTTAGAGGTAGCATTGTGCGTATGTTCCTTGATTGTTTTAGTGGTAGCTATCTGAGTTTTCCTCAGTTTAATCTTTTGAAGATCTTTAACTTCTTAACTTAAGGTTAAACTACTCTATACTATAGGAAATTATATATCTCACAATACCAATAGTTTTCTTTTTCTTGCATTTGACACCAAATCTTTCTCTTCATAGAGAAAAGAGCCTATTTCTGCTTGCAAATTTAACCAACAAGAATTTACAAGTTATACTAACAAACTAATTTTCTATAGAGTGAAGTAGTGAAATAATTATCTACCATGTATCATCTAGTTGTTGCCACTAGATGTGGTGATGTAGTTCATGCTCAAAATTGGTAGAACAATGCAGTGTATTATGCTGACAATCTTCATATTGAGCATTTATTTTGCTTATTCTTATAATGCAGTAATTGTATGACTAGTTTTTTCATTTTTTTCAAAATTTTATTTAAAATTTAAAGGGGCTATATGAAGCAAGGAATTACTATTTGGTTGGATGTTCCACTAGAGGCACTGGTTGAAAGAGTTGTAGTTGTTGGAACACATTTTTGACCTCTTTTAGGTCAATCATCTAGCAATGGTTATTCTAAGGTTCATTTTCTTCATTTTACTTTTATGTGTTGCTAGAGTTATCATCTTTTATTGCTACAAATTAATGGTAGTTTCAAATGCATCTAAAAATTATGATTTCTATTTGTTAATAAAGCATTTCCAATATATATACTAGTTAGCAAGCAAACACAATTCTTTGTTTTACTAGGTTTCATGAGCAATAAGTGATTATAAATTGACTTCTAAGGATGTTGGTCCCAATTCTGACTGGTTCATTAATATGAAATGCTGGAAATGATGAAATGATTTGAAATTCTTTTTGTTTTGTTTTTGAAAGTAATTGTTATTAGAGTATAAAAAATGTAATTGTTATTGGAGTATACAAAATGAGAACAACTCTTGATATCTATCAAGCTATATAATTGTAAATTCAAAATGGTTCTCAAACAAGAAGAGGTTCATTGGTTAAAGAAAATTAAAGTTATATTTGGGAGAAAAATCAACTATTCTTAAATTTTTATGCACATGTAAAAACTTTTCTTAACTAAATTAAGTCTAATAATTAGAAATGCTGAAGATTTGGACATGGGTCCACAATCAAACCTTTTAGGTGTAAAACTTCAATCCCCCTTTGTGCATACTGAGAAGATTAATTTTTAAAATTATCCCTTAATACATGTATCTAGATTCATATTCCTGTATTTTTGTTTTGCAAATATGGCCTAAAATAAATAAAACCCATGAAAACTTACTATAAAATCTGTGTGTGTGTGTGTGTGTGTGTGTGTGTGTGTGTGTGTGTGTTTAGTGAGTTATGGATAAAGGGTCTGGTCCCATGTATTGAATGCATAAAAAAATGATGGTACACATTGACCCTCTAATAGAGGTGCACTAGAAGTTCATTCTAGAAGTAACAAAGAAACCCCATCCCATAGATATGGGTGCACCAAAGTACACATTTCATCCTTATTTTGTTGTTTACTTGATGACCTTAGCAACATTGGATGTCTAGATTTTGTTAGTGAGAGTTTTCATTCTCCTTACATCTATCCATTCTTGCTAGAAAGTAACAAAGGATTCCTTTGAACAAGCCTGGGAACTTCTAACAATTAGAGTTTCTCGTGGTGTTAGAGAGATTTCTAATTTTGTAGAAACTATTGAGGTGACTAAGTCATCTACTTTGGATTTATCATCATAAGAAACCATATACTCACATACTTGAGATCCATGTGAAGGATATTCAACAGGAGAAGAATTTCCATCTGTGAGAGGATGAGGCTTAACATTATGTGTGCTTGAAAAGTCAAAGATATATGAGATAAACCTTTTAAATCTGAGCACTAGGTGGAGCAACATGGTGTTGGGGCTCAACCTCAATTCATCATATCAGCTTCCCTCTTGAATCCATGTTTCTTTGGTGGTTGGTGATCTTTAACATTTGGTTTTGAAATGATTAGTTGAGAAACATCTCCTACATTGAATAGCTATCTTTTCATAATCCATAGACTAGGTCCAATAACAATTGCCAACTTTTAGCAAAGTGTCAGCAGGGAGACTATTGGAGAGGTCCATTTCCACATAGACACACATAAGGATAGGGCTTTGGTAGAATATTATTTCATCAAAATTGCAATTATATTTACCAAGGCCATTGCCAAGTGCATGTAGTCAATCAATTCTGAAATAGGAAAGGGTGACAGGGAAGACACACCACACCCCTTGAAGAATGTAGAGGGGAATGAAGGATAACATGGTTTTCATGCACAAGATAAATCTCCTTTGAAAACCCAAGGCAAATCCATTCTTTGAACTCTAGAGCTTCAAATTTGAGTATAAAAGTTAAAAAACCTCCTAGCATATTTCCTCTTTTAAAGAGTTTATCCAATTATCCAAAGCCTAAGAATGCAGGTCTTTTAATCTAGGCTAGATCTTAGTAAATCTTTAAATTAACAAATTACTTTGCAAAAATTCTTCCCTATTACTTGCTAGACCCTACAAAAACCCTTAGAAATATAAGAAGACCGATTTATGCAAATGGCAGAGCCATGGAGAGCTGAATCGCCAAATATAGAGCAATTAGGATTTCATCTAGTCCTAGGTTTGCATATTCTTATTTTTTTACAATCTTTCTTTTATCCTAATTTTTAGGGTTTGTTGATTATTACATATTATCAATAATGTGTTAATTGTTACCCTTCATTATTTAGTAAGTCAAATTTCTAAGAAATTAGAATCATATTTGGTGAAGCTAATCTATTATAAATTCTTCATAGGCATATTGTATGGTTGTACATTCTCTTCAGCCCCACTTGGTTGCAATTGGTACAAGTCTTGGTGTTTTTCTCAATGAATTTGATGTAAGATCTCTGCCAATAGTAGCTCCTCTTCCAAAATCCTTTGGAAGTAGGGAACATTTTGTAGTATTTACAACTGAAAGGGAGTTGAAGCTATTAAATTTTCAACTATTGAATCCTACCAACCCATCATTGGAAAACACAAATTCTATATCTGAGACTAGAAGGTTGAGAACAAATTCTTTAGAAGCTTTGCAAATCAAGAAAATGAAACATCATGCTGGCCAAGTAACTGATGATTCATGCTCCTATGTTTCTGTTAGCAATTCAAGAAATTAAGTTGATTTCTTTTTCCAGAATATGCTTAATATATCGATTATAAATGGTCAAGTATGCTTAGTGAAACAAGATTGTAGACTTTAGTTGAGATAACCTTAAGATGGGGAGAGGTTTATAGCACCTTGAAATACTGAATTCTCTCTAGATAAAGAAAGATGCATTGAAACATATCTATGTGGTTTACTAATTTGGAAACATAATACTAATGCTCGTGGTTGTTATTTTGGTGTTGCTATTTTCAGCCTCTTTAGCTTTGCTGGTACCATCTGCAAAAGAAAAGAAGATGTAGATTAAAAATTTTCTATAATGAAAACAACTAGAAATTCATAATTTTCTATTCAACTTGTAAGAGTTAAATGAAAAGACAAAAACTTCTATAGTGGCTAGTCTTTTAGTCAACAGTTCTAATCTACTTCTGTAGTGATGAATTTGAGGTTTGGGTAACTAATGCTCAAATTTGAAGTGTTGAGGGAAAATAATATGTTTAGGACTATTATTTTGGTGATCAGGCACATGGAATGAAAGTAAGGGACTTGAAGCTTCTTCCTTTAGATGATCATTTTTTGAGTCTATTGAATATATGTTGCTTTCTTTTGTAACGTATTGTAACTAAAGCATCTTTTTGGGAGTTACCATAAAATTTAGTCATTTAAAAAAAATGAAAGTATGTTGCTCCTAAAATGACTTCTCTTCAAAGTTCAGATCATCAAGTTGAAGGGATTAGGAATTTTTAGAGCAACTCCAAATGCCCAGTTGAAAGATGGAATTAAGGGAATTGACCCTACATTGGCCTTGACATGTTAGATACATTTGGCTAGTATGTCCTTGGCTATTTAATCCTTGAATTTTTTTTTCTATTAAGTTAGGAGAGTAATTTGATTGACACATTGATAGTCAAAATAGACACAATATATCTAGAGTTTTCTTTTTTTGTCATTTCTTTGCAAGGCTTCTACTTTCCTCTATTTGTCTGCAACACCTTGTGCTCTTTTATTTGCAAATGCAACAAATTATTGATGGGAGTCCATAACATCTTGAAGCATGATTTTACCTTCACAATCTCTTTATGATTTGGCTCTATAGGCTATTGATTTCCATTGTTAGGGTTCTCAACTTTAGATTTAGAGTCTGCCTATATTGATGAAGCTGGTTTCTTTCTTATTTTCTGGTTTATTTCTAGCCTATAATTCCAAATAGGAGTATATCCTTCTTCCTATTGTGGTTGCCTTTGACCACTATCAACTGAGCACAACCTAATAGTACATTGTAGGCCTTTACATAAACATTATTACAAAATTCAGAATAAAGGATTGGTTTCCTATAAGTACCTAGTATCACAGAAGCACACCTAGCAATTTTATGTGTTTTTGGCTTACTCTCTCCTATTGAAAGTTTTAGTCAAAATAATAGGGTTTCCTAAGATAGAGAATCATGAAGCACCATAAGGAATTACATTCACACTAGAAAAATCCTAGATAATAGTGTAAATTACAATAGATTTTTCTTGTCTATTGTCATTTTAACCATGGTGGTCTTAATGCTAGATTCATGATGGGGAACATATACTCAGTCACTTGATATGATAAAATGGGGTATTTAGAATTGCTTGACCTATTGACTCTTAGTCATCCCCTTGTTTTCTACTAGGTGTATTGTACCATACTCTAAATCTCGACCATTACCTTCTGCATGTGCATTAATAGTTATAACATTCTTGAGATTCTAAATGCTTTGTAATAGATAATAAATATTGGAGGACTTACAATTACTTTATTAGATTACACCTTCTTGCTACCATAGTTGTTTACTCATGGGAGTATTTCATGTTTTTATCCACTCAATTTGTGTCCTATGCATAAATGTCCAATTGTTCCATGTTGTATCAAGTAGTTGTTTCTTATCCAAGCCATTTAATTTGTAGCCTTTTAAATCTCTGCAAAGATAAAGTTGGAGCAGGAGAATTTTTCTTCTCAAAGGTGTCCTCTGATTGTAAAGTGTCCATTTATTCAACATATAATGGAATGGATGCTTTACAATTAGAGGATGCTTTTGAGAAGAAAAATTCTCCTGCTCCAACTTTATCTTTGTAGAGATTTAAAAGGTTGCAAATTAAATAGCTTGGATAAGAAATAATTGCTTGATACAACATAAAAAATAAAATTGACCAAACATTGGTGGAAATTTTGACCAATTTTTGATAGTTTTCTACCAAGAATTGGTTGAAATTTCCACCAATTATTAAAAAAAATTGATCAAAAATTGGTGGAAATTTTGACCAATTATTGATAGTTTTCTACCAAAACTTAGTTAAAATTTTTGCCAATTATAAATTTTTTTTGACCAATTCTTGATAGTTTTCTACCAAGAATTGGTCGAAATTTCCACCAATTCTAAATTTTTTTGACCAAACATTGGTGGATATTTTGACCAACAATGAAAAATTAGAGCTAGCAAAAATTAAAATTTTTTGACGAATGTATTGATTGAAATTTTGACCAACTAGTAGGTTGGTCAAAATTTTGACAAGAAAAGCTATCATGAACTACTTGGTTGAAATTTCCACCAACTTGCATCAAAATTTTGACCAAAATTTGTTAAAATTTGAGTCCAAATTTACTAGTGATTTCATTGGTTTCTTACCTAATCCTATTGATAATTTAATTTGTAGATGTGTTTTTACCTTAGTTTATGTCTATTAGGAATTTCCCTTTCAATTATTTCCTTTAATCTCATGTTACTCTATCTTTTTTATTTGCTTTTCAAATATTTGGTTAAAATAGGAATTCATATAGTTGCAATGATAAATTGCATTCATCATAAAACAAAAAATAAAAATATATATCTCTTTTCTAGTTACATTTCAAATAGTAATAGATTGTCCAAGATTGGTTTGAACCAGAAAAGGCCTCCTTGTAAACATACACATTTATCTTCAATTGAGGGAGCCTTGCAGGTTTGAAATCCCACCCGAAACCTTGGAGTTAGTTTTTAATTAAATTTTGAAGAGAGGAGTTCAAAAGGATCTCTATCATTGAGCATCATGCAAAATGAAAGCTCAACAAAAGTGACACTAGAAGGAGGGCCTTTAACCATTCTACCCAAAAACCAAAGTTGCTATTTGAAAAATTTTAAGTTTTTAGAAGTTCAAATTTTTTTGAAGTCTGTCCCTATCTGAAGGTGTGTACGTGCACTTTTTTAGGGTGTGCTTTTTGAAGATGGACTTTTTGGAGGTATTCTTTTTAGAGTAAACTCAAACTAGAAGATTCTAACCCACAATCTACATTTCAGCGAGCTTTAAGGTCTTCATCCTGTGGACACAAGTTCTTGGGACTTAGTCATTTTTTCTATCCTCACAATGATAAAGGGATACCTAGGCTCTATCCATTCAAATTGAAAATTCCATCATCATCATCCACTTTACATTCTAATTCACACATTCCCATCATTATGCACCATGGCTTTCTTCAATGCCCAATGTTCACCTTTGAACCAAACTAGTCTATTACATGACTTGCCCAAAAATTATGAAAAGTTTTGCCCATAGTTCATCTATGAAGAATCATGAACATCAGAAGATCATATTAAATTTTTTAAGGAAATCTATAATCGAAACTAAATTCAACATATGGACATGGTCTATCACCTTTTCCCTTACACTTTGGGGGAAACCATATTCAATTGGCACCTCAATCTACCACTAGCATCAATAAGGGATTGGAACTCTTTTGAGAGCAAGTGTCTGGCATAATTCAAGGTCTATATTGATCCAACTATCCTACATCATCCATTCATCTTAATTAAGAGTGATCCCCATGAGACTATTTCATAGTTTAATCACCACTTCTATGAAAATGTATCAAAGAATGGAGTTTCCTTACATTGTTCCACAAGAGGTTGTCATCCAGAACTATTTGGGAACAATGGATTCACTAAATTTTATTTTTCTAAGAAGGCTCCCACCTAGAGACATTGATACCATTGAAAAGGTCTTTAAAGAGACTGGTAATTCACGAAGCAGGTAGATACCCATGGTGGAAGGAACTTTGTGTCTTCATTCACTTTGAATAATACAATAGCCATACCACAATTTCTAGCAGGAGCATCTACCTTTCCCAATCAAATGCCCCTATTGAATCTAGTACCTTTACAACAAGTTATTGTTGTTCCAATGCCAACAATTACATATTTAAGGTATAAGCCCCAAAAGACTATATTCTTTGAGAAAAATACTTCTTCACTTGCTAAACTCGAGAACAATATGGCTAGAGAGTTTAAGGCCATGAAGAAGACAATGTCTCCTTTATCCAATGAAATCATCAGAATAAAGTTGAAGTCCTCAAGAAATCAATGCAATTATCCAAGACAATTTTTGCCCAAAAAAATTATTCTCAAATTCAGAGAAAAAATTATGGACCCTACGTTAGCATCTACAATGAGAATAATGGTCTTATAGGTATGAGTCCAAGAGAAAATGGATATGGGTACAATGATGTTTTAGATTAGCCTCCCCAAATCATGAAGGAACAAACTTTGCAGTTTAGTGCAATGGTGTTTGAATCATATTATAAATCCATAGAAGGAGAAAATGATGAAGACGATCAAAAGGAGTTTATGTTCCCATTCAATGAAGAGAAAGAGCATGGACCCTCTGGGATACATTTTTATCACAACAACAATATGAACACACAAAGTTTGAAAAGCAAAGAAGAGTCTCTAATGAATGATGTCTCTCTCTATGGTTACATCCCACTACTCTAGACATATGGGTCTGCAACACTCCAATGTATTATGAGACCCCAACCAACATTACCATGACAATTTAGAAGGATTTACATGTAAAGGATGAGGTTTTGAAAGGTTTCACGAATAACATAACAAGAAATTTGAAGTATCTTGGAGAAGGTCAAAATCCAAACATAATTTTTCTTCCTAAACATTGGCACCTCCATCAAAGGATTCATTCAGAGTTAGAACATGCTAGTTACTAAGATGCAATATCTAATGTGTTAGTGTAGACTAATTAGCCTATTGAAATTGTTAGAAGTAATGAATTTTTTTTCAAGTTTTGATGTCACAATAAGTGTGGATATTTAAAAAGAAAATTGAGCATACAAAAAATTTTGAAGTTCCAAAACTTTGTGGAATTGCAAAAATTCTCAAAGTTGCAAAAAATGATGCAAATGTAGAAGATCCTGAGGTTGGTGAGATTTTTGAACTAGGAATTCATCAGGAAGAAGATACCAATGATTCCTACTGTGATATTGATCCCCCATTGGATAATTATAAGATACCTACCTCAAAATAAGATATGTCATTAGAAGAGATGGATAGAGTGCTTAATTTGATCTCAAGCTTGACTAAGGAAATATCTATTTGTGGGTATTCTACCCATATATCAGACCATGCAATAACTGGGTCATGTAGAATCCATCCATTTGGGTTCCATTTAGAAGCAAGTTTTTATGATTTCTTGTTATCTTGGGAGATCGCAATGGAGGGTAAGTATGATTTTGAACATGCTTCTTTGGGATATCAAGGAGAAAGCACTTTGATTAATGATATTAATGAATCTTGTAATTCAAAAGGAAGGCTTATTATTTAGTTTTCTAGTCCCAAGGAGTCTAGAGGTGACAATTCATGGTTTAGGGATAATGATGGTGATAATATGGACCATTAAAACAATGTTCTAAGGTAAAAGTACAAAGCTATGTCACCTTTTAGGTTGACTTATCTAAACGACTAAATTTGAGTATTTATATCCAAAAATCAATTTTGTTAAAACATATGATCTAGATAAATTTATTCTAGCTAAGTTATATATGGTCTCACACTTTTCCAATTGGAAATGGCTATTGAATGTATGTTTTATACTAGTTTGTATCCAATTACTAAAGAAATAAAATTATTTCAGAAAAGTGGCATTTCAGTAACTCTTACTATTTTTTATGATATTTTTTTAATAACATATAAACACCATTTTATAGAGCTCAGATTCAAAAATATTCTCATATAGATTTTATAGTGTTTTAATTAGATATAGTATATTGTAATTAAAAAATTCTACAAGCAAGTATTTTAACACTTGAAAAGATGTCAGTTTTGAGAAAGGAAAATATATTAAATCATATCAAAAAAATCTAAAAAATAGATGACATTATAGAGGAGAGAGTTCTCTTCTAGAATGTATAATTTTTCTCTTGGTTAGAATATATTTGTTTTGAAAAATGTGGTGGGAGATGAAAACTATCGATTTCAGGTGAGTTGAAATTTGAATCAGTATAAAAGAGAAAATATAGGTCTAAATCTAAGTTTTATTTTTTATTGTTCTAGCTATATATGTTATCTATAATTTAGTCTAAGATAAAAAGGAAATAAATGTTTACCCTATAGTTTTGTTGTAGAAACTAGACCCCCAATTTTTAGCATTTTTCTGTAGCTACAAAATTGTCTTTAAAAATTAGGAAAATATATTAATTCTTATTCTAAATAATTATGAAAAATTATAATCCTAAACTTCATCCATTTCTACACATTTCATTAGTTTACTTCATTTTCAAATTCAAAATAATAATACCAATTTTATGTCATTGAAGGTGAACAATTATACTTTTGTTAGCCTTTTCTTTACAAAGGGTGACACAGGTTTGTGCTTTCACCCTCTATCTTTTGGGTATTATTTTAATAGCTATATTACATCATCAATGGTAGTGATTCCATGTGCCTACGGAGTTGTGTACCATGAGATAAGACCACCAAAAAGAGAAATTGCAATGTGTGAGTGTACCCCTATGGCGGGGGACTCGCTAGATCAGGTAATACCTTTCCATTATCCCTCTCAATTTGATGATTTTTAATTTGAAGGTGATGCTAAAGGTAATAAAACATTCGTATGGATTAATCATAACCATGGAGAGTTACCACAAGTTCTAATTTACATGATTTGTACCCAAAATTTGAACCAAGATTACCCAAATTTTATTTTTCCACATACAAATACAAGTCAACATTTTTTAGAACTATATGGGTTCGATTATTACTATTGAACATAATGAAAAATCTACTAACAATCACCCCACATTCTAATTATTTAGGGTTTTCTGGATATATATATATATATATAGTTAGGTGTTAATTTTCTTTGTGTCAAGTCTATTTGTTTGGTGTTTTTTTTCATATTTTTTGTTAATTTTCTTTTTTAGTCTTTGAGTTAGGGAGTCATTGTGTTTTATCAGGTCTATTCCCAATTGGTCTCAATTTTTGGAAGAGGAATTTCTTTGTCAAAGGATTTGGATAACTTTGTTTCTTGTATGAACTAAATACAACTGTTACTCATAGGAAAGAGGACTTTCAACCTTAAAATCAAATTCTAGATTGATCACTCTCAAAAATTTACAAATATAAAGAATTAGTCATCTAGGTTTCTTTCAACCTAGATGGACAATGGCTAAGTGATAGTCCTACGTTACTTTCTAGTTTGAACAGAGGATTTCCCCAATGACTTATCAAAATCCCTTGTTGGCATGTGAGTTTCCCAAAGTTAATTAAAAGAGGAACGCATGAGTAATTAGATTGAAAAAAAGTCCATAAGGAAGGAACAACAACATCTTGACCACAGAGTCCAATAGTTGTCAAGAGAAAAAAAATTGGTGTCACCAAATAGGATCCTAGAACTAGGTATGAACCAAAATAAGGTGATCAATTGGAGCTAGCACAATATAATCTCTTACTCACTTCAAACAAAAAAAAATTTCAATGAAGAATCAAGTGGAAATGAATGAGCTCCATGAAGATGACAAATGGATCACCAAAAATACAAAAAATAAGTAATTGATGGCTCATTAAGAGCCCTACATTGAATGGTTTCTCAAATCTGGTCATATAGTGATTGGAAATTTGTTGATGGGGATTTTTCAGACTCTCACCAGTCAATGAAAGATTGTTTCTATGTTGTTGCACACTTATGGTGGTTGTAAATTATGAGTGTCACATGGGAATTAAGACACTGAACACACACTGAGAGTGAAAATTGAAAAGTTCAAGTTTCTTGTTTAAAGTTCTCAAATGCCACTAGTGACATCTAGAATCAACTTACAAACTTGATACAAGTTTGAAAATTGCTTGTTGACAAAGAAATGCCTTTTTCATTTCTTCCTTTTGTCAAGACTATTTGTTATGGTTCCACAACACACACCTCATTTTCATCTTCAAAAATGGGGACCCCCTTTTTTGGCTCACAAAAGCTCATTTGTTAGAATAGGGTATCTTCTAAGGTGCCTTAGGGATTGGAAATTTTGTAGTTTGGGTTTAGGAGTCTGTTTAGTTAGCATCATTTTTAACCCCTAACATTAGTATACTAATGTTTATCTTTTGTGTAGGTCATCATGACATCCTCATCATGCATAACACAAGAAATATACCAAGGTGTGCATGTACGAATGTACAGAGGTGTGTAAACAAAAATTCTTGAAGATGCCCAAAGTTCTAAAGATGCTAAGGTGCACAATTTTACAAAGTTTTGAAGAGAAAAGTGCATAGCTTTCCCAAGTTGCACAAATGGGCCTAAATCATCAAAAAGATCAAAATAAGTACACAAGAGTGATCTAAAACCCTATTTCACCAAAACCAAAAACCTACTTTCAAAATTGAGAACTTTGATTTTTTCGTGAATTGAGCACCTTATGCACTTCCCTGAAGGTGTGTAGGTGTGCTTTTTTCCAAGATGGGCTGACAATTTTGAAGAAGAAGCAACACACTGATAGTTAACTGCCAGTTTCTATTTTAGAGCATTCCATGCATCAAAAATACATTTTGATAACATTTCAACTGATAGAAACACTTAGAGAAGGTCAAGCTTCCATTTTTAGAGATCCTAGAGACTTCTAGATAATCTCATTGCTTCTATCTTCTTATCTTCTCATTCTTTTATTCTTTTAAGTCATTTAAAGGCTCATGCACCCATTAATTGAAATAAACAAGGGTGGAGACCAGCTTAGCACCATTTAGAGAGTTAATTTGTATGGAATTAGCTTTGTTTTATTAGTTTTTAGCATAAAGTTGCATTTAAAGAGCTCTCACTCCTAACACAAATAGGCGAGAAGATTTCTTTGAAATATATGGATGTAATATGTACTGAAGGCCATTATTTTGATGCAATAATATATACTATTGCTGCTCTCATTCTGAGTGTAGTTATCCTTTTCGAAGTGTGTTATTCTTGTGAATGCATGTTCACGAGTAATAGTGGAGCCAATGGTTTTATTATGTTGTGATGATTATACGATCTCTTACTTCTGGTATTTTTCTCCTGTTAACAAATTCTACTATTGTGACAAATTGGAGAAAGGATCATCTATTATTCTTGCATAGTGTCTTGTCTCAAATGAGCACACTTTTTGTGGCCTTGTTATTTGATGAAACGTGAAACATCTTTTTCTTTATATCAAAGTCCCATCAACGATTGCATCAGTGGAATTGAAAAAGCGTTGCTCTTGATTTTATTGGTTTCCTACTCGATCCTTTTGATAAATTAATTCATAGAAATGTTTTTACCCTAGTTTATGTCCATTAGGAATTTTCCTTTTAGTTATTTTCTTTAATCTCTTGTTACACTATCCTTCTTGTTTTCTTTTCAAAAATTTGGTTAAAATAAGAATTCATATAGCTCCATCAATAAATTGTGTTCATCATTAAAAAAAAAAATATAAAAATATATTTCATTTGTGGTTGCATTTCAAGCAACAACATATTGTCCAAGATTGGTTCAAACCAACAAAGGCATCCTCATGAATATACACATTTATCTTCAATTGAGTGAACCCAATAGGTTTCAAAACCTAGCCAGAACCTTGAAGTTGGTCCTCGATCATCTTTTTAGAGAGGGGTTTGAAAGGATCCTATCATTCAACATTGTACAAAATGATAGCTCAACATGCCTTAACCAAAGGAAATATGTATTTGGGGCAATAGAGGATAACATATTAGGTCATATAGTATCTAAAGAAGGGATTAGGATAGATCATGAAAGGGTTTCTACTATAGATAAGGTTCCTAGACCAAAAAATGTAAAGGGTATCCAATCCTTCTTTAGACAGGTTAACTTTTTAAGAAGATTTGTGACCAATTTTGTAGAAATTAGTACACCCATATCCAAGATGCTCAAGAAGGGAGTGGAGATTTAATGGGAGGGAGAATTAACAACTACATTCCAAAACATTGAGGATGCAATAAAAAATGCACATGTACTAAGGACACTAGATTGCAACAAGCCAACACATATATTCTCCTTTATCTTTTTCAACATAGTTGCAACAATGTTACTTTAGAAAAATGAGGAAGGCTTTGAATATACTACAACCTTTTTCACTAAATCTCTCCAAGTAGTAGAGCTTAAATATAACATAAATTAGAAACACAGATATGCCCTTGTAGAAGTAGTGAAAGCTTTCATATGCTACTTAGTAGGAGAAATAGTTATGGCTTTTGTTCCTAGTATATTGCAATTAAGGATATTTTCTCCGAGCAAGAGGTATTAGGTAGGAGGTGTAGATCAATAAATCAAATATATGAATTTAATATTGATATTCATTTCAATAAGCTTTTTAGAAGTTAGGGATTGGCTAAGTTAATGGCATAGTTAAATTTGTATGCCAATCAAATCAATTAGGTGGATAATAAATATATATATATTCTTGTGATGGGTGTCCCCCTACAATGAATGACAATGAAAAAGTGAGAACAACTTGAGACCATCAGATGCATAATTGTAAATGGAAAGTTATGGTGGAGATGTAAAAAAAATGTCCTCTTGAAATAGGATCAAGAACATTCAATTAAAATCCTAAGTGAGATTCACAATGTGTATGTGATAAGGGTTGGGTTTTGGCTGCCTACTTTGTTTAGAGATGCTCATGTATTGGTATATAAATGTGATCCTTGTCAAAGGTTTGTAGGAAAATTAAAATTATTTGGAAATTCACCCTTAAAGCTAGTAGAAGTACAAGCACCTTTTCAACAATTGGGTTTACATTTTATAAGAGAGATAGATAACAAGTCTAGTGGTAGACAATCTTGGATTTTGGTGGCTATAGACTATTTCACAAAGTTGGTGTAAGCTATCCCCACTAGAAAGTCAACTATAAAAGTGGTAAATATTTTTTTTTGAATAATATCATTACTAGGTTTGGATGCACTAAGAATATTGTCACTCATAATGTTGTGTGTTTTAGATGAGATGAAT
This sequence comes from Cupressus sempervirens, assembly GCA_028749045.1. Lineage (NCBI taxonomy): Eukaryota > Viridiplantae > Streptophyta > Pinopsida > Cupressales > Cupressaceae > Cupressus > Cupressus sempervirens. The sequence goes on from CM053789.1 coordinate 460,106,635, forward strand.
ATATTCAATTTTGTCATAAGTATAGAATAATAAGGTATACTTCTTCTCCATATCACTCCCAGGGGAATGGACATGCATAATCTAGCAATAAAATCATCTTAAAAATCATCAAAAGGATGTTTTATGAGAACAAGAAAGCATGGGATTGCACGTTTTCCTTTGGTAGGTTGGGAAAATTGTGTTACAATGAAGAAAGCAATTGGTTCTTCACCTTTTGATCTAGTATATATGGCATTCGTAAAAGGTTTCCATAGAATAATCTAATTGGGAGGCATAAGTTTATTAAAAAATATGAGGATGACATTAGTGATGATACGTAGGATAGATTTAATGATACTATTGAACTGGATGAAACTAGGAGAGAGGCTTCAACCAAAAATGCTAAGTTGTAGTGGCAAATAAAACACTTATACAATAAAACTTCTATAGATAGAAAATTTGAACCACATGTAGTTTGGTTTTTCTTTGGAATATACTATTGGAGGACTAAGGGAAACATGTGAGGTTTAATCCTATTTGATTGGGTCCATATCTAATTCATAGTAAGTGCGGAGAGGACTCATATACCATTAAGGATCTTTCCAGGGATCTCCTTGAGCTACTAGTTCATGGATAGTTCTTGAAGAAATACTTCTGTTAGAGGTATTCTTTTTTCCATGAATAATAGTTAGGGTTGTACATATATAATTCTAGATATAGTGGTTTTTGTCCTTGTAAATAAGTTTATCCTATTCTATGCATTTTCTTAGTGCTCTCTAAGTGTTTTCAAGCTTGTGGTCCTCCCTCTGAGTGATTCTAAGTTCTTGCATGAACATAAAGTGTCCATCATCTCTAGGTAAAGTCATTGTTACCCCTATTTTTCAATAGGCTATATATTTGATTTATTTTTTATTAAAGACTAAAATGGATAAATTGCATACTTGAAGGGTTTTATTTTTTTCACCTTGTAAATTTTTCACTTTGAAAATAAAACCCTAGTTATACCCCATGTTTCAAATTAATCTTCAAATGTTTTAAGTCCTAACCCTTGCATTGAAATTAACTTTTTCACAATTTTGTGTGAGCCTATAGGATTTTTCCTAAAATAATTACAAAGTAGTGATGTGTGGCTTAATCCCAAAATCTCATGTCTCATGTAAGCATTCATGTCTAATGTTGTGATGTTGCAATCCACATGGAAATGAAACTTTACAAAGGTTGTTTGCATATAGAAAAGGGATGTTGTGAATTTGTGATCAAACCTTTTGTCACTGCATCTCTTTCTTTTCATCTTTTAACTATTTTTAATGTTGTAATGCAACTTTAAACATTTTATACATAAAGGACAACATCTCTTGATTTTTCTCACTTAAATATTTCAAGGTTGTCACGTAGCAACCTAAAGGAGTGCAACATCATCCCAAACATTAGTCTTGTGGGAAGGAGGGTTGCAAAGTAGTGATGAAAGGTATTTTGTTATAAAAGTGCAACTTATCTATGGTTATGTCAATATAAAAATAAAGGGTTGCAAAGAAGCAATATCTTATTGTTAACAACCAACATGACTTTTCCATTGTTAGTTCCTTGACCTAGTTGATGGTTGTTATGTTGTAGTGGACTATGGAAAAGGCTAAATCTACTTCACTAAAGTTTTATAAATAGAGTCTTAAAGGGTGGTGATGTTGTGAAAATCCTTCAACTTAAATTCATGAGATGATGTGTAAGGAGGACATCCTTACAAATGGATAAAGAAGAATGGGAAGGAATTAAAAATCAATGATCAATAATGAAACTCAACAAATCATGTGGTTCATTCAAACTTTGTAATTACTATGCATATTCATAACATTTTTAAGAGAGTTAATTATTTGACTTGTGATGTCAAGATAAAAATTTCCTTATAGTTATGCTCAAGATTGCAAGGTTTTTAAATTGTGACAGATAAGATGTTACGAGGCTATGATGGACCTTGAAAATGATTAAATATGGTGTTGCTAATCTAAAAATGGTATGAGTTTTGATCCATTATGATGTCATGAGGAAGGTTTGTACATAGTTAAGTGCAACTTCATAGGTCAAAAATAAGATAGTAAAATAGGGTTGTGACTTGGCGATATAAGGTCTATCAAAAATTTGCAAGTGTGAGTCTTGCAATAAGATAGGAGGTTGTGAGGTGAAAGGAAATATGTATAGTGTAAGGTCATGATTTATCCATGAGGTTAGGAGATAACTATTATGAAGTAGAGATTAAGGGATTGTGTGACATTGTAAGGTTTTAGGAACTATTGCAGCTTAGGGAAGCAAAGTTTCGATTGAAGGGAAATATTTTGAGTATGCTCTTAGTACTATATTATGATAGTTAAGATTTATAGTGTGAATTAAGTAGTGAGGTTGTGATAAGAATAAAAGGTTAATGAGTGGAGCTTCATGAAGGATTAGAAGGTTAGAAGGGAAACCATTGTGAAGGAGTGATAAGAATTAAGAAATAGTTGGAGTGAGACATCATATTAGCCTTTAGTTGAAAATTCATTACAAGCCTATGATGGATAGGTAGGTGGGGTTTGGCCAATGGTTTAACACCATTGCTAACAAGATAAAATTGATGTCTAGATGTACAAACACCACCATATATTTAATGAAATTACTTGAAGAATTTTGAAAGGAATTCATGCATGAAGACTTAATGCCATTAATGCTAACTTTAACTTTTAAAAGCTACTAAACTATTCATAAAGACCACCACTACAAAAAAATATCAAAGCTCCAAATTTTGCAAAGAAGATAGATTCAAAGAGACTTTTAGAATTTATTTTTTAGAATTTGAAGATGTTAGAAGAAAGTGTACTAAAGACTAAAGTTGAGGTAGAGGAAGTCTCATCTTCTTCAAGTCAGGTTAAACCAAGGAAATCGAGCCAATTTATCAAAGAGTGGTTGGAATTTCTTCCTGGTTCATCAAATACACAGTCATCTAATGCACATGAATTGATGAATCCCTATTCATTCTATAGAGATGATATAATTCCAGCCACTAATGGAGATGATCATTTTTTGTTTTTTTACAATAATAGGGAAAAAAATCATCCTTCTTCAAACCCATGGGAGCAGAATTTGGGAAAATTGATCGTGCCAGAAGTGTTCGTTGATGTGGACCTCATTAAAGCTTTAATTAAGACATATAATCCTAATACCCATTCATTTTAAAAAAGGGATAAGAGTATATTATGTTGAGTCGATCGAGAAATTTTTCACTAGTAGCGTAATGTTAATACATATACAACTAAGTAAAAATTGGATGGGAGAACTCCCTAAGAATGTTGATAAGCTCATGTCACTGGAGTACTTTGTAGATACTTTCAAAAGATAGTCTTTGGTGTAAACAAGGTGTCAAGTGTTGATAGAACTAGGAATACATCTGGTACATCTTATGTGATGGCCATAAATATATAAGATCAGTATACTATTGTGGGATATAATTATGTGAAACACATGATCACTATAATATAAAATAAGATCATGTGCCAACAAAGGTGTGATAATTGGAGAACTTCAAATTTAATCATTACTTAGTGCTTATGCACATACTCCTATACATTAACATTGGTCACATTAGGCCATATTTCATTGAACAAATAAATGAGATGGGAGAATCACTACCTGTGTAGCGATGGACTAAGGTATGGAACATATTTTACCCTTATTCGAATTCTATTTTATTTTATAATGATTTTTTTCCCTAAGAAGAGAAACTAAAAAGGAATAATGTAATGGAAAAAATGGTTAAGGAATTGGAAATAGAGGTAAATACTTTGAAAAAGGTCACCAAGCTATTGACATAAGTGTGTGACAAAGAAATACAAACATAGGGAGAGGTATCGATTTCTATTGCAATAACAAACCATCTTGTGAATATGAATATTGATGCAAAGGACTGGGGCAAAGATATTGGAATAAATGCAATGAAGGGTGTTTTGCACCGTAGGATAAGTATTTTGAAAAATGTTAATCTCAAAATATTCATAGTATTTTTATCTCTTTGCAAGGTGCAGAACAATAGTGTTTTGAAGCCCTTTCTTTGTTGATGAGCAATTATTAAATAAGTGGGACCCTTACTCTTAGTTCCTTGACAAATTAATCTTGATAAAAACTATAAAGAAAGAGTTTCCAAAGAAAATTATCAAATTAGTACTAAGAAAATGCTTGACAAAGTTAAAGAGTTGTATGGGTTTTTCACAAAGTATGATGAAGGTTATTGCTAATGGTATACAATGTTTCTTATCTCCTATTATAGATGTTGAAGGAAAGTTAAAGGAATGGAAAGAATGATCTACTTTGACAATATTCTAGATAATGAAAGGATTATTGTATAATTTGATGGAGATACAGATGTATCCACATTTTATGAGGTTATTGACACAATGTATAAAGTTGAAATGGACATGAACAAGCTTGTTACTGATGTGAGAACCATAATAGATGGTAGGTGGGGAAAAATACTGAATGAGTTAAATATAGTTAGTGATTTTACATGGCTTGATGTGGCTAGAGATATTTTATTGAGAAGCCATAGTAGAGATTCGGGCCTTGCCCACTGGAGACAATTAGAGAACATAATTAGAATGAATCATAAAGAGCCAATATAGGAAGGAAAATCACCTGAATATGATCTTATATTTGTGTTTCAATTGCTATGGGTATACCTAGATGGCAAATATAGAACTGATCCTGAACATTTATGCTGCCATTTGTTCAATTTTTGAGTTGTCTCCAATGTTTTCTTTCTATCATTTTGTCTTTTATGTAACAAGTTCTTACGTCCAATAATGTAATGCCACGTGTCTTTCCCTTTCAAGTACAAAGCTTGTTGCAACTCATATCTCTAAATGAGTTCCCAAGACTTTAAAGAGAGTCCAAAATTTGAGAAAGTGAATATCAATTTTACATGTTCAGTCAGTCCAATACTATGTAACTTGTTGTATCTCAATTTTTCTCATGAATAGAAGGAAATAAAATTTTAGCATTTAGAGCCTATCTTGAGTCATTTTGTTTCATAATATTTGATACTCCAAATATAATATTTTAATTAAACTAATAGAAATGGGAAAGCCTTTTTAAATTGCTCAATTTGGATCTTGTCTCTTTTCATGTATTTTTAAATTTTTTGTGATTCAACAACAATTTGTGATTCAACAAAAAATATGTTGAATTCCAGATATAATTCTTTTTGAATTATATCTCATTTCATTTTTTTTCGTTAATCAAATTGATTAATTAAATGTTTTGTATGATATGAGAGAATTAAAGGGTTTTATGTAGAGATTGTGTCAAGTATGAGATCTGTATTTTGTATTGAATCTTATTCATGAGCTGAAGGAGTAGATCTAAAGCTATAATATCGGATTTATGAGAAATAACTCAATGGATAAAGCACTGGTCATGTTATAGTTCTTAGAATGTTGATAGGCGTACACAACATTAAAACATTTAATCAAAATATTTTACATTTCATGTTATATTATAGATCTGAAATGGTTGGCCTACACTTGATTTAGAGAGCTTTTAGATATGAAGGGTTAGCTATCTTTCATTTTTGTTGTTGTCTCCAAGTTAGAAAAATTGAATGCTATTGTCTGCTATGATGGTATTAAATTTTAAAAGTGTTGTTAAGAGAAGTGGTGATTAATCCCAAGGTATACCTACTTGAATCCTGCAAAATTCAAAGGGAAGAAGACCATTTAGTCTTATTAGTTGGTCCTTTTGGGTTGATTAAAAATATTTATTATGGTTTGTAGCTAATTCCTAGGTATTTTCCACATCCCAAGAGGTAGTTGAAACCCTATCAAATCAGGAGTTGGCACCACCTAAAATGCATAGTAGTTTACTTCAAATCAGCTACTACAAATGGTCTAGAAAATCTAAAATTGCTATCCTAGAATTTGGGTATCATTCATGTACTATAAGTGTCTGATTCATGTTAATCTTCCATAGTCAAATAACAATTACGAGATGATACATATGTTGAAAATAATAAAACTAATATAGAAAATAATGGATAGACATAAATCTATGATCCACAAAAGTATGTAACTCCATAATGATTCCATTATGACATTCCCATCAAAATGTAGACATATTTTAATCACAAAAACTTATAATTGTTTATATTTTCTAAATATTAAAATTATATTATACTATACTTTTTTGTATTGATTAAAATCAATATCTTATCATATTTAAAGTAAGAATTTGTAAAAATATCCAAATTCTATATATATATATATATATATAATTATCAAATAAATATTAAAGAATTGAACTTTATTAAACATAGTATCTAATGTTTTCCTTTATTTAATAAAACACTAGTAATCTTAATATAACATTTAAGAATTACATATTTCTTTATGAAGACAAAGAAAAAAAGCAAATAATTTTTTATTAAAAACTATATTGAAGAAAATAACAAAATTGACATAAAAATAAAGTTTAGATGTTCAAAACAAATGATTTATTAAAAGTTCATAAAAGACATTAATATATCTCTAAAGAGTATGAATTCACGTTTCTCATGCAATGTCATCATCAACCATCAAGAAATATTACAAATTGATTTAACAAGGAATGAATATTGTCAATCGAAGAAAGATATTGTGTCCTCTTAATTCCCACATTAATTTGACAAAAGAAAATAATATACCCTAATGATTAAGATTTTAAGTTTTTTCTTGTAAGATTGCTTTAACAAGCAATGAATATTGCCAATTAAATGAAATTATTGAAACCTTTAATCCCCACATCACTTTAACAAAAGAAAGGAATAGAATAATAGAATGATTTCGTGATTAAGCAACACCTATACAGTCAAAACATTACTGGCAAAGCAATTTGATGGTTGAATTCACACGCGATGGAACGAAAATATATCATGAACTATCATAATGTTTGAGGTTTCACGTTTCTCATCTAATATCATGATAAAATCTAGTTTCAAACAATGAAAGAACAAGTACGTTGAGCCCACCTTTTCAACATTCTTTATTGGTCGAAGAAATGAAAGAACATCGAGCAAAGGAGAAGATTACTTTGAATGCTTTAATCCCCACCCGATTTTCCTTTTGACTGCTTTAATACCAGACTGTTTAAGGTTTCACGTTTCTCATCTAATATCATGATAAAATTTAGTGTCAAACAACGAATCTTGTGGACGAAGGGAAGTTTTCGTCTGCTTTGATCCGGGTTTAACAATCTCCGACGCAATTCCATTCTCAAAAGGCATCGTTAATTATCATTGTGAAATTATGTATCGATTTCTTTGACGATGAACGAATCCTCCGTTCGTAGAGCCCACCTTTTTAACATTCTTTATTGATCGAAGAAATGAAAGAATAAAACTTTATTAAATACGATTAAATAAATGAATAAATGAATCCTCCCTTCGTTGAGCCCCCCTTTCTTATATTCTTTATTGGTCGAAGAAATGAAAGAACATCGAGCAAAGGAGGACGTTACTTTAATCCCCACAAAATTTTCCTTTTGACTGCTTTAATACTATTTTGCACGGCTCTTCAAAGTATCCTTATAAGCAAATTTCCTTGAAACATGTACCGTATTTAAATATTGGACAGGCTAATTTCTAGACTATAGCTATTATGGAGCCGTCTATCTATCTTAAGGCAAAAAGGACATGGGAGACGAAAACAACATCTGCCCGTACTGAAATATACATGCATAGCATCTATGTTATACATTAATATGCCTTACCAGAGCTTTAACGGAGGAAGTGAAAGGTAGAGGAGATTGTCGTGGGCCCCACTCTATGACAAACTTTTTAACTGTGTTTATAATTCTCCCGCCTAGTCACGTCATGGGAAACTTTTAAACTTCGCTCGCCATTTTGTAAGAAAGTTTTTAGAGTTTTGTAATAATAATTAAATATTTGATTTTTTTCAAATTTTTATTATAATTTATGTTAATAATTATTTGATTATAATATTGTGTTATTTAAATTTTTTCTAAATTTATTTAAGATATCTATAATAATCTTATATTTATTAGCTTCAAATTTGATCCATGATTTGATATAAATTAGTACTTCTCCATTTATACTTACAAGCCATTATATTTGTTCACAAGGCTTATTTATCATTGTTGCTATCTCAAATCATGTATTTAATAGCACAACCTACCTCCCTCTTTAGGTAAAAGAGGTATGTCCATCTTGATAATTTTCCATTATAAACATGAAGTTTTGGTATAGCATTAAGGTTAGGGTTTAGGGACTAGTGTAGGGATTAGATTTTATGGTTATAGGGTTTTGGGTTTTGGGCTTAAAATTTAGGCTTTAATAGGGAGAGAAATGGGGAGAGGGAAAAACAAAAAGAGAATGGAAAGAGGGAGAAAGTGGGGGAAAGGGAGGGAGAAAGGAGAAAGAGAGAGAGAGAGGGATATGGGAAGAGATGAAAAGAGTGAGAGAGAGGGAAGAGAGATGGGGAATAGGAGGGGGGAAAGGATAGGACGAAATGTGGAGAGAGGATAGAAGCAAAAAGAGAGAAGGGGAAAGAGATGAAGGAAATAGAGAGAGCAAGAAAGAGAGAGGGGGAAAGGTTGAGGGGAGAAATGAAGAGGGGGTTATAAGAAGGGGAAAGAGAAAGAAAGAAGGGGAAGGGATATGTCAAAGCGAGGAAGAGGGGGGAGAGAGGGTGAAGTTAAGAGGGGCAAAGGGAGATTCCTCTCTCTCTCTCTCTCTCTCTTTCTCTCTCTCTTTCTCTCTCAACCCCTAATCCTACAAACCTAATCCCTTAATCTTAAATCCTTTCTCCCTTTCTCTTCTCCCTCTCTCTTTCCCCCTCTCTCCCCCACCTTTGTCCCTCTCCCCACAAGAAATAAAATGAGAAATATAGTTTTTTTAGGGTGCACATTTATTACCTAAAGAGGGAGTTTGTAGTATGAAACTTATCTATTTCTTGTCTTCCCCTTCCTACTAATTAGTATACCTTTCCACCTCCCCCACTCTTCATTAATCTCTCATTTACTCTCATTTTCTTGATTATTATGTCACTTTCTATTATATTTTTCTCCCATCCTCTCTATCTATCTCTCTCTCACCCTCTCATTTCTACTTGTCCCCCCCTCCAAATATCTAATGATAACTAACTACCCACTTCTCTCTATCCTCCTCCATATATCTCACCATTTTCCTTCCTTATCTACATCTCTTACAACTTTATCTCCTTATAGTCTTCTTGTCTCTCTATCAACCCCTCATCTATTTATATCCCTTCATCTAAACTTACCTCTCCCTCAACCTACCCTTATCCTCCTCTACCTATATATCTCTCTGTCTCCCACTCTACAAAAGATTTAGGATTATGGTTGATGGTGCAAGGTTTAAGTACACAAGGTTGAGGCTCTCTCTCTCTCTCTCTCTCTCTCTCTCTCTCTCTCTCTCTCTCTCTCTCTCTCTCTCTCTCTCTCTCTCTCTCTCTCTCTCTCTCTCTCTCTCTCTCTCTCATCTTCCCATTCCTCCATGAACCCCCATCTTACCTCTCTTCATATTTATAGGTATCTCATCTCTCTTCATATGTATCTTGTATCTCCTTAGGTCTCTCATTGTTTCCATGTCTACATCTCCCCCAATCTCTTCTTACTCATATATTCCTCCCATTTCTAGGTTTATTCCCCTCTTTAACCTCTCTCTCTTTCTCTTAATATTTATTGTCTCTTCCATTTTATCTCTCCATATGTCTATTACTACTTGCCTATCTCTACTTATTTATGAATTTTTTATTTCTCTCCCTATCTCTCCATTCCCACTATCTCTATATCTCCTTATGTCTCTCTATATATAAAACTATATCTTACCATATATATACTATAGAATTATAGTGTTAGAATTATACTTAGAATTATGGTTAGGGTTAGGGTAAGGATTGGGTTTAAGATAATGATTATGTTTACTATAAAGAATGGGGTTAGAATGAGGAATATGTTTAGAGTAAAGGTCTATGTTATAGTTTATTAAATTATAGGATTATATATGTTCCCAAAACCTTGTACCATCAATCTTTTGCTCTAAACAATATGCAGAGAGGGCAAGGAGTATATAGAGAGATGGCATGAGAGAGATGAGAAGAGGGTAAGAGTTTAGGAGAGGGAGGTCTAGAGGGAAAAGAGAAAACAAAGAGGGGGTAGATAGAGTGGGATATCTATATGGTGTTGGACTGTGAGGTTGATGGTTATTGTTGATGTCAACATCCTTGTCTTAACCATTGGTGTATCAATGAATTACACTAGTAATGGGTTTCTAGAAATTGTGTATCAGTTGATTATGTATTAATTATCTTACTTTTTAATAGAATGTTCTTTGTGTATGGTTCATAGACATTTGTTGAGAAATAACTACATTACCATTTCATGCCTCAGAGGTTTCTTGGATTGTCTTGTTATTTGCATGGAGTGTGTACTTTGGGTCGATCCTTTTTGGAGCATGTTGATGTTTTAATTTCCAATATTATTTTCCAGTGTGTTCATCACATCCATTGGCACTAGAGATCATGATAGTATATTGGTATGTTAAAGGGTCACTATACTGCTCAAGATGTTGTGTCCCATCTTAAATCTATTGTGGCTGACAAGTTTATGGCAGGTGGTTGAAATATATGTAAAAATAATTCAACATGGATGCATAGTTCTTAGTGTATAACATTGTATTTATGTAATAGAAATGTAAAGCTACTCAAATAATTGATCAAAGAAGTGAGGATAATTTACAAAGTCTTGACAATATATTCTATTTTGGTTTCATTTTCACTTTGTTGGTAGTGAGCCTAATTATATCGACAATTAACCTTGTTATTTTTCAAGGTGCGTAACTACTTTGGTGATTAGGCTATTAGTAGTACCCTTGTTCAGGTAGTTGGTCTTGTTGTACAAAATTACTCTCTTATTCCCAACTTGTACCTTCTATTTCCATAGATAATAGAGAAAGATAAGTAACTATTTTAGGGGAGATATAGAGGGAGAGAGATTTATAAGAGAGGAAAATAGGGAGAGATAGAGAGAAGGAGAGTGGGAGAATGATATTTAGAGGGAGAGATAGATAAAGGGAGGGAGAGATGCATGATCATAGAAAAATTCTAAATGAGGAAAAAAATTGAGTTGCACATATCCTTGTTTCAAATGTATATGGTAATCATACAATAAAGACACATCTCCAAGTATCTATCAAGTGCTCTCTATTACCAACACTTATATTCGTATCTCTTATTATATGATCTCTTAAATTATCTCTCTTAATCTATCTCTATAAGTTGTACTATCAACAAGGGCATGAAAGATAGATATGGAGAGAGCTTAAAGGGGTGAAGAAAGATAGATATGGAAGGAAGGGAGAAGATAAGAGAAAAAGGACCAAGTATTGATAGAGGATTAAGAATATATTGAAGGATAGGTGAGAGACCAAGGGGGAGACAACTAAGGTTATTTGTTATGGATACAATAACCATATCACACTCTCTTTCTCTCTACTCCATCTCCTTATCACTCTCTCACTCTCTCACCCCATTTCCTTACTACTTTATTTTTTGTCCCTGCTAGTTGTACCATCGATATTTCCATATAGAATAGAGAAAGACAAGCAAGGAGGGTCAGGAAAATATATTGGGGAGAGGAATATGTTAGGAGGAATCCTATTTCTCACTATTTAATATTTTCCCTTTCCTTTTATCTATCTCTATATCTACAAATCTCTCCCTCTCTTCCTCTCCCTAATCTCTCTCCCTCTTCCCCCCATCATCCTACTATACACCCTCCCTTTCCTTAATGATACCTTTCCCTTCTTTCTTTATTGATCTCTCACTTTCACCCCATCATCCTACCCTACACTCACTCATTCTTCAAAGAATCTATATACCCAAAACCCTATAACTATCTCTCTCCATATCTCTCACTATTTCTCTCTCTAACTCATCTCTATACCCATTTCTCTCTTTCTCTAAACTATATGCCTTAAACTATAAACCTCTCTCTCTCTTTCTAAGGAAAAAACTTCAACCTTATGTACCCTAAAGCTTGTGCCATGAATTTTTCACCCTAAACCATATGAAAAGAGGAAGAAAGAGAGATAAAGAGGTTATAAGAGAGAGAAGAGGAGGAATATCTCTTTTTCTTGAAGATGAATGTTGTGATATCTATTCCTCAAATCTCTCTCCCTCTCTCCCTCTAACCTCTTAGATGCTTTAGTAGAGGTATAAGTGTTATGGTGTTGTCTTTCATTCTACTATGCATTGTTATATTCTTAATTGGTATTTGGTTTAAGAAGTTTGAAGTTGATAATTATTACACACAATTGATTTTATCTATGCACTCTATATCTTACCATGTATATACATACATACATACATATATACATACATACAATACATACAATCTCTCTTGAAATATTCATATCTATTCTCAATATTCTATGTGATCCAAATCAAGTTGGGGCTCATGTTTTTTAGAGATTAATTAGGTTTGAGGTTAATATTAAATTTGGTTTGGTTTTAGGATTAGGGTTTCATTTTTTAGTGAACAAAGATAGATAGAAGAGATATACGAGATTAAAGAGAGATGAAATTGGAGAGATATAAGGATTGTGAGATGATTTACAACTAATATTAACAAAAAATGTTTGTAACTAATTTTTCCAACACTTGTTTTCAACTAATGTTAATAATGTGTAATACTTGATCCCCCTCCCAGCCCTTTTTTCTTATCTCTAGTTATGATAATATTGCTTTTCAGTTTTATTGTTTTCATCATGGTTCTAATGTTAATATAAGAGTGTGTGTGTGTGTGTGTGTGTGAGAGAGAGAGAGAGAGAGAGAGAGAGAGAGAGAGAGAGAGAGAGAGAGAGAGAGAGAGAGAGAGAGAGAGAGAGAGAGAGAGAGAGTCAACATTACGTACTTAAACCTTGCACCATCGATTATTTCTTTGTCCATATCTCGATGCCCCACTCTCTATATATCCTTATATATGTCTACATCTCTATCATTCTATATATTACCATTTCCTCTTCTTTGCTCTATAGAGGAAGGAAGATATCAAGATGAAGGAAGAGAAATCAAGATGGCATGGATAGAGAGTAGAACAAATACAAAGAATGACTAAAAATGCCCAAATAGAAGAAGAAATGTCCACCTAACACCTCCCAACTTTATTTTCCTATATAAACCCCCAACCCCACACCACAAAAGCCCCCTCTCCCTATTTAGGCAATATATTGCCTCATTTTTTTCCATGCTAAACCCCTCCAATATAAATACACATGTTATTATATTACCCTTTCAATAAAGGTTTCGTTATTTTCATTTCCCTTTATCTTCTCTTATCTCTCCCTCTTTCCCTTTTCTCCACATTCTCATCTCTTTCTCTTTTCATCTCCTTTCCTCTCTCTCCCCATTGCACTTTTCATGTCTTTCTCTAAATCCTATAACTTGTTGTCATAATCCCTAAACATTTAATAATTTGTCCTTTTCCGCTTCTCTCTTTCCTCCTTAATTTTTCTCTACCTATTTCCCTTCTGTCCATTGTCCCCACATCTCTCTCTCTCTCTCTCTCTCTCTCACACACACACACACACACACACACACACACACACACACACACACACCCTCCCACTTTATTTTATTTATATAAATTATACCATCAATATTTAACCCTTTAACACAAAAGAGTAGTTTTTCCTTTTAACCAACTACTCCCTCTCTCTCTCATCTCCATTTCTTCCCTCTTCCTTCCATTGTCTTCATCCTTTCTCTCTCTACCTCCCCCCCCTCCTCCATGTTGTCATATTTTTAAGGATGAAGGTGAAGAAAATAAAGAGAGAATTTGGAGAGAACTAAAGAGGGGGTGGATAGAGAGTCCAAATAAAACTAGTGAGAGAGAATTAAAGAGGGGGTGGTAGAGTGTCCAAAAAAACCTAGTGAGAGAGAAGTAAAGAAGAGGTGGATAGAGAGTCCAAGGAATCCTAGAGAGTGGTAGAGACATGAGAGACCAAGTCGGCCTTCGAAAAAGAATCTAATCACAAGCCCAAAAGCTCTCTATTTTGTGGATGTAGCCTAGGACTAAGTAAACCACAAGCCCAAAAGATCTATATTTTGTGGATGTAGCCTAAGATTAGGTTAACCTAGATTTCTCTAGACATCTACTCCTTTATATTTTTATCTCTCTCTAACCAACACTATATTACCATATCCTTTTAAGCACTTTTTCTTATATTATGTATGTTAAGGGGTCCTTAGATCCCTTAGGACACATATTGTGTGATTGAATGGGTTTAGGAAATATAAATAATTCACTAATTCAATATAGCATATAAATAATTCACCAATTCAGGATAGCATATAAACAATTCTCAATGGTAACACAAAGCCATCAAGCCTTCGTATTCAAAAGCCATAGGATGGTTATTGCCTTTGTTATAAGAGTGCTATCCAAAATTTATTGTTTGCCATTTTTGCCCCTCATTCAGCTCATCCTTGATAACCGATCTGAGAAATCTTCAATGGGCTAGATTCTTTGTTGTGGGTTAACACACGATTCGTTTGGGGTTAACATTTATGTTAACCATTTTTTCTATTTCAAAAATATTTTCATGCCCTTTCCAAAGTAATGAAATTTTCTATTTCAGAAGGCTTCATTTCTTGCCTTTCTAAAAGAGTGAATTTTTCTATTTTGGAGAACTTTTTTCCTTGCCTCCACAAAATAGTGATAATGGATTGTAACAAATGGGCTTGTGTTACGTGGTGGTGGGAAAACTTGTGTGTTATCCCTATTTTTTTCCATTTTAGAAGGGTCATTTTTGGTGTTAGTGTAGTTTTTTATTTTTCCTATTTTGATAGGTTTTTCCTACACTTTTAATAATCTCGCTTAGGTTAATAAAGCATGTCTTATTAGGTGAATGGTTGTGAGGTGTCACCTTCCTACATGTGAGCATCCATTAGCTATCTTGAGAAGATACTTTGCTATCTTTAGTCCAATAGATGGTTGCTCCTCATTGGTTGGTGTTGCCACCTCCTCCCTCTTCCTAGCCTATATAAGCATGCTACCTGGCTTGTATTTGCATCTCTTGTTTTTGCATCCTCTTAATGCTATTTTGCTTCCAGCATTTGCATTACTCTCTTGGAGACTAACTCTATGATGCTATTTTGATTTTGTATCATTTGCATTCATAGTTTAGATATTTACTCTTTGCACTAGTTTTCTGGGTTATTAATCTTATCAGATTCTAACATGGTATCAGAGCTTTTCTATGTGCAAGAGTAGATCTTAGTTTCCTTATTTGAGAGATTCGGGGGGGACTAATAAATTTTTTTGTAGTTTTTTGAAAAATGAAGTATGCTCTTCTCTTGCATATTTGGATGATCTTGAGAATCAGAAAAGTTTTGACAAAAACAGTTTTTCTCTGGGGTTTCAATCTCAAATCTGACAACCAACTTGTATATTTGAAGTTTTCAATCAGTTGTGCAAGTTCCAACATGCCATTGATGGACTTAGGAAGCTGATCTAGCATTTGCATGTCATATTCTGGTTGCTAGGGTCGTTTTTCATTTTTTGGAGCCGTTTTTTACTATTAAAGGTGTCTGATTCACACTACAACAACATCTTCTGTACATCAGCAAGAAAAATGCTTTTTGGGTTTTGTTTGCAGCCCCGAAAAATCTTCTGGGTATCTTTTAGATTTTGCATGCAAGCTGTATATTTTGCAGAATCGAGCATGCAAAGCTACAGCCATACCCCTCTCCATTGGCAGTCGCAAATTTGAACACAGTTTTCAAATGTTTCATTCTTGCTCATACGGACTCTGATTTTGATGATTCTTGTTATGAACTTGGCTATTTTTTGGTGCTCTATCCACTAGTGGAGTTGTTTTTTGATTTTCATGCATGAATTCTTCAGAAATCGTAGATTCTCAGCCGTGACTGTGCACAGTTCTTGTTTTGGAAACTTCGGAGGATCATAAATTTCTCATACGACCTCGTATCGAGGCGATTCTTTTTTTGAAAGTGCATGATTTTTTGACTATATCACAGTGGTGCTATTTGTTTCCTTGATTATTGTGACCAAATTTCACTTTTAGCATATGCTCTTCATGAGGGTTTGTAATGCATTGAAATCAAGACCACTAAGTATTTCTTTCTAGTGGTAGTTGTAAATGCACTAAAATAAAATGCCAAATCATATTTCTTTTGGGGGGGTTCTTTGATTGAGTAAAAAGTAGGGGGCATTGTCTTGGCTGGGTTCTCTTCTTTTTAGCATTTCTTCTCTACATTTCTTCATCATGGATCAAACAAATATACCCATCCTAACTCCATACAATTACTTTGAGTGGAAATCACGCATGAAAATTCACTTAAAGAAAGCTAGATTAAATATGATAACTATGGGACTTGAAACTGAACCTGCTAAAGATGAAGATAAGCCTAAGTGGTTTAACAAATGTGATGAGGCATTTGGAACATTGTGTTTGTCTGTTTCTCCTAACTTTCTATTTCACATTGAGTCTTTGGATACACCAAATGAAGTATGGACAAAGTTAGAAACACTATTTGGCACACAAGATTCAATGAGTGGTCATATGTTGGAAAATGAATTAATTAGTTTGAGTCTAGGCAATTTCAACACAATCCAAGATTTTTTCACCAAATTGAAATCACTAAGGCTACAGTTAAAAAAATGTGGAATTGAAAAGAAAGATGAACAACTGATTCTTAGTATTCTCTCTAAGCTAAGTTCAGAATATTCTGTGTTTGTCTCTACCTTCTATGCTACTAAGGGTGCACTTGGTACTCAAATTACCATGCCATCTCTAGATGATTTTTCTGTCAATCTCACTCAAGAACAGGACAAGCTAATCCAGATGGGCACTCTCAAGTCCTCTAAGTCACATGCCTTAGCAACCAACCAAGGCACAAAAGAACAACAAGGACAATGTAGTAACAACAATAGTAAGGACAAGAAACAAAAGAATAGTGAGGAGAAGAAGGATCAGATACCCATTTCTTCAAAAGCAACTATTGATACACCATCTTCCAAGGGCGATAAGCCTAAGAAAGAAAAGGTCAAATGTGCCTATTGTAAAAGACCTGGTCATGATGAACATAAATGTTTGCAGAAACAACTTGATCACTTGACATACATTCTTGAGAAGAATAATATTAGTGTTCCTAAGTCTATCAAACAAAGTTCTAATGAAGGGTCTAACAAGGAAAAAGAAAACATCAAGGGGAAAGGAAAGGGCAAGGCCCTTTTTGCAGTTGCTTCCTCACCATCCACTTGGGTTCTTGATTCGGGTGCTTCACACCACATGGCTTCATCTAAGGAAGAACTTGCATACTTGGAGTCATGTACTATGCCTTCTATTTTGATGGGTGATAACACTCTTGTTGAGGTGTGTGGGAGAGGGTCTGTTGATATGGGGGATGGCACATTCCATGATGTTGCTTGTGTACCCTCATTGTCAACTAATCTCCTATCGGTACACTAGATCACTCACACAGGTTTAGGCAAGCAGGTTGAGTTCACTCCTAATTTAGTGGAGATACGCGAGTTGCACAATGATTCTACAGTTGCAGTTGGGAGAGCAGAACATCAGTCACGACTGTATAGGTTTTCTCACTTTATTCCTGATCCTCCTTTGACTGTTTCACTCACTCACTCTAATGATGTGAGCAGATTATGGCATGAGCAGTTTGGCAATCTTAACTTTCACTACTTGCATCAGCTTAACTAGCAGAGCATGGTCATAGGGTTGCCTTCTACTTTGACATTGGAGTCACTTGGAATACATGATAGATCTTCTGATGGGTCAGATTCACTTGAGCAGTCTTCTATCTCCACTTTTGATGCAGAGAGTGATTTAGAGGACTCACCTCCTTCCTCTCCTAGTCATCATTCACAGGCTGATGATTCTCCTCTAGATTCTCCATCTTCTGGTCCACTTTGGGCTAGACGGACCTTGCAGTTTGCAGGTGATTGGGTTGGGGATCCATCAGACACCAAGCAAACTCGTTTACAATTCCAAGATGCTCTACATATCTTCATTGCTACTGCCTCAAATCCACAATCCTTTCATGAGGCTTCTAGTATTTCTGAGTGGGATACAGCTATGCAGGAAGAGTATAGTTCCTTGATGACGAACCACACTTGGGATCTTGTCCCTTTTCCTAAGGGAAGAAAACTTGTTCGATGTAAGTGGATCAACCGGACAAAATTTGCAAGCTTTGTTGGAGGTATGGGATGCTTCATCTTTTGGGGGGGCCTCTTCCTCTCACTTGGAGTCCTAATTTTCTTTGGGGAGTCTCTTTTCTCTCTCTTTTGGGAGAATTTTATGTACATGGGTACCTCATCAGGCTTGACTTGTCGGGACCCATTTCTACATCCACCTAAGCTTTGCTTATGGGGGGGTGTTAGTGTAGTTTTTTATTTTTTCTATTTTGATAGGTTTTTCCTACACTTTTAATAATCTCGCTTAGGTTAATAAAGCATGTCTTATTAGGTGAATGGTTGTGAGGTGTCACCTTCCTACACGTGAGCATCCATTAGCTATCTTGGGAAGATACTTTGCTATCTTTAGTCCAATAGATGGTTGCTCCTCATTGGTTGGTGTTGCCACCTCCTCCCTCTTCCTAGCCTATATAAGCATGCTACCTAGCTTGTATTTGCATCTCTTGTTTTTGCATCCTCTTAATGCTATTTTGCTTCCAACATTTGCATTACTCTCTTGGAGACTAACTCTATGATGCTATTTTGATTTTGTATCATTTGCATTCATAGTTTAGATATTTACTCTTTGCACTAGTTTTCTGAGTTATTAATCTTATTAGATTCTAACATTTGGCAACCCACAAAATTGCAAAATCAATTATGCCTCTTCCACTATGCATTGGGAAATGTGTCATCCAATAGGTTTGTGCCATGTAGCATTGGGAAAAAATTTGGTCCTAGTGAAATGGTGAAACTAGTTAGGCTCTTCCTTCCTTATATGTCATATGTGGGCTAACACGCACTATTGGTGGATAACATGTTGGATGTTCCATTTTCACTATTTCATAGTACCATTTTCATGCCCATTGTGAAAAATAGATAAATTTTGCTATTTCGCGAAGCTTCCTTCCTTGTCTTTGTGAAATAGTGAACCTTTCCTTATATGTCATAGGTGGGTTAATGTGCACAATCACCGAATTACATGTCGTGCTGTCTATTTTCACAATAATAATTTTAATAATCTTATTTTAACAGTTAAACATATAAATAAGTTTTAATAATGTATTAAGAATGGTAGATAGAATATTAATTTTAATAAATTATTTTATATATTTTTAGAAATTTTATTTCTCTAGATGGTTAAAAATATAAGTATGATAAATAAATAATTCTTATAAATTTTGTGAAAGTTATATATGTCATAGGCAGGTTAACACACACAATTGGTGATTAGCATGTTGTGTTGCCCATTTTTCCTATCTCGTAGTGCCACTTTCGTGCTCTATGCAAAATAGTGAAAGCTTCCTTCCTTATATGTCATAGGTGAGTTAACACACACAATCTATAGTTCACATATTGTGTTGTCTATTTTCACTATAATAATTTGAACAATATTTTTGTTTTTCATACTTAAACATATAAATAAATTTTAAATTTATTTTAATATATTATTTTATATAGTTTTAGAAATTTGATTTCTCTACATTGTTAAAAATATAAGTACGCTAAATAAATAGTTCTTAAATTTTTTGTGAAAGTTATATATGTCATAGGTGGGTTAACATGCACAATTGGTGGTTAACATGTCATGTTTGCCGTTTTCACTATTTCGAAGTGTCACTTTCATGCCCTTTGCAAAAGAACAAAATTTTTCTATTTTGCAAAGTGTCCTTCCTTGTCTTTGCAAAATAGAAAAGTTTTTCTATTTTGCAAAGCTTCCTTCCTTATATGTCATAGGTGGGGTAACACACACAATTGATGGTTAACATGTCGTGTTTTTTCCAATAGGTACTTGTTTCAAGAGTGGATAAGGATATAGCTGGTCATATAGGAAAGGAAATAAGATACGATGATTAGGAGTCTATAAGATATCACCTATAGAAGGTGGAATTACATGTCCCCCAATAGTTGATCCTCTTCCATTTTTAAATTTAAGATAACATCAAATAAGAATAACAAGTACATCCCACCAACCATAATATAATTTTTTGTAGGTTGTACAATACAATGTACATAGTTCAACCTAGTACTTCATATTTATAGTGAAATAACATTGAGGTGTGGATACTTAAAGAAAAATGATTTCATATCCAACCTTCAATATGAGGTGAAACCAGATGAGTGAGTAGTACATCTTACCAACCATTGTATTTCAAAATATACTATTTTTTAGAACACATCTCTCTTTCCTCCATGACCTCTTTCCCCATTTTCTTTATCTATCTCTCACTCTCTCCCTCTCTTCCCCATTATCCAACTATTATAGAGAGGATATAGGAAGAGAGGGAGATAAAGAGATAGGCAAAATACTTAACATTGGAAATACCCTCAACCTTATTTACCCAAAACCATGTATAATAAATATTATATTCTAAACCCTCTATAGAGAGTATTTTTCCCTCTTCCCCCCTCTCACATTATCTCCATATTTTAGTTCTCTCCTTCTTCCCCATTTGTATATATATCTCTCTCTCACTAGGGGATACAAAAGAGAAATAAGAAATTAAGGAGATGTATTATTTGAAGGATTTAGAGGCCTAGGAAAAAAATTGGTAATTATTTGGTAATTTTGAGGTATCATTTCTTTGATGTATGTATTTATAATAAGAGATTTTATTTGATTAGTCTTTTATCTCTTTTGTTTCACCTTGATGGGTATAATTAATTTGTGAGGAGTGAAAATGGAGAAAGGAGAAAGGATTTAAAGTTTAGAGATTATGGTAATAGAGTGTAGTGTTATCTACTAAGATATATTTTAGACCTTAGGGTTGGATAGTTCAAGATATTAGGATTAGGTAGGCTTTAGGGTTTAGGGGATAGAGAGATGTGGATGTAGCCCAAGATTGGGTAAAATCACCTACAATCTTTGTGTCTTCTATTCAATTTAAGTATGCTTTATTCCTTTGTAGTATTGGTTATAAGTATATATGAATGAGATAAGATTTACTCCAATAATAAGATAGATGTAGAAGTCAATATAATAAATCATCATAGATCTATTTTCAAGACCTCTTTCTCTTGCATTAAATGACAACATTCAACAATTTTGTCTACTTCTTCAATAGAAAGTATAGCTAGTGAACCTTTCTTGGATTTGGTTATGAGATATGGTTAGAAAGATGGGTATGGCATTCCCTCCATACTACTCTCTCCCTATTTCTATTCTCTACCAATTTACCATCCCTCTCTCCCTCTTTTCCATCCCTCTCTCCCTCTCTTCCTTTCCCCAACCTCTCTCCCTATCTACCTCATCATCCTATCATACACTCTCTTTCCTCCATGATCCCTTTCCCCTATGTAGAGAGTATTTTACTTCCCCCCTCTCACACTATCTCCATATTTTGCTTCTCTCTCTCGCTCTCTCTCTCTCTCTCTCTCTCTCTCTCTCTCTCTCTCTCTCGCTCTCTCTCTCTCTCTCTCTCTAGGGGATGTAAAAGAGTAATAAGAGATTAAGGAGAGGTGTTATTTGAGGGATTTAGAGACCTAGGAAAAACATTGGTAATTATTTGGCATTGTTGATAACACCTTAAATTATCATGCAATCAAAAAGTGTTCTCTCCAAATTTAATTATTCAGCTCCCTTTGTGTTCAGTGGGAATGTGGATCACTGTTTCTACAATATGAGATCATAGTTCTTGATATTCTATAGGGCACATTTCTTGTTATGACAACTATATCTTTGGTATAAAATTCATGAATGATAATATAAAATGAGGGCCTTCAATAAATTGTTTCTTTCTTCTCTTGAACTTCTTAAATGCACCTTGAAATCTCTATTGTAAATGATGACTTTATGTGCTTAACTTCCTGAATGATTTCTAATAGGAAGTCTTGATGGTAGTAACCATCCTCTAGATTTCTAACAGAAAGACTTGATGGATTTATGTCTACATGGGTCTATCCACATATATTTCCTCCTCTCCACTCTCTCCCTATTCCCCCCCCCTCTCACTCCCTCTACCAAACATCTCATCCTATCATCCTCCCTCTCTTTTATCTAAGATTCCTTTTCCCTATTTCTTTCTCCCTTTCTCACTCTCTCCATTTATTTCCCCTCTCTCACTCTTTCCTTGATACTAATAGGTTAAGGATTCTCTACTAATATACACTTTATACCTTAGGGTTGTATGGTTTAGAATGTTAGGATTAGGTAGGCTTTAGGGTTGAAGAGAAAGATAGAGATATGGGGAGAGGTATGAAAGATGAAGGACAAAAAAGAGGGAGTGATTGTGAGAGGAGGAAAGAGAGTTTGAAATGTAGAGAGAAATGAGGAGAGATAAAATAAGTGAGAGGGGGAAAGAGATATGTATATCACAAAAGTAGAGAAAGGATTTGGGTTTTAGGGCTTATAGTTTTAGGGTTTAATATTCATGGAATATGGTTTAGGATTTAGGGTTTTAGAGAGAGGGTCCACCACTATCACTCTCTGCCCCCCTCATTCACTCTTTTCTTGCCCTCTCTAAATTCTAAATCCACTATCCTTTTCTTCATTTCCTCACTTTCTTTTATACCCCCCCTCTCTCTCTCTCTCTCAACTTTAAACCATATAGTCAAAGACCCTAAAATTTAAATCATTTCTCTCTTTTCCCTTCTCTCTCTGTGTGCCTCTCTTATGATGTGGAATTATGATGTCCACCTAGAGTCAATCATCCTTCATTATTTATTATTTTATATTTTATAGTCATCATTTTGAGATAGCATATAAATAAAATTCTCAATGGTAACACAAAGCCATCAAGCCTTTGTATTTGAAAGCCATAGGATGGTTATTGCCTTTGTTATGAGAATGATCTCTAAAATTTATTATTGGCCATTTTTGCTACCCACTCATCCCATCCCTGATAACCAATTTGAGAAATCTTCAATGGCCTGGGTTCTTTGTTGTAGGTTAACACACAATTTGTTAGGGGTTAACATTGTTGTGATGAGTTCATATTGGTTTCCTTTCAATTAACAAGATAAATTTGATCTCTTATAGATGCCAACCAACAAGGATATTAGTAATTCAATATTACAACATAAAGTTTTAAGGTTTAGCAACATAAGTTTTGATGTCAATTTTCATAATAAAGGAAAACTATCTCTTTATCCCTATGTAGAGAGTATTTTCCTTCTTCCCCCCTCTCACACTATCTCCATAATTTTGTGTAGGTTGTACAATATAATGTGTAGTTTGACCTAGTACTTTATATTTATAGTGACATATCATTGAGGCTTGGATACTTACTTGAAGAAAAATGATTTGATATCCAACCTTTAATATGAGGTGAAACCAGATGAGCGAGGTAAACATGTAGGGAGTGAGGGACCTAGGGAGAGACAATTGTTGGCCTTTTTAACCTCCCATTTAGCCCATCATTGATAATTGATTTGAGAGATCTTCAATGGGTTGGATTCTTCACAATGGGTTAACATGCTAAAGTTGCACTTAACATGCGTGTTATCTATTTTCACTATTTTGGATAGGCACTTTGATGCCCTTTCTTAAATAGCAAAATTTTCCATTTCGAAAGGCCACTTTCATGCCCTTTTGAAAATAGCAAATTTTTCTATTTTAGAGAGCTTCTTTCCTTGCCTCCATGAAATAGTGACATCAATTGTGACAAATGGGTTTGAGCTATGTGGTAGTGGGAAAATGTGCATGTTATCCCAATTTTGCCATTTTGCAAGGGTTATTTTTGGTGACCTATGAAATTGTATGTTGATCCTTCCATCGTGCATTGGGAAATGTGCCAACCATCAAATTTAAGAGGTATTTTTTGTGGGTAGTTAACATTTTGTGTAATCCCACCTCACATATTTTGGAATTCTCGACATGGTCCCATTCTGTTGGACTGACGAGTTTGTGCCCCATGGCGAAAGGTTAACCTTCATGTTAATCCATCTTGCTCTATTGTAGGGGTCATTTTTGGCAAGCTACAAAATAGTAAAATTATTTGTCATTTCTTCTATTAGTCATATGTGATAGGTGGGTTAATTTTACACACAATTGGCAATTAACATGTCGGGTTGTCCATTTTTGCTATTTCGTAGTGCCCACTTTAATGCCCTTTGTGAAATAGAAATTTTTTTCTATTTCACGAAGCTTCCTTCCTTCACTAATTCACAAAGCTTCCTTCCTTATATGTCATAGGTGGGTTAACATGCACAATCAACAGTTAACATGTTGTGTTATCTTTCTCCACTATTTTGCAGTGCCACTTTCATGCTCTTTGCAAAAATTTCACTATTTTGCAAAGCTTCCTTCCTTGCCTTTGTGATATAGAGACATTAGTTTATTTGGAATTTTTGGCATTATCCTTTCTATTGGACCAATGGTTTTGTGCCATGTGGTGGAAGGTTAACCTTGATGTTAACCTATTTTTTTATATCGTAGGGGTCATTTTTCCCAGCCTTTGAAATAGAGAGATAAGATAACACAAAGGTTATGGAAGATAACTTGATGCATTAGCCCACTATGAGGGATTCTAGCCCATTAAAATTTTCTAAGATTGGTAATGAGGATAACATGACTATTTACCATAGAAAATCTAATGTGTTAACATAAATCCAAGAATGATTATTAGTTAACTAGTAATTGAAAAAGTAATTTTAAAAAGAATTATTATAAAGTTAAAATAAAGATTACCAATATAAATAAATACTATCAAATTATAAATGAAGTGAAGCTAATATGTGAAGTGTATTAAATTCCATCAATATTAATAATAAATATATAGTATTCTTGAATGATATTGTAGTGCAGACCATTTAAAAGTCATCTAAAATCATGTTCATATTATTTTGTTATTATTTTAATAATTATATATAAATACTCTATAGAAAGTTAAATACAATTTTTTTAGGTAGTATTCTATAATAATATAAATAAACTATTATCTAACTCAAAGTAAATTAAATGTAACTACACTTTTATTTTTTACATTCAAACTATTTTTCATAGTTTAAACAATCCTACTAATATTTGACAAGAATTTTGCTATTGTGAACTTTGTTTGAAAATGTTTCAAATTAATGTCATAGAGAATATATAATGTTAATTTATAAATTGTATTTGATTTTTTAAAATTAAATATTTACATTAATTATATTTCCTTTTAAAAATTTACTTAAACTTATTTTTTAAAAATTAATCATAAAATAGACATATCATCATAATGATAGTTCAAGATTAAATAAAATAATAGCAATACACATTTAACATATTACCAACAAAAATAAATAAATATTATAAAATAATGTATTTCATATTTATATAATGAAGAGTATTTTTGAATTCTAACATTAAAAACACATGAGAACTTTTTCTTTTTCTAACTCTTATGTTAGTCCTTTGTGTGGAACCTTCAATGACATCTCAAAAGTAGTTTTAGAGTTTTGGTCACTCAACAAATTCATTTTGACATCGGATGATAACTTGATGCCCTAAGGAAAGTAATGGCATGTCCTCATTAAGAGAATGTAGTCATTGTGTCTTCCAACCCTACATAGTAAAAAAAATTACCTTAAGAAGGATTGCCAAAAAATAATTAATAGAAAATATAAATGATTTCTAAAAAATAATCAACATAAATGATGAATGATAATTCAAAATAATTAATAATTTTTTCATGACTACCTAAAAAAAATAAAAAATGGTTATGAATGAATACATGAAAAAGCTACTAAAATAAAATCTTTTAGGTAAATGTCAAAATCTAATTTTTCTAATTGCTCTTTTTCTAATTTTTAGATAATCTGGGAAGATCTTT
This sequence comes from Cupressus sempervirens, assembly GCA_028749045.1. Lineage (NCBI taxonomy): Eukaryota > Viridiplantae > Streptophyta > Pinopsida > Cupressales > Cupressaceae > Cupressus > Cupressus sempervirens. The sequence goes on from CM053789.1 coordinate 460,132,608, forward strand.
TAGGTAAATGTAAATGTAAAAAATCTTGAAAGATTACTGGAAAGATCTTTTAGGTAAATGTAAATGTAAAAGTCTTGGAAGATCTTTTAGGAAAATGTAAAAATCTAATTTTTCTAATAGCAATTTATTTAGTTCTACTAAAAAATCCCAGCCAATAAACTCCCAACAACTCTAAAAGAAGAGAGTAGTAAAACCAGCTGGCCCCAAAGCTTTGTCTAGCGGGGAGGAGAAGACTACTTCTCAGACTTCTTGAATGGTGAACGGGGCCAAAAGCTTATTATTCTCCATGGGGTAATACCATTGTAGGTATATGCTGAATGAAATCATCAACATGTGAGGGCAAAGGCAATGGGTGTTCTGCTAGTGCAAGAAGATTTTCAAAGAACTTGACACCTTCATCTCTAATTTTCTAAGCATTAGTTAAAATAGTACCCAATTTTGAATCCATAATTTGAAAAATTGATTTAGCTGCCCATTTTTGTTGGGCATAAGCATGAATTTTGTGTGTGTTTTTGTCTCCTTGTTGTAACCATACTTCTCTAGACTTTTGTCTCTAGTATTCTTCCTCCCTACTACACAATTCCTCCCATTCGTGTTGAAGATCTTTTTGCTTAATGTAAGTATCATTATCCATCCCATAATGAATTATGGAGCAATAAATTTATTGCAATTGCAATTTGACAACCTCTTTTTGCTTGGAAACATTCTTAAAAACTTGTTGATACCAAATTTTGATTTGCTCTTTGACATGTTTCAATTTGTTGGCAAATTGATGCATTTTAGACCCAAGAACAAAAGGAGCATTGATCCACCATTATTTTAAAAGTGGAAGAAAGTGTGGATGACACAACCACATAATTTCAAATTTAAAGGATGTCTTATGCTGAATATGATCTAGAGATACAGATTGATCAATGTTTATGGAAATTGGAAAATGATCAGAGTCTGGCAAAGACAATATCTCTGAATGAATGCAAAAATTACTTAATTTCCATTCATGAGAGAGAAGGAACCTATCAAATCTAACTGCAATTTGTGCAAAACTAGACCTCTTGTTTGTCCATGTAAACTTACCATTAGAAGGTTGAATATAAATTAAATCATTATTCTCAACAAATTGAGCAAAATCCTGAATGGTTTTAATGGGTGGACAAATGCCACCAACTTTCTCATTTTGATTCAAGATTGCATTAAAATCACCCCCTAGAATAACTTGGTGAGAGTTTTGAAGCTGAATTAACACTGCTAATTTATCCCAAAATTTCAACTTGTCTTGAGTAGAGGTAGGACCGTAAACATTAATCAAAATAAAAGAAACATCAAAATCTAACACCTGCAACATTTGCCAATTTGTGTGTTGTTGAATAAGATGTCCCTATATTGTTAATGGATTCCATAGAATAACAAGACCACTAGAAGCTTCGATGCTGGGAGAATGCACTAAGGACCACCTTGGCCATTTGGCCATGGTTTTTTGAAATGTATCTTGTGATAATTTTGTCTCTTGTAATAGCACAATATCAACTTTCATGGATTCAATAAATTGGCAAATTCTACTTTTCTTGTGAGAGGCATTTATGCCTCTGACATTCCATGAGATAATTTTCATTGTCGACAAGGAGAACAATTTGTTCTCCTTTTCACTCACTTGTTAACAAAAAAATTGTCATCTAATGTGGTCTTAATACCTGACACAATCTTAATTCTGGTCTTTGATCCCTTCGGATGCCCTCATGATTTGGGTGTCTTGGTAGTATATAGTCGAAGAGAGGGAGATTGAAAAATTGAGAAAGTTTGATGAAGATCAAAACTATTTGGATTATTCTGAGATTGAGATTCAGATTGATCCTTACAAGTCTCAAGTTCCCTCAAAATTATCTCTTCAAGTTGAAAATCTGAATTATCTACCACTTGTTGAAAAATGCAATCCTCAAAACTATTTGAAATATTCTGAGATTGAAAAGTAGATTGATCCTTGCAAGTCTCAAATTCTCTCAAAATTATCTCTTCAAGTCAAAAATTTGAATTAACTACCACTTGTTGAAAAATGCAATCCTCAACACCTAATGGATCCTGATCAATGCACAATTCCAAAAATGAAACCTTTTTCTCCGCTTGACATGTAGTTTCAAAAAGTTCTAAAATCTTCTGAATAGAGGCTTTCTTTGGGGCAATTTGATTGTTCCAATACTAAAATTCTTTGAGCAATACATCAAGATCATTATTTTCTTGATTTTCTATATTGAATCCTTCATCCTCTGCTATACAAAATATTATATTATTAGCAATTGTAGATACAATCTGATCTCCAATTTGAAGAGTTTTCTAGTTAGCATACTAGCTCTTAGAAAGAACATTCCTTGTTTTTGACAAACTAGTGGCAATTCTGAATGTGATTGCTCCAAACCATCCAAATATGAGTAATGCAAAGAAGGCTTTAGTGATACGAGATCATGAAAAACCTTTAGCCTAGCTAACAAGCATTGGATAAAAGGCAAGACCAACTGTAGAAACATAGAAAATTTGATTGCTGTGGAAGAAACTAGACTCTAGTTTTCTACTAGAGGAGAAGCCATAATATCCATATTATAGATTAGTTCTGAATGAACTTTATGTACACATAAATTAGGGTCTATGTTATAATTTGGGTAGACTTCCTATATGTCATGAACTAAATGTTGGCATTGAGTGTTAAAATGAGCTAGTCTATCTTGAAACTCATGAACTATTTACTCATTCTATAGTGTGATTGATTAATCCCATAAATGCCATTGAGAGTTTATAGCGAAATGAGAAGGAAGAGGCTGTTGCATATCTAACAACAAACAAACTCTCACTTCCAAATGTGGGTGATCATAAGGTATAAGATCATGTTTGAGGAAAATTCCCAACTTGTTTGCAAAGATTTTGATAATCTGAGGATCCCTATACTCAAGAGGTAAAGAGGGAAAAGAAATCCAGTCTGGCATAAAGGGGATTTTAAGAGATTGAGGTTTAAAGTGAGGAATCCAAATCATAGTAAAAAGCCCAGACCCACTACAAAACTAACCTTTTTTCTTATGCACCAGATCTCTAGATGCTTTTGAATAAAAAATAGCTACAATTTTTTTTGATTATGAATCAATATAGAAAATATCCCTTACCTCTAGCCAAGACGAAAGAGCCCAATCTTTAATAGTAGAAAAGAGTAGAGAGTTAGATGAAAACTTATCAATCAAAGTAGTTTGTTAAAGAAAATCGATAGAGTTTTGTAGAATATGACTTGGAAGTTTTATCATCAACCTATTTGGAGGTTGCACACGAGAGTCATTTGAACTAGGATCGACCACTTACTTCTTTCTCCATACTTGGTGAGTTTTAGTTGGTTTGAAGGGGGCCCTAGGTGGATCCTGAATAAAAATTGTAGTAACCGAGACAGTAGGAACTAATTTAGAACCTCCCATACCATGGGATTCATCATGAGAAACAAAGGGTTGATTTGCAAGGAGATTCACTATTTCTTGACCTAAATCCTTTGCCCTAGTTGTGGTCAGCTAAGGTTGATATGGGGGACCTAGAGAAAACCCTTGACAGATATAAAAAATTAGGTTGTTTGTCTTGATGACAATGATTAGAAATTTAATTAAATCCATTCTTCTTTCTTTGATTTGATTGACCCCTATTCAATAGAAACTTGGATTTGTTCCCATCCTATGATAAAGGTTGTTTAAGTCATTTTGAAGCCTATGTTGATGATTCTCCTTTTTTAAATGCTGAACCTTGCCCATGTCGCAAATTTTCCCCAAACTCCTATTGTCGAAGATCATGAAACCAAGGGTTAACAAAGAAAGGTTTAGCTGGCTGGACCACTACTTTCCCTCAAAATATTGAGTTTCCCCCTAAATAGAAATGATTTTCCCTAAAATGGTAGCATTGGAATTACAAATTATCATGATCCTTCATAGCCACCTACACGATGGGGCTTGAGGAAAAAATACTAGAAAGGGCATCAAGATACGGTTGTTTGTTTTTGAAAACCCTAGATTTCTTATATTCCCTTTGAATATTAACCCCTAAGTGGAAACCTATTTTGACACCTACTTCTATATCTGCTTGCACACCTGAGATTGCACTTACACCAGCGCCCACACTTGCTCCTGCCTTTACACCTACGCCATCACCTACACCGGCTTCTACCTTCATCTTCACCATCATTACTTTAAATTGTGGAAATCTATGCTAAAGTACTTCAACTCTTCAAACGTTGCAGTCATTCTAAAATACAAGGAGCCCAAAAATTTTGGAGATTTTTTCCCAATCTCACTTTGCAACTTGACATACAAAATCATCACTAAAGCTATTTATTTGCAGCTTAAAAAAATTCTCCCACTCATAATTTCTCCTAAACACGTTGGATTTTTTCCTAGTAGAGAAACAATGGAGGGTGAAATGGTAGCTCATGAAGTCCTTCATTCCATCAATATTAATTAGTCCTCCAACTTTGTTATCAAGTTTGACATGCGAAAGGCATATAATAGAGTTTGCTAAAAATTTCTTTCTCAAGTTCTGCAAAAAAAAGGTTTCTCTAAACATTGGTGTAAGTGATTTAAAGCATGTATTTTGGGGGCTTGGTTTTCAATTATTATTAATGCATCAACATCAAGCTTCTTTCCTTCCACACAAGGTTTCTGGCAAGGTGATCCTCTTTCACCATCTTTATTTATCATCATGGCTGAAGCTCTTAGTAGGACTATTAAGCACCACCTTTTATCTGACAAGTGGAAAGGAGCAAAAATTGAGGGCACATCAATTTCTATCACACATTGATTATTTGTTGATGACACATTACTGTTTGGTACTTCACTATTTTCAGAGGCTAAGTGGATAAAGAAAAATTTAAAGCAATATTCAAAAGTTTTAGGGCAAAAAAAAAAACCCTCAAAACTCAAAATTTTTCTTATTTAATACAAATAAAGTTATATCAAAAAAGATAGTGCATATTTTGGGTTTTTTTGAGGACTTCTTACCTTCCACCTATCTTGGGATTCCTTTTTTTATGGGATCCAATAAGAAAAGCTTTTGGGATGGTGTCTTCCAAAGAATTAAGAACAAAATTGTCTCCTAGAAAGTAAGATGGTAGTCATTATCAGGTAGAATCTTGATTATTAAGTCAATTCATTTTGCAATCCCAAACTACTACTTGGTAGTCATGCAAGCACCATCTTCAGTCATTTCAAATATTCAAAAACTTTTTATGGGTTTTCTATGGGTTGGAAATTTGACAAATGAAAAGAAACTTCCTCTTATTTCTCTCCAAGACATGGCATATATTCCTACTTTATGAGGAGCTAGAATTCATGACTTGACAATAAGGAATTAAGCATTTGGAGGTAAGTTGGTTTGGCATATGTACACTAAATCACAATCACCATGGTGTCAAATAATGCAACAAAAATACTTAGATAATAACAATCCACATAGAATATTCTCCATGTTGGGTTCTCCTAAGGAATCTACTATTTGGGATTTCATGATTGCATCTAGAGACATTGTTCTTAAGTAAATTTCTTGGTAATTAAATTGTGGTTATAAGATTAATTTTTGGGGTGATTCTTGGAATGGGCAACCTCCTTTAATTGCAATGCCAAATTTTCAAAAAATTGCATCAGTTACAGAAGTAGAGTGGGGTAATCTTCTTATTCACTTTATGGATGTAGTATGTATTTTTTCAAGGAAAGTAATATGGAAATATCTAGATTAGTTCCCTTTAGATAGTGTAAACACCAACTTCAATTTATTTTTTTAGGAAGATAGGCTTTTGTGCGAAGAATGAGGATTGATTATTGTGGAATCTAGCTAAGTATGGTAATTATTCAATTAAGGAAGGATACAAACTTCTCCAACAAGTTGATTCAGAAAAATCCCCTTCTTGAGCCTTCATGTTCTATTAGAACAAGGTAGTGTTACCTAAGGCTAGGTGCTTGTGTGGCTAGCAATTAAACACAAGATCCTAACGAGTGATTGGTTAGTTAGGTTAAGTATTGCTCCTTTTAAATGTGCTTTATGTGAAGAAGAGTATGAGTCAGTTGGTCATCTTTTTTTAAGATGTCATTTTGCATATCAGTGCTAGAAATTTATTCTAAACAAATTAAATTACTCTACTCCTTTACAAAATAACATTTGGGACATCTTTTAGGCCTGGCCAATTCTTTTCCCTAATGCCTTATTTGTGGGGGTTTGGAAATGTGCTCCAACATTAGTAATATGGGCAATTTGGTGGGAAAGAAATAAGAGGATCTTTAGAAAAGAAGTATCATCTCTAGATAGAGTGCTCCAAATCATTGAAGAATCAATTTCAAAAGTTACTAATGCAAGTGTAAATAGATGTAAATTCAATCCAGTTATCACTTCTTGGGATGGAGGTATCATTTGGGAATGGAAACCAATATTTATTCCATTAGGATCTAGCCCATCTAGAAGATTACAAACAAGTATAGATAGGTCTATAGTTAAGTGGAAACCTCCTATGCCTGGATTTGTCAAGCTCAACTTTGATGGGGCATCTAGAGGGAACCTAGGTCAATCGGGATTGGGAGCATGCATTAGAGATTGCACTGGTAAAGTGCTTACGATTACAATGACACCCTTACCCATAGGAACTAATAATATAGTTGAGGCTCATTTATTACTATCAAGATTAATTCTTTCCAAGAAAGGGAATTTCCATCATGTGAAAATAGAAGGTGATTCTCAAGTTATAATATCAGCTTGTATCAAGATACGATTGTCTTCTTGGAAACTTAAGTATGTGCTTCAGCAAATTTGGAATATTATTGATTATCTTTCCAATTTAGGTTGTAATGGGTTTACTAATTTCACAATGCAACCATCAACTCTTATTGAGAAATGCAAAGAGTTACAATTCCTAATTAATAACGATTTAGTGGATTGTTAGAATTAAGTATTGATTACTATCCTTTTATGAAATCATTTTGGCATATACTTGGTGATCTTAAGTAATTTCTTGCAAGGCAATTATCATCATGGAAACTTCATTATATCCTACAACAAATCTGGAATTTACTTGACAAAATTAATGAAGTGACGATTTTGCATACATATAGAGAAGGAAATAAAGTTATAGAATACCTATCTAACCTTGGTTGTGATGGGATCACAATTTTTACATTACAACCTTCCACATCCATTGAGCATTACAAAGATTTGCAGAAATTGATTTATAATGAGATAGTGGATTGTTAGCGATAATTGGCTTTTTTACTCATATTTGTATTGATGATATTGTGGTGAATGCTTAGTCTTTGCTGAGATCCAGTACTCTTGCTGAGCTTCAGCACTTGCCAAGCTCTAGTGCTTGTCGAGTTCCAGTGCTCACTAAGCAAGGTAGGGTGATTCTCTTGCCGAGTTACTTGGGCATAATGTTTTCCAAGTGAACTTGGGCCTAGTTTTGGCCAATTTATTTGGCCATAGTATCTTGCTGAGTGACTTGGGCTAGTGATGACTGAGTGTTTGTTGGGCACCAAGTGGTGGTGTGTTGACTAAGTGAGGCAGTGATGACCGAGTGCGTAGAGTTGACCAAGTGATTAGTTGTCACTGAGTTGTACTTAGCTTGGCAACTTAAGTATGTGTTGCAACAAATTTGGGACATTTTTGGTCAACTTCATGTGGCCACATCTTCACACACATACAGAGAGGGGAATAGAGTTTTAGATTATCTTTCCAACTTAGGATGTAGTGGGCTTACAAATTTCACAAAGAAACCTTGAGTTCTCATTGAGAAATGCAAAGATTTACAAATTCTAATTAATAATGATTTAGTGGATCATCAAAATTAAGTACTGATTACTAATTATTGCCCATTTCTCAAATCATACTGGCATGTGTGATGTTATGGTAATTCTTGCAAATATCTTTTTCACTACCTAGCATCATGTAAGCTGTCATTACTGGGGCACGATTTGATTTCACATTGGCTACATGGTTTTTTTACACATGGCGAGATTAATATGGAGATAATCTTTGCAATTTATTCACATGGTTTTTTATCCTTCATATGATCAACATGTATTCATGTCAGGTGAATAATTATTATACTGCATGGGTACTACGAAGATATTTGTTTTTGTTTTTATAAATTGTGACAATGGCTTATTTAACTTCATATATCAATGGAGTTGAGTGATCTTTGATATACTCTGCTAAAAAATGTCTTCACCTTTGGAGTTATGTGCCAAGTGCAAATCCTGCAATCAATTTCACTAGTCTTTGCTACCCAAAAATTATCATATATGGATTAACCCCAATGTCAATGAAGCTGTTCTACCCCTACGTATTGATGATAGGGCCATGGAAACGATGTTTTTCATCAAGTCTCCTTCAATTCATTAGGGTCTTCTACAGGTAATTGATGAAGCAATTCTATTACCTTCTATGAAACATTTCCTATACCCATCAAATTTTGTGTCCATATTTCTTTCAAATGCAATGAACTTGTTACAGTCAGTTCATTTGCTCAAAATTTTGGAGGTGAAAGTGCTTCTTCCTCAAATTTTGAATGAAAATAAACTTGCAAATGCCATGCAATAGTATGATCTTTGGTTTGGGCATGCATTGGCGGGTGATCTCTTCCAAAGATCTCAGTTATTAAGGCAACATGAATACATGGTCACATTCGATGCTCTTTAGAAAGCCTTTGAAAAATAGAATGCCCGCATTATGAAATTTGCTCTCCAAACTACTGCAAGGGCTTTGGGTCACCAATTGGAAGATACAGTTAGGCACATTGGTTTTGCTATAATGGATTTGTTGAGCCTATCCAACTTTGATTATTAGATTAATGAAGGGCCTCCTTCAGGTGCATTCCAAGATTTAGGTCTTGATTTGCAAGATGACATAGTGATTACTAATTGGGTGCATTGGCTTGGTACTCTAACTGAGACTTCATTTCATGAACTGGGACATGCTTGAGAGGAGGCATGCATAACTATGGAGGAGCCTCCTATCACAGTTACTATAGAAGATGTTGCTACTATTTCGGGCTTGGGTTCGGAGGTTCCTCCATTGCCAAGTTTGGATTTTGGGTAGGGACATTCTTTGCAAATTGGTTTGGCCTCAACTTCTACTGATGGTGTTTCATGTGAGGATATGGAGGAATGCAAATTTTAAGGTTTTAAGGTATTCACTTTTGTGGGATTTTTTGGCAAATGGCATGTATTTAATCGTTTTGTATTTTTCGGTTGAGTTTGGGACCTTCATGCTTGTTTGGTTGAAATGTTTTTGAAATTGTAATAACTTGACAAATTTCAAACTTTGATGGGAATATCCCCTCACTTTGTAATTTTGATTATGCTCATCGATATAATATGTTGTAAATATTAATGTTTAATACTTGTACATATTGCGATGATGTTGGGTTTTCTTTTTGGTTCTTTCCCAGTTGAGCACTTGAACTAGTTTTATTAAAAATAATATATTCAATGGTTCACCCACTTTTGCCAAAAAAAAAAAAAAAAAATTTAGTTCTACAATTTAAGGAATCTTTTTATTGGAAATTTCCATTTTTTTTTAGAAATCCTTTTGTTGGCAAGTGGTATTTTTGTGCAATTTTTCAAAATTGTAATTATAATTTTTTTTTCAAAAAAGAAAAAAAAGAAGTTTTTATTTTCTCTATTTTTATGACCAACTTTGTTAATCACTAAATTTTTCTATGGTGCCTATTTCTATTACTTGTTCACTTTTTTTTACTTCTAAATATAAAACAGTGAAAAGATAGCTCCAACAAAATAAAAAAATGATACCATATTAATAGAGTTAAAAAAGTCAAGCTTTTGATAACAGTTGTTTTTTTGCCATCCTGTAGATTAGAGAGTTTTGAGTAGTGAACAAAATCCACATTCCAAATTCAATGTCTATATTTATGAAAGGTAAAAATAGGAACCTCATCTCATTTTGTACAATTATGCATTTATTGCTCTAGCTCTCAAAATTCACGTGTAGATCAATGTTTTCTTTTGTTTTCTCTGTAGAGCATATCAATCCTTTCAACACCAATTTAAAAATGAAATAAATGTTATATTCTATCTATAATAATAAATTTCAAACAACCAAATTTATGTGAGAGAGGGAGGGACTTACAATTCAACCAAACTTCAAGATTTTTGTGATCCTTTCTAACAACATAGATCTAGTAAGAAATCATGAATTTGAATCAAAAAATAATTGAGAAAGTTTTAGGAATGAACAATTTTATCTCCATAAGGAATACATAAATACATTTATGAAATCCAACAAAGGCTTGATGGCTTTGATAAAGATGCAAACAATATTTACTAAATAACAATGAAATGGGCAACCCATATTTGTCTAATAGTATTTTACGTATTTAACCTTATGTCATCAGTTTGAGCTGCATAGCTAGGAGTCCAAGAAATGTTGATTTCTCTACAAAGTTCAAACAAATAGATGAACAAGAATAACATCATTACAAACAGACCAAAATAATATTTTCTTCTATGAAGAAAAGAAGAATCTTGATTGTTCATGAGAAAATAAGAATAATCTTGATTCTTCTATGAAAAAATAAAATGAGCATGTATGTTGCATTGCCATAAAATGTAAATACCTCCATAATCTTTCTGTCTTCCTCTTTTAATGGTGTTTTCCCAACTTTAGCGGGCTCTGTCACATTGTTAATGGTGATATGGAAGTTCAAATCCTTAAAGAGAAATTTGTTTGCTAAGTTCTTACACAACCCATTGTTGAGTTCCCAAAATGAAATGTTCTAGCAAGCAATGAGAATTATTTCTCATTATTTCCATTTCTAGTGTTATTGCCGTGAGAATTTTGGTCTCCATACAATTAAATGTAAAACATAAAATATCTAATGTCGATCTTTTGATGCCAAATCCAACTCAAATGTACAAATACAAAACAAACATATCAATTCAAATATTAAAAAAAAACTCTTTCAATAACTAAAACTAATTTGTATCACCTTTGTATCACTTGCATCTTATTTGTCCTCAAAGATTGGTGCATTGAAAAAAAAATAGTAATCTTCACATTGTTACTGATTGGTAGTTAGAATGTGAAACTTTGATTCATATCATAGAGATAAAACTTCCACTCCTACAAAATATAGAAAAGATCTCTATTAAAACGATGTCATTGTATGAGAAAAATAAGAAAATGGAAAGAAAACTGTCGATTGCGGGCATTACATTCACAAATATTTGAAATTATGGATAGGAAAATATTTTGCGATATTTGTTTTTGCTACTTAAATAGATTTTTAAAAAATCTCCCACTTAAAATATCCTTGCCTTTAATGACACTTCCATTCCAACATTTTTGTATGTCTATGTATCATGAATGTCATGTATGATAAGGCATGAAGTAAGACATAACTCACCATGCCATTTTTGTGTCAGGATAGCTTTTGTTGACTGTTATTAGTTCCTGCCTTTGGTAGGAAAGTATTGAAATCATTCAATTAAAATTTTCAATTTAATTGATCAATCAATTCATAAGATTTAAATGATTAAAAGAAACTTCAACTGTTTATATCTTTTTCTAATTTTTCATTATTTTCTAAATCACATGTTTCATTCATTCTATTGGACCATACTATGGTAGGGAGAAAATTCAATTTTCTCCAAGAAAAATACAAATATTTTCTAACAAGTCTATCATGCATTAAATTACAACTTTATCTTTTCCACATTTGTTACAAGTGGATTAAATTTTCAAATTTTACATTGATGTTTATTTTTGACATTTGTAAGAAAATACAAATATTTTTTAACAAGTCTATCATGCATTAATTACAACTTTACCTTTTCCACATTTGTGAGAAGCGGATTAACTTTTCAAAAAAAAATCATTTTTTATCTGCCACCTCACAAATGAATGTCTAATCAATATTAATTATCACTATCTTTTCTTTTTTTGATGGAGGGTTCAAACCTTTGAGGTAGCCTAGCGAGGCACGAGGCTTGTGAGCTACCAACTAGCGAAGGCCACCACTTGAAGATTTAGGAACCTGATATAGGCCCACATGTGCCTGAAACCTCTTCAGCTTAGAGCCAAGGACTGAAGGGCATCCACACTGTCAAAATCACCTGGGGCATGATCCTAGCCTCATCTCTTATGGTGTTAGAGCCTTGCACTCAGTAAGACTTGATTCCTGGTGGGCTCTTTATGAGCCATTCAACTTTAGTAGTGGACTAAAGGCCCATTGACTCACTATCTATTTTTCTAAATATAGAATTAAATGTTTTATATTTCTTATTTTAAATATATTGATTAGTTTGATATTGATGTTTATTTTTGTCATTTGTAAAATGTTATTTATTTAAGTGTACACTATATTTTACTAGCTACTATTTTACAATCTTATTCTAATTTATTTATACCATTTTACAAATTGTAAAACCAATACTACCCTTCAAACTAATTAGATATTTTGGTAGTTGGAATTAAGTAACCGAAAATTTATTTTTTTATATCAAATGTTTCAACTGAATTGTAGAAATGACTAGTTCATTCATATAATATAATTTCTATTGTTATTTATATATTTCTTAAAATAATAAAATCATTAATATTTTTTAATTCCCTTCAACTCTATCTATCATTCTACCTTTAATTGTCCATATAATAACATATCATTCTATATTTTAACTTTCTCTTCATATCCTTCCTTTCTACCTATAAATCTCCATTTTCCTTCTTTTCTAATTATTGGTAGGAACTTTGACACTTTGCATCTCTTGTTAATACCGTGATTTTAAAAAGTTGTGTTTGTAGTGGAATAAGACGAGGTTATATAATGAAGGTTAGTTTCCATTAGTATGAATTCATGTTTGAAATTTATCTATAGTTGATTTATACTAAATATATATTTTTTATTAAAAAATTACTATATCTATTAAGAAAATGTTTAGATATAAGTTTGAGAAATTTATAAGAGTTTATTATCTTGATAGATGAGTGACTTATCCTCCACAAAAATGATAATAGAATTGAGTATGAGTTAATGTTAATAAGAAAAATCAAATATAGCATTCACAAACATGTGGATGACTCATATTATATTGATAGGAATATGCAAAAAGAGGGGTAAATATTTATTAAGATAGAAAGGAATACAACAAGGAGAGCTCAACAAGGAGCTCGATCCTGAGCAACAAGATCATCAAATTCTTGCACCATCTCAAAGGACAGTTGCCCCCTATCCCTAATATTCCAACCCGGATCATGACTAGAAGCCCATTTGGCTAAACAATCAGCAGGTCTATTCCATTCTCGCGGAATATACTTGAACCTAATGAACTAAAAAGAGGAAGAGAAGAAAAGAATTCGCTTAACAACAGTGGCCAGCTGCCAACTAACATCCTCAAGCTCTTGCAAAGAAAGCATGTTCACCACCACCTGGGAATCAGACTCACAAATAATCTTACTCCATCCCCACAAGCAACACTGTTCCATAGCATATAAAATAGCCTGAGCTTCCATGAGATTGTTAGTATAATCACCCTTATGAATTGAGAAGAAAAATTTAGCATTCCCAGAACTACAACGAGCCACTCTGCCAATACCAGCCGGACCAAGATTCCCACGAGAAGAACCATCAGTGTTAATTTTCAGAACTCCACAGGGAGGAGGAGTCCAGTGCCCATCCTGGTTAACCCGACCCTTCCTCTGATGGTGAAGCTGCCTGGACCTAGAAGGAAACCTATGAGCTGCAACCCCATCCCGTAGATGAAAATTGAGGCGATTACAGATAGCAAGATCAACCGGATCCATACCCCCATCAAGCTCACACTTCACAAGAATAGTTTCTTGGAGAGAATGTGATATTTTCCAACAGAGATGCAAAACACCAAGCCGAACATCTTGGAATATGCGATGATTCCTCTCCAACCAGATATGCCAAAGCATGAAAGATGGGCCAGCAATCCAAGCAGCATGGAGAGAAGAAGACTTGGAGGGAGCACTACCCAAGCGAGCCTAGAACTCAGGCAAAGAGGAAGCATGCCGACAAGAGCAACCCCAAGCGCTCCACCAAAGGTGCCATATCTGAGTAGAATAGGAGCAATGGAAGAACAGATGGGAGACAGACTCCTCTCCATTACCACACAAAACACAATAAGAGGGGCCCTAAAATCCACGTTTACAAAGATTATCCTAGGTAAGACAACGGTTGTGAGCCACTAGCCACATGAAAAAATTTCACTTGGACCAAGAAACTTTATTCCAGACTTGCTTCCACCAAGGGACCTCAGAATCCCCAAATAATTGTCTAGTTATCTCCTGATACCCAGCTGAGACATGATATTTACTAGACAAGGTACCGCCCCAAGCCAATACATCTAGACCAAGCAAAGAGGAACACTCTCTAGAGGCTAGAATTTGAGAAAGCTCCTGACGATCCATGTCTGTACCTCCAGGAGGCCAATCAGAGGAATGCTTTCATCTATAACCAACAACAGGTCCCAATTGATAAGGAGTCTTGTAATGAGCCACTTTATCCCATCCAGTGGCAAGAAAAGATTCACAAAGAGGCTGAAGATGAGGGTATATGGATAAAATGGAAGGGAATCCATCCCAAGCATCAGACCAAAACAAAGCCTAAGAACCTCCTTTACATATCCAGAACAGACCCCTCTTCACCAACATCGCACCTGTCTTCAAAGTATGCCAAACCATTGAGCCACGACCTTCAAGAGGAAGTGTAGAAACAAAGCAAGGATCAGCACCATGAAAATATTTATGAGTGATAATACGAGCCCAAATTTGATGCTGTCCAGAGCACCATCGCCAATAAAGTTTAGCAGCCAAAGCTTGTCTACTCAATAGAGTAGAACGAAGACCAAGACCACCCTCCTTTTTAGGCCTACAAACAATTGCCCAATTAACCAAGCTCCATTTAGTACTATGCAAATTACCACTCCAAAGGAATTGTCGAGAAAGAGCATCAAACTCCTTGAGAAAGTAAATAGGTGCAGCATGAACCATGCTTCTATAAGTAGGAAGAGCTTGGATAACAGCTTGAAGAAGAGTAACCCGGGCAGCAGTAGAAAGCCATCTATGAGTCCAATGATTTACCTTATCCTGAAGCTTGGTAATCAAATTTTGCTAGAAGAGACGTGGCTGCTTGGAAACATCAATAGGAATGCCAAGATAAGTCAAAGGAAGTGAACCTATCTGAAACCGTAGGATACCAACAATCCTGTCCTGAATAGAATCAGGAGTGTTAAAAAAGTAAATGAAAGATTTGTGCTCATTAACTTTCTGGCCTGAAGTTGCCAAATAAACATCCAAAGCATGTCAAAAGGCTTCAGCTTCCTTGATCCTAGCAAGACTGGCAAGAGCAGAATCATCAACAAATTGAAGATGGGAAAGAGAAGGTAAGCCATTACCCCACCGCCAGCCTTGAATAGAATTTTGGGACACCTGATGCTTAATGAATCTGCCCAAGCCTTCAGCCATGATGATGAATAGATATGGGGAGAGAGGGTCACCTTGGCGGATTCCTCTAGAAGCACCAAATAGTTGTGAAGGTTGACCATTAATAAGAATAGAAAAAGAGGCAGAAGTAACGCAACTCATAATCCAACTCACCTAGTCAGAGCTAAATCCAAAAGAAAGAAGAATACTCCTTAGGAAGCTCCATTTAACTCTATCGTAGGCCTTAGCCATATCCAGCTTAACAAACATGGCTCTCTCCCTTGAAGTAGCCACAGAGTGAATAGCCTTAGTAGCAATAACCACCCCATCCAAAATTTGTCTTCTAGCAACAAAACCACCTTGTTCTTCTGAGATAATAATGGGAAGACACCTTTTCAATCTCTCAACAATCAGCTTAGTAATAACTTTGTAAACCACATTACATAAGGCAATTGGTCTAAAAAACTCCAATTGATTAGCACCCTCTCTCTTAGGAATGAGAGTCAAGAATGTAGAGTTCAAAGCTCGAAGCATCTGCTTGCTAGCATAGGATTCTTTAACCACCTCCAAAAAATCATGATTAATGATGTCCCAAAATTCTTGAAAGAATTCAACTGTAAAACCATCAGGACCAGGAGCCTTCCCCTTAGGCATGCCAAAGACCACCGCCTCTAGCTCTTCCAAAGAGATAGGACGCATGAGATAATCATTCATTTCCTGAGTGATAAGGGAAGGAATACAGGACAAAATAATATTTTCTTCATTATTAGTAGGAGGAGAGTCCTCAGAGAAGAGGGTAGAGAAGTACGAAATAGCCTCCTGGAACAAAGCTGGCAAGGAATTCAGTTGGATACCTTGAGAATTAACCAAAGAAGAGATAGTGCTCTGATTCTGACGAGATTGCACTGTTTTATGGAAAAAGGCAGTGTTTCAATCACCTTCCTGGAGCCAATCAACTCGAGCCTTTTGCTTCCAAAAAATTTCCTCTCGAAGTTCCCATTCTTCTAGAGCTCTAGAAGCAAGGGATTTAGCCTGGCCAAGATCCTCCGAGAAACCTCGATCTCTAATTTCCCTTGTGATGACATCAAGATTTTCTTGAGCAAGCCTCTTCATAAAGTGAAGATTCCCAAAGCATTCCCTATTCCATATCTTGAGCTGCCTTTTAACATATTGAAGCCTTTTAGAAAATGAGAACATTGCACTACCATATGCAGGGGCACCATCTTTCCACCAACAAAAAACAAAATCATGAAGAGAGGAGTCACGAAGCCACATCAACTGGAACTTAAACGGAGGATGCTTTGGAACATAAGCCCCTATAGCAGAAAATTTGATTGGCCAATGATCTAAACCCCTCCAATCAAGGATTTCTGAAGAGATAGTAAGGGTGCCACTAAGCCAGAAGCAAGAAACAAGAAATCTATCTAGGCGTTCTGAGATAGCAGCAACACCAGTCCTGTGATTATTCCACGTATAGAGGCCATTAGAAGGCTTAACATCAGAGAGATGCAAAAGAGATATGTGTTGCCGAAGAAGAGCAGAAGAAGGCCCCAATCTAGCCAAGCCACCATGCTTCTCTTCCAGACTTAAAACTGAATTGAAGTCCCCTGCTAACACCCAAGGATGATAAGGATGAAAATTTCTAACATATTGAATATGTTCCCAAAGTTCCTCCTTTCCCACAAGATCAACAGGTGCATACACATTAGTAACCATGATTACCTCTCCTGAGTCTAGAGCAGAAGCTACCATAGA
Organism: Cupressus sempervirens; assembly: GCA_028749045.1. Taxonomy (NCBI): domain Eukaryota; kingdom Viridiplantae; phylum Streptophyta; class Pinopsida; order Cupressales; family Cupressaceae; genus Cupressus; species Cupressus sempervirens. The sequence continues at coordinate 460,149,813 of CM053789.1, forward strand.
GAGAGCTGAGCGAGAAGACATCCAACCAAGAGAAATTTTTTGAGAATCCCAAAATATAGCTAAACCACCAGCACTGCCTGTTGCCCCAACACACTGGCATTGGCCACGAGACCAAATACTAGAGGCATGTTGGACCATAGACTCCACAGAGAGCTTAGTCTCTTGGATACAAAAAACATCAGGACTATGATCAACCACCAAGTTATGAATAGCCTTTTTTCTAGGGATGCTATTCAACCCCCTTACATTCCATGAGAGAATAATCATCATTGGGTAGATTTGGGAAAATGAGAATCCAAAGGTTTCACTGAACCAGACTCAATCAATATATCTCCTGTGAGTTTAATCTTCTCTTGGTCTGTTTTGCGCCCACTCCTTAGAGGGGGAGAAGAAGAAGCCTGCTTAAAGGGTCGAGGCAGCAATCCTAAGGGGAGAGGAGATCCCTTGCCCTTACCTGATGGTAGCACATCCTTAACCAAGTCAGCCAAAACAACATCATCATCTTCCAACACTGCAGGAGTCACCAGAGCCGCTGTCACAGGAGCTACAGGAACCTCACAATTCTGATATACTACAACTTGAGATGCCCCACAAGCATCATTAGGAATAGATCTCTCATCTGGGCAAGCTGGATCAGAAGAGATAGGAGGAGGAATACCCTCCTCTAGAACCATACTATCCAGTACCTCAAAACGGTTAAAACCTGAATCAGGTAATCTTTCTTTCAAAGGCCTCTTTTGACCACGTCCCTTAGCTCGAGGATGAATAGGGGTAAATCCATCCTTATCCTGCATTGGAGCCTTACCCTTACCTGTAGCATCTTGTGGATTCATCCCCTTGGTAGTATTAACCATTTGAGATTGTCCTTTCCCTGTAGTATCTGCCAAACCACCAGCATTGCCAGCTGTAGACCGATCCACTCCTTTGAAACTCGAGTTACGGGGGCATTGCCGCAGTAAATGACCATACTCATGACAAATCCGGCAATAGAAAGGGAGGGATTCATAATCTAACTGCTGCACCCAAGAAGAATCCCCCAGACAAATTTCCAAAGAATCTGGTAATGGGTTATTCAAATTAATTTCAACACAAATTCTAGCAAAAGAAATAACCTTTTTATCGAGGGTTTGATGTGCGATCGCAGCTGGCTTCCCCAACAAAGCAGCAATTTATCGAAGGATGTCTTCACGCCAAAATTCTAAGGGAAGACGAGGCAAGTGAACCCAAACTGGCACTGTTGAAGGGAGATCCTTAGCAGAATTAAAACCTGAATGCCAAGGTTTGACAAATAACCCCACATTGTTGTAGAAATAAGGGCCTCCTTCAAAAACCCGATCACGATCAGACATGCAAGAGAATACAACAAAAAAAACTATTCCCTGCCAACATAATCTCCATATCACCTTCCACCTACCAAGAGCGGCGGATCCATGCCTCAAGAGCGGATAGGGAAATCCAGATTCCAAGAAATTTGCATATCAAAGCATGCTTGGTCCAATAATCGATGTCCTCCATTACAACCATTGGAGGAATAACCAGAATAGGGTGATCATGGCTACGCGAAAGACAACCATTAACTTTTTTCAGCTTGGAGCTCTCCCCTGAATAAAATGATTCAGATCACATTGCATGCATAGTTGGAGAAGAACCATCTGTTCTCACCAACGGAGAAGAAATCCCAGGCCCTGCCATGCAAACAATAAAACCCCAATCCAAAATTGACTGCAGAAGATCTCCAAAAACACCGATGCAAATTATGTCCAGTAGCTAACAATCCAAACAGAACAGAAAAATAGTAAAGATCAAACACCAAGAACAGGCTAGGGGAAAAACCCTAGCCCAGCCAGCAGCCAATGCTTCTCAGAGACTCCATCCAATCTCATCGGCCGTACATCAAAAGGGTTTGTGGTAAACCTAGTGTGACTCGAACCGGAGTTGATGCGTAGCACTGGGATCATTAGCCTAACACTACGCCTCACGACTCGCCTTCACACCAACTATTATAAGTCTTAATTTATAATTAAAGAGTGTTTGATTTTTTTCTTTTATTTCTATTAAAAATCACGTGTTTAATAAATGCTGTAAAAAATAGTAATCTAGTAATATATATCACATGTGTCATTGATAATGACTAGTGCTAAGGATATGAAATGTTTTAAATGCTTCTTCTTTTGAGTATATTGCATATGTTAAGCATATATATATATAGATAACCTTTATTAAAATATATAGAGATACCCTTTATTAAAATATCAAATAAATATTAAACAATAAAACTTTATTAAACATAGCATCCAATGCTTTCCCTCACTTAGTAAATCACCATTAAACATTTAAGAATTACATATTTTTTAATGAAGACAAAGAAAGAAAGCATATAATGCTTTATTAAAAAGTATATTAATGAAAATAACATAATCATATTTGACATAAAAATAAAGGTTTGATGTTCAAAGCAAATGATTTATTAAATTATTTGATAAAAGACAATAATATACCTCTAAAGATTATGTATTCATGTTTTTCATGCAATGCAATAGAAATTGTTAAAATATCTACGTTTCTCATGGAATGCCATGAGAATCAAGAAATAACACAAATTGATTTGACAAGGAATGAATATTGCCAGTCCAAAAAAATATTGTGTCTTAATTTCCACATTAATTTGACAAAACAAAATAATATACCCTAATGATTAAGATTTTAAGTTTTTAATATAAGATTGCTTCAACAAGGAATGAATCTTGTCAACTAAATGAAATTATAGAAACCTTTAATTCTCACCACTTTAACAAAAGAAAGTAATAGAATGATTTCGTGATTGAGCAATACCTATACAGTCAAAACATTGTCGGGACTTATAGGAGAAGAATATGAATAAGGATAATCATGTAGTTAAAGAGCCTAATTTCAAGCTTTGACTGGAGGTGGAAGACCAGTATAAAGCCGACTGTATATACTTTTAATGGCTGACACTTATCTTTCAAAGGCACTGTTGGTTGAGCAATAGAAGAGCCGACGTCAACACTCATAAGAGAAAAGTCAGTTGTTATATACAGTGACTACGGGATGCAGAAATGCAGAAATAAATGAACAAATACGATTCCATATTCAACAGAGACTAAGTTTGAAAAAAGGAACAATTTCGTATTAAGAACATGAAGAGAAAGATACAAAGTCAGCGTTGATTGTCAAAAAGGTCATTGTTCGAGCAGAGGATAGATTGAAGTCTTTTCTAGGGACACAGAAACATAAAACCCTACATACGGCATTATTGGCAGAGCAATTTGATGGTTGAATTTACATACGATTGAAGGAAAATAATCATGAACTATCACAATGTTTATGGTTTCATGTTTCTCATATAATATCATGATAAAAATTAGTATCGAACAATGAAATAACATTCTTTATTGGTCGAAGAAATGAAAGAACGGCGAGCAAAGGAGGACGTTACTTTTGAGGGCTCTATTCCCCACCCAATTTTCCTTTTGACTGCTTTAATACCATTTTGCACAGCTCTTCAAAGTACCGGAAGCTACTTCCATTTTGTCGGCGTGGTACGAAAATCTTGCATCATTGTTTGTCATTCAGTGTAAGCATATTCCCTTAAAGCGTGTACCATATTTAAGTAGAATATAGCCCCTCTTCCGTCTCCCCTTCGTCGATGGCATGGCATTCCAACCCCTGCTCTTATTAATACCACGATTTTAAATAGTTATATGTACTGAAGAATATGGAGAGGTTATACAGAAGGTTAACATGAACTTATGTTTGAAATTTAAATTTATCTATAGTTGATTTGATAAAAAAATATTTTTTTTCTCTTTTAAATTATGTATTAATTAATCCCAGCCTTATACGCAAGGGCTAATGTTTTCACTACGTCATATTACAATTAATCATTTCTCGAAAATTATACAAATAGAAAGATCAGGCTTTTAAACCTAGGTTTGCACGTTTTATCTTTTTTTAAATATAGTTTGTACCATTTTTATTGCATTTCTTATTGTTTTTTTATATTAAAAATAAATCAATAAACAAGGAGATAGGTAAAAATGTTTAGTGAATGTTAATTTTTAAATGTGTGTCAAGTACAAATACAAAAGAAGGATTTTATTAATCCAAACATAATTGACAAAAATTACAGTTTTTAATTATAGCTAAAGTATTTAATATACTATTAGACTTATATATATTTTTAATTTAAAAATAAACTTATTGATAAAAATAAAGATATATTATTTAGTCCATCAATTATATTTAGATTATTAACTACAAAGTATAAATCTATCTATCATTAAATTAAACATACATATAGTTCCTTGTTTTACATTAACTAGTATACATATAGTCAAAGAATATTTAAATTGTCCCATCATTGCTAAGACTTCTACTTAGTATTCTCATTTTCTTACCGATGTATTTAAATAATATTTTTAAATAATCACAAGAAGTCATTTTACCATGGTTATTTATTTTATCAATATAATGTTTTAACATACTAATTTCAAATACACACACTCTCATATTTTAAAATTAGAAATCATTTTTTAATTAAATGATTTAGTATAGAGAAGACCGATCCCTTTTAATTATATATAAGGTTAAAACCTATTTAATGTGAACATAATTATATTTTATCAACATTTGAATAAAATAATCTAATTAAAATAACTATTAGTTATAAATTAAATTTTTATCGCGTCTATGTAGATTTCACTATTACTTATAATACAAATGGTAAAATATGTCTCCCACAATAGTAATAACACATTAAAAGTGTTGAATTTTGATGGATCTAAGCGGGAGGAGGGAGCCATTGCAGGAGGAATATTATGAGATATTGTAGGTGTTGGTATTAGAGGATACTCTAGGAAATATAGATCTTGTCTCTAGCAATGAGGTGGAGACATTTGGACTTCTATAGGGGGTCAAGTTAGCTAAGAGCATGATAATTCAAAATTTGATTATGGAAGGAGACTCTATAATACTCAGTAAAGCTACTAAGTGGGAGAATAAGATGAGTTGTAATGCCACATGATCATGAAGGATGCCCAATGTATCTTGAATAGTCTTAATGACATCAGGATACAACATCTATGCATGGAAGAGAGCTAGGAAGCATGGAGTGTGTCGGGATACGAACATGAAATTATTAATCATAAAGTTTGGCAGGACAAGCAGGAACTCCCAACGATAATCAAATTGCTCATTCATAAAGATTCTTTTAAATAATGATGTACAACCTAGCATACGACAATGGTTTTCCTTCCATGATGGGTTTAGTAAACATTATTAACATAGGATGTGCTATGATGGCAATGATTTTAGAGAGGCCTTTATTTATGGCACTATCTATAGAAAAAATGTCGTAATCATTATTCATAATGGGTAGAGGAAAGTCAATACTCCAAACAAAATTTGGGAATATTTTTCATGTCACCCAAGATGGGTTTCAAAATCTCAAGATCGGGAGTTAATGAGATGGCATGGAGATTTGGTGATCTCACCACTTAAGATTAACTTAATCTCTACAATTCCCAAAAGGCCTTTATTCATTTGAGGTTTTCTTAGCTGTAAAAGCTATTGCATGATTTTCAAGGTTTGGTCTTTGGGTTTTGCCAAAAATATGAACATTCATGCAGAGAAAATGGTGACCAAGCTTAGTGATAGAGATGAAGAGTTGGTTGTAGTTCTGGATGATGACAAGGTAATGGAAGGGGTGAACTCAAGACTTGAACTATTGGGAATGAGAAGACTATTAGGGATGAAAATGTGGCATAGTACTACCTAAAAGAGGGCATATTTATTCCATTAATGGAAAGCATTGAGGGCCATGATGAGATGGTTACCTTGAAATTTATTGACTCCTAGAAGAAGTGATAAAGGGAATTTGTAGAGGAAGCATCCTAGAGTTAAGGACAAAGTGAGCCTTGGGAGTTTCTTCCACTTCAATGAAGCCCCAGTATGCTTGTGACATGTTTTTTCTCATGAGAAGCTTCTAGAACCATAGAGTATTGTCTAATAATAATCATGCACTATGTTACCCTGGAGGACATAGTTAAGGCTTTCTATTGCTACCATTTCCCTTTTATGAACAATTTTTGAAATAAAGAATGCATTTCTTTTTCTTTTCTCTTGTTACACTCTATTGAGGATTGTGCTTGGAATATATATAAAAAAATGTGAGGAGGGAAACAATTGTACAGTGTACCATCAAACCTTGATGTCCTATCTTTTTAAATTTAATAAAGGTCTCGATCCTAAAACTCTAAGAATTATCCCTCCTCCTCTAAAAATAACTACCCATAGCTTGTCCCCCCTACTAAACCATCTCCAAAGAGGACCCCACGACCACAACAAGGAAAATTAAGAAAGAGAAACTTAAAGTCCTAGATGTTGAAAAAAATACAACCATAAGTAAGAGCAAAAACTAACTGAAAAAGAGGTTGAGAGAGAGAAAAAACCTCGACCAACCCTGCCATACCTAAACCAGAAAGGTTGAGGAAATTTTTTTGGCCTCGTCCCAAACATAAGGTGACTGGAAGGAATTATGTGGAACAAGAAGATGAAGAAATAGAAAGTGAGGATAAAATTTAAGATATGGAGGAAGCTAGTGATTTTCCTTCAAATTTTTAAGACACCTTTAAAATTCTTACTCCAGATTCCATAAAGTCTAACAATATCAAGTATGGAAGAGTCACCTCACTACTTAAGATGGGCACTGTAGGTAGCCATGCCCAAGCAATATGCATTAACCTAAGTAAACTTAAGTAAAGTGTAAATAGTAAATACTTATTTACACCAATAGTATTGATTGCATGCCAATAGAAATTGCAATTTTGTTGAATGAGTATAAAGATATTGTTTCAGATGATATACCCAATGGTTTACTACTAGTAAGAAGTATAAGTCATTGTATGGACTTGATTCTTGGAGCTAGTTTGCAAAATAAAATACCATATAGATTGACACCTATAGAGAATGAAGAACTTAACATACAAGTGCATGAGTTAGTGCAGAAAGGTTTGATCAGAGAAAGTTTGAGTCCATGTGTTGTACCTTCTATATTAGAACCCAAGAAGAATGGAGAATACAGGATGTGTACTAATTCTAGATCTATTAACAAGGTCACAGTGAAATATGGGTTTCCTATGCTGATGATGGATGACATAATGGATGTTTTGAGTGGAGAAAAGTATTTTATCAAGAATGATTTGAATAGTGGTTATCATTATATCAAAATTAGAGAAGGTGATGAATGGAAGACTTATTTTAAGAGAAAAGATGGTTTTTATGAATGGTTAGTAATGCCTTTTGGTTTGACTAATGCACCTGGCACTTTCATGTAGTTGATGAATGAAGTTTTCAAGAGATTCTTGGGTAAATTTGTGATTGTTTATTTGGATGATATTATGATATTTAGTTAGAATAAGGAGGAACATATTGAGAATGTTAGACAAGTAATGCAGAGATTGAAAGAGGAGAAGTTGATGATTAACTTCAAAAAGTGCTCTTTTATGCAAGAGAAGATGGCATATTTGTGATTTTTTATTTCAACTGATGGTTTGAGAATGGATCTAGAGAATGCTAAAGAAATTTTGTAATTGACTACACCTAAGAATGTGGGTGTGGTAAGATCATATCATGGTTTGGCTAGTTTCTACAAGAAGTTTATAAAGAATTTTAGTTATGTTTATAATGTTATGATTGACAAAATGAGAGGAGATAAAAAGGATTTTAAGTAGACACATGGAGGAGATAATAGTGTTAGAAATGCTTTAGAATAATTCAGAGGGGGGTGAATTAGTTATTCAAGGTCCAAATGTCCCTCTAAAATCTTTTTCACTCAGCTTACTGAACCCATTAAACTCTTCATACATCCAAGCTAATCACTCTATCTTGAAAGTCATTGATAAATCAACATGCAAAAAATAAGACATGAAAGATCAACACACATAACACAATGATTGACGTGGAAACCCAATTTGGGAAAAAACACCAGTAACATGCTACTAAGTTCTCACTCTTATGAAGTGATGCCCTGCGAAAGGCTTGCCCTATTAAAGGCTACAAAGCACACTGTTAGGTGTGACCCGATTAAGGGATTTTATTCACCCTGTTAGAAGTGAGCCTGGTTAAAGGACTTTAGGTCATTCACTTGGAATTCCACTCTATTAAAAGATTTCTCAATGGTAGTTAAGCAAACCTTAGTCCAAAGGATTTTTCCCTAATTGATACAATTGCTAGAGTGTAACAATAAGGGCTTCTAACCTGATACAACTTACAACATAACTTGCAAATTTTTGATCTCATTTCAGTTCACAATTCTTCTTGGCTTTCAGTATGTGCAGCTTTGATAGCTTGTCCACTCCTCAAGCTTTTGTCTCCTTGAGTCTCCTTGCTCATTGTGCCAATGCAATCACTTCAGTGGTCACTTGATGAAGCAGAGTCTTTGTACTCTTTTCTTCCTTCTCAATGTCTTCTCCTTAACACCACTCACACCAACTCTTTTCTTCATGACCTATAATTCCTTAAGTAGCAATTTAGAATACTTTTCTTGCTTTAATTTCCCTCATCTAATTTTGAGTTTGAATGGATTAGGTAAGATATGATGTATCTTCCTCTTATCTTGTTTCTTCTAGAAACTTCATGTAGAATCCAATTAAAATCACCTAAAAATGGTTAACCTCAAATTTTGTACTAGCAGCTCATCATCCCTATCTTCCACCTGGTTCAAAAAATTCAAGGTAACAAACTTGTCAGCTCAAATTTGGTGAATCTTTGAATTTTAAAATAATGCAGCAACTTGACACTACTATCCTTCTAATGCTTGACAAATATTGTGTTCCTCCATACCTATTGCATTTTCACTCGACATCATCTAAGTTTTATTGATGCTTGACACCTATTACATTTGTTTGACTTGGTACCTGAACTTGCTCAACACCAACTGTATTACTCAACACATACTAGAATTCACTTTTTCTCAGCACTAACTGATGTTATGGTTAGCATGAACTAACTTTTCTCAGCACCCACTATTAACTTTTGTCAAGCTGTGCAAATAGTCTTAGTTTTCCTTGTTCTTCTAAAGTTCCTAAGTGTGGCCAACCTTTGTATCTTCAAGTATATTATTGATACATTATTTTGCCATTGTCTTAACTAATCCTTATACTTCATTACATAAATATAACTCAACCTTTCTCTTAGGTACTATTGTTACATCTTATTGATTAAAACCTCTCCATTAATCAACTAAGTGATAATACTCTTATCTTATAAGAAATTGTTTCTCCAAAAAATAGTAGGTTTGACATTAGTGACAAAAAAATGATTGAAAAAATTATACTTTAACAATTTCTCTTTCTCAACAATTATATTTTGAATCATATTCCAACAATCTCTCTCTTAGCATTAATGGCAAACCAAACTTATCAACCACGTCACCTAAAGCATTATGTGTGATCAAAGCTGACTAGGTTAAAACACTAAGGCAAATGCCAAAAAGAAATCTTACATTCAAGATCAAATTAGCATCTTTCAACTTGACTCCCTCTGAAGTTCTTCTTTACTGATACACTATCTTTTCGTGATGCTCCCTCTCTGATCTATCATCTTGATTATTCTTTGTTTGTGTTGTTTCTCCCTCTTAGCTGCTATTTATTTTTCTTCTTTTATGCTATTTCTCCCTCTCTTCTTCTGATCCTATTGAATTGATTAGTTTCTACTATTTCTCCCTCTTTGACAACAATGACAAAGACATATCATTTTAGCATCTTGCCATGTAGATGTAGAATTTGTAGTAGCTCCAATCTCTCCCTTTGTCACCTTGCTTGTGACTATTTTGAAATTTTAGCACTTTAATTACTTTAGGTAGAACCTAACGTAAGATCATCTACATCAATTTTATTTAGCAATTAACTTATGTGATGTAGGGAAATTTTGCTATTACTTAAATAGCTTTACCTAGGGATATCACCCCCAACTTACCTTTAAGATATTCAAATGCATATTTAGGTAATGGTTTTGTGAAGATGTCTGCAATTTTTTCCTTTGAATTCACATACTCCATCTTCACCTCTTTGTCTTCTACTAGTTCTCTTACATAGTGATACTTTATTGCAATGTGCTTTGTTTTGGCATGCATACCATGATTCTTTGATATGTTGATGGCTACTAGTATTGTCTCAATAATGTATCATAGGTTCAGTTATCTCCTCCTTCATACCTTTCACTAGACACTTAATCCATACAATATTGGTGCAATTGATGGTAGTAGTAACATATTCGGCTTCAACTATGGATTGTGAGGTACAACTCTACCTTTTACTAGTCCAAGTAACTAGTCTTCTACCTAGAAAGAGTGCTTCTCCATTGGTGCTTTTTCTATCATCTATATTTCCTAATTCAAACTTTTCATTCTTCTTATAGTATAGGCCAAAGTCCTCTATTTCTTTTACATACATCATAATTATTTTTACTACCATAATATAATTTTCTAGTTGAGTTTGTACAAAATCTTGCAACTATACAAACATACAATGCAATATCCAGCCTGTTGTGTGTAACATACTGCAACTTTCCAATCATTGACCTATATAATGTTTGATTTACTTTAGTTACTTATCATTCTTTGATAACTTGTGTCCAGTTATCATAGGTGTTCACAGATTTTGTGTTTTCTAGTCCAAATTCTTTTAGTATCTCTTTGATGTACTTTGATTGGGTAAAAAATATGCCATGCTTCAATTGATAGACTTGTAGGCCAACAAAGAACTTGATTTCACCAAACATTGACATCTCAAACTCAAGCTTCATTTTATTAGCAAAATCTTTGCGTAGAGCATCTTTTCCTCCAAATATTATGTCATCAACAAATATTTCTAATAGCAGTATGTCTTTACCTTTTTCTATTTTGATGTACAATTTTTTTTTTCATCAGTTCTTTCAAATCCAATTTTCACAAGCTACTTGTGAAGCCTCTCATACCATGCTCTTGGTGTTTGTTTCAAGCTATAAGAATTTGCCTTATGGCAATATTCACCCAAGATCAAGGAACTCAAGCATAAACACAATAGTAGACCAAGAAGAATATGATCAATATGAGAATATATTATCTCAAGCATATAGCATGTACATAGATGCTAGGAGAGCATGTATATAAAGGCCTCTAAGATGCATCTAGAATGTGTCTAGAATGTACTAGGAGATAAGAATGAAAACTAAGCACATATCTTCTATAATGAGAGGATAAACATGATGAGGTGTCTAGATGTTATAGACACCATGTGCTCAAATAATGTGGTAACTCCTATGTGCAGACACTATGTGCAAAATTAGAGTGCTAACTCCTATGTTTTCAACATGACAACTCACAAGAGTATGCATACTCTTAGGTGATTAATAAATAAATAATAAAATATCTATTAACCTAAGTAAACTTAAGTAAGTGTAAATAGTAAATATTTATTTATACCAACACAACTCATATAGAGCTTTATGCAGTTTACATAGCATATCCTTGTTGTTGTCATCGACAAATCCTTTTGGTTGTTCTATGTAGACTTCCTCCTCTAATATTCCATTTAGAAATGTAGACTTGACATCCATTTGGTAGACCTTATATCCTTTTTAGGCAACATAAGCAAGCAATGTTCTTACTCCTTCCATCCTTGCAACAGGGGCAAATGTTTCCCCATAATCTATTCCTTCTTCTTGAGCATATTCTTTACAAACTAGTTTGGCTTTGTTTCTTTTGATCTCACCATTATCAACTAGCTTGTTCCTAAACACCCACTTGGCACCACTCACATTTTTGTCAGCTGGTCTTGGAACTAGGCCTCAAGTTTTGTTCTTTTCTATCTTCTCAATTTCCTCTTCCATAGCTTTGTACCAATCATCATCTTCTAGTGCATCTCTCACTATTTTGGGTTTTTTCTGGCTTAGCAAGCATGTTTCATTCCTTAGTATGTTCCTTGTCATTGGTCTGGCATCCTTATTCCTAATGATCTATTCAACATGGTGATGTCTTTTGACATACTTGGATGGTCTTGTTTCAATCCTTGCTTCCACATTTTCTCTTTCAATTTTAGAGTCACTATTCACACTTCTTTCAGGTAATTCAGCACCTCTGTTATAAGTACTAATTTTAGAATTAGAATGTGCACCTTCTTCATTCTGCAACTCAACATCTGAATGCAATGCAACATTCACTAGCTATGACTTGACAGTTATTGAAACTTGTTGTTGGATCTGCACTTGGTTGGTAGCATCTTCCTCAGTAGGAATTCCCTCATAGAAGTATACAGATGATTTGTATTCTTCTGGTCTTTTGATGGGTTCATCATTATGAACTTCTATATATACATCAAAATTTACATTTGCACTTTTCACAATTTTATTAGTGTTAGTATTTAAACACTTATATGCTTTTCTTATTGTGGAATAACCAAGGAATATGCCTTCATCACTTTTTACATCAAATTTATCATTTCTACTATCCTTAAGAATATAAAATTTGCTACCAAATACTTTGAAATGTTTTACATTAGGTGAATGACCATACCATAATTCAAAATGCATTGTATTTGTACCTTTTTTGATCTATACTCGATTCAGGGTGTAGACAATTGTACTTACAACTTCTCTCTAGTACTTTAAAGCAACATTCTTCTCTATCATTAGTGTTCTCACACAATCCATTATTGATCTATTTCTTCTCTTAGCAATTCCATTTTGTGGAGGGGTTCTTGGTGTAGAAGTCTATCTCTTGATTCCTTTGTCATTACAGAACATTTCAAATTCTCTTGATGTGAACTCTCCTCCTCTATCTGATCTCAAACATTTCAGATTCTTTCTTGTTTTTTTCTCAACCCTTGCTAAATACCACTTAAACATTTGAAAAGCATGAGAATTTTTCTTTAAAAACACAACAGTCATCATCCTAAAGAAATTATCAACAAAAAACATTATATATCTATCTCCTTTGTAACTTTGCACTTCTATAGGTCCAAACAAGTTAGTATGAACAATTTCTAATACTTATTTGGAAGTATAGGTTTTACTTTTAAATCTCGACTTGGTCATCTTGCCTACTTGAAATTGTTTGCACATTACATTGTTAAGCATTTTAAGTTTAGGTAAACCTCTTACTTTCTTCATATTGTTGATTCTAACTAGGTTGTCAAAATTAACATGACATAGTCTTTTATGCCATAACCACACTTCATCAAATTTGCCAATAAGACAAGTGGCATCCTCAATGTTTAGGTAATACAGGTTACTCCTAGTTTGGTCTCCTTTTCCTATCAAATTTCCATTGGTTTCATAGATCTTGGGAATTTTAATTCCAAATTTTACTTTGCAACCTACATTTCTTAATTGTGACACACTCAACAAATTATAATTCAATCCTTCAACATAGTATGCATTATCACATGAAATCTTTTCTATAAGCTTAATGGAACCTATTCCTTTTATTAGACATGGAGCATCATTTCCAAATCTAACACTATTTCTATCATATTGATTTAAGGTGACAAACCTACTTTTGTCTCCTGTCATGTGATGAGAGCTCCACTGTCAATGATCCATTTGTCATTCTTGTTCACATAGGTTACAAGTGCTATTACCTCATCTTCATCTGACACATCCTTTGTAGCTACATAGACAACCTTATCATAATTTTCATTTGAATCATCTTCTTTTGTAATATAACACTTTCTACCTTTGTCCTTGTATTCTTTGATGTCATAATTTCTCTTGCCTTTGTATTTTTAATTACCTTTATAGTTTCTCTTTTCCATAGGCAACTTACCTTTGAATTTTCCTTTTCCCCTATGGAATCTTCTAGCCAGCAATGCTTCTAGTTGATTGACATCCTTTTCATCAGTGTCACTATCACTAGAAACATGCTTTATTCTTCTCTTCTTCCTCTACTTCTTTTTATCAAAATCTTTCAGTAGCAACTTGGCCTTGAAAGCAGATTCAAGACTTTCTCACTTATAGTTGTCAAAATTGGACAATTCAAATGCAATAAATCTTCCTACGAAACCTTCAATAGTCAATTTGTTCCCTAGTTCTTAAAATTTTGCTAAGGACAATTTCATCATCTAAATGACCAGCAATACTTCTTATTGCACTTACAACCTCTTTTATTCTAGAAACATGTTGTGCAACATTCTCACCTTCCTCTATTCTCATATCATTGAACTTACCTCTGAGACTTTCTGCTTTGGCTCTTTGCACATTTTTATCTTCTCCATAAATAGTTGACAGGGCATCCCACATGTTGAATGCAGTGTCACATCCCTTGATGTCATCAAATTTAGTGTAGCTAAGGGTAGAGGAAATCTCCAACATTTCCTAATTGTGCTTCTTCTTTTTCTTCATATCTTCAGTAGTAGGCACACCACTTGGATCTACATGTTCCACTATAATTGAGGTTTGTGCATGGTCACCTATCCCCCCAAGGTGCAACTTCATTGGACTTTTCCATGCAAAAAAGTTGTCTCTACTAAGCTTGGGCACTTCTCTCTTTGAAATTTTGATCTTTACACTTCTAATACCTTCAAACTAAATCAATAGTTATCTCTAATACCAATTGTTAGAAATGCTTTAGAATAACTAAGAGGTGGGGAAAATTAGTTATTCAAGGCTTGAATGTACCAATAATATTTTTTTCACTCAGCTTGGTGAACCCATTAAACTATTCATGCATCCAAGCTAATCACTCTATCTTGTAAGTTACTGATAAATCAACATGAAATAATAAGACATGAAAGATCAACACACATAACACAGTGATTTACGTGGAAACCCAATTTGGGAAAAACCACTAGTGACATGCTACTAAGTTCTCACTCTTCTGAAGTGATGCCCTATGAAAGGCCTACCCTAATAAAGGCTACAAAACACATTATTAGGTGTGATCCAATTAAGGGATTTCATTTACCCTGTTAGAAGTGAGCCTAGTTAAAGGACTTTAGGTCATTCACTTGGAATGCCACCCTATTAAAGGATTTCTCAATGGATAATTGACCAACCTTAGTCAAAAGGATTTTTCCCTAATTGATACAATTGCTAGAGAGTAACAATAAGGGCTTTTGACTTGATAGAACTTATAACTTAACTTGTATATTTCAGATCTCAATTTAGTTCACAATTCTGTTTGGCTTTTAGCCTCTACAAGTCTGACAACTTGTCCACTCAAGCTTCTATCTCCTTGAGTCTCCTTGCTCATTGTCCCAATGCAGTCACTTCTATGGTCACTTGACAAAGCAGAGTATCTGTACTTTATTCTTTCTTCTTAATGTCTTCTCCTTGACACCACACACACCAAATCTTTTCTTCATGACCTACAATTCCTTAAGTAGGAATTTAGAATACTTTTCCCACTCTAATTTCCCTCATCTAATTTTGAGTTTTAATGGACTAGGTAAGATATGATGTATCTTCCTCTTATCTTGTTTCTTCTAGAAACTTCACGTAGAATCCACTTGCAATTGCCTAAAAATGGTTAACCTCAAATTCTATACCACCATCTCATGATCCTTATCTTCCCCCTGGTTCAAAAAATTCAAGGTAACAAACTTGTTGGCTCAGATTTGGCAAATCTTTGACATTTCAAATAATGTAGCAACTTGACACTATTATCCTTCTGATGCTCAAAACATACTGTGTTGCTTGACACTTATTGCATTTTCACTTGGCATCAACTAAGTTTTACTGATGCTTGAAACCTATTAGATTTGTCTAGCTCGGCACTTGAACTTACTCAACACCAACTATATTACTCAACATATACTAAAGTTCACTTTTTCTCAGCACTAACTGATATTCTACTTAGCATGAACTAACTTTTCTCGGTACCCACTATTAACTTTTGTCAAACTTTGTAGACAATCTTAGTTTTGCTTATTCTTCTAAAGCTTCTAAGTGTGGCCAACCTTTGTATCTTCAAGTATATTAACATTACATTGTTTTACCATTTTCTTAACTGATCCTTATACTTCATTACATAAACATAACTCAACCTTTCCCTTAGGTGCTATTGTTACATCTTATTGACCAAAACCTCTCCATTAATCAACTAAGTGATAGTACTTGGATCTTATAAGCAATTGCCTCTCCAAAAAATAGTAGGTTTGACATCATTGATTGAATAAATTCTACTTTAACATTCTCTCTTTGTCAATAATGATCTTTTCAATTATATTCCAATAAAGAGTTTTGAGACTTTGAAACAAAAGGTTGTTGAGGTACCTGTATTCACTTTGTTTGATTTCAATATGGTATTTCAAGTTGATCTTGATGCAAGTGGTATTGTAATAGGAGTTGTCTTGAGTCAAGAAGGTAAAATTGTTGCTTTCTTAAATAGTGAGAAATTGAATGAGGCTAAAAGGAAATATTCTATATATGATTAATATTTTTATCCTATTGTTCATGCCTTGAATAAGTTGAGACATTATTTTATTCCTAAAGAATTTTTTTTCTATACTAATCATAAAGCTTTATAGTACTTGGGAAGTCAACATAAATTGAATCAGGGACATATCAAGTGGGTTAAATACTTGTACAGTTTCACATTTCTAATCAAGTATAGAAGTGGAGTCATTAATTGAGTTGTTGATGCATTAAGAAAAGGATATTATTTGTTCACTGAGATAAAGGTTGAAATTCTTGGTTTTAATGAAATGAAGGAATTCTATGATACTAAGCTTGATTTTTTTGAGGCATGGAGAGTGTACAGAGTGCCAAATTTATCAGATCAGACGAGTAAGTATGATGAATATTTCATTCAAGAAGGTATGTTTTTCAAGGGATTTCATTTATGTATACCAATAAGTTTTATGAGATTTAATTAGATTAAGGAAAATAATTGTGGTGGATTGGCTAGACATTTTGGAATTGATAAGACATTGAATTTGTTGAAGGATAAGTATTATTGGACACAAATTTATATGGATGTTAAGAAGTTTGTAAGGAGTTGTAGAGTTTGTCAAGTTGAAAAAGGAGTAGGTGAGAATACTGGTTTGTATACACCTATTTTGGTTCCTCAGAAACCCTAGGTTGACATTAGTATAGATTTTGTTCTTGGATTGCCTAAGACAACACAAGGGTATGATTCCATATTTTTTTGTTGTGGATATATTTTCTAAGATGGATCACTTCATACCATGTAAAAAGACATTAGATGTTATGCATGTTGCTGATATTTTGTTCAAACAAATTGTTAGATTGCATGGATTACCAAAAAGTATTATTTTTGATAGAGACGGTAATTTTGTTGGTTGTTTTTGGAGGAATTTGTGGAAGAAGAGGGATACTGAGTTGACATCTAAATCTAAATTCCATCCATAGATTGATGGAAAGGTAAAGGTTATAAATAAAAGCTTGGGTAGTTTATTGCGATTTTTAGTTAGAGATAACCAAGTAATTGGAAGTAGCTATTGGCACAAACTAAGTTTTCATATAATAATTATGTGAATAGGAGTATAGGGAAAACATCTTTTGAGATTTTTATTCAAATGCAGTCATAAAGAATATTAGATTTGAGTGATGTTGCTGATTAAGGGAAGCAAAGTGTTGAATAAGAAGAAGAATTTTTTCATTTTATGAAGTCTTTGCAAGAGGAAGTGAAGTTGAAATTGGAACAAAGTAATTAGAAGTATAAGGAGAATTTTGATGATTCTAGAAGACATCATGTTTTTGAAGTTGGTGATGAGGTGATGGTTTATTTGAAAATAGGTAGATTTCTTATTGGAACATACAATAAGCTGAAAATGAAGAATTTTGGACCTTGTAATATCTTGAGGAAGTTTGACAGTATTGATGCTTATGAATTTGAGTTACCTAAAGGCATGGATATATCTCCTATATTCAATAATGTTGATTCATATAAGTATCATGAATCAAATGATGACATTTCTGTAATAGATGATTTTCCTAAGAAGTAGGTTGAAGAGTTTGAACAAATATTGAAGTAGAGAGTTGATAAGAGAACAAGAGGAGTATTTGGTAAAGTGGAAGAATAAATGAGTTGAAGATGCTAAATGGTTTTCTCAATCTAAGTTGGATTCAACTAAGGTTGTGATACAAGTTGCATGAGTTAGGAGAATCAAATCTTTCAACCCTAGTTATCTGATGTAGGAGTATATTGGGTTTCCTTGTAATCCTACACCTTTTTCATTTAGGCAATTTAACCAAGTTCCAACTATGTAAACCAATCTCTCCTATGTTAACTAAGTTCATATAGTGCTTGTCAAGTTGTAGTTTTGACCAAATTCTTTTAGAGCTTGCAAAGTTGTAGTCTTAGCCAAGTGAAGTGTCAACTAAGTGGTTTAGTGCTAACTAAGATGATTAGTGTTGACCGAGTTCTTGTATGTTAATTGAGTTGTTTAGAGCTAAAGTGTTCCTTCATGTGCCGAGTGAATTTTTTATTACTAATGCTTGGGTCCTTCATTGAACGAGTTGTATATGTTTGTTTCATAGTTTATGTTAACTCATGTACTTAATTTAGATTGTGAATTCAATGATGGAATCTTGTCTAGGGTAATGTTCTACAACCTTCTATGACCCATTTTGGAAAGTATAAGTAAAGGTATTTGGTTTAATTTAGGGAAGAACTTGGAGAGGATTTATAGATTTAGAGTAGATATCTTTGGGAAGGTGAATTTGAAGCAAAATTGTAGACTTGAATTTATATGTTGTATCTTCCTATAACCCATATGACCTTACAACTAGGTATGTATTTTGATAACTTGATCAATAAATAAAAGTGGCTTATTCTTTCTCTCCTTGCTTTGGTTTTGCATTTGTTTGATTTTGTTGTCTTTACTCAACAAGGTGGTTGGATAGTGTTGGATACAATTTATTAATTGTGTATTGTCTTTGATTTTACAAAAATGTCATATCATTATTAGTTAGTGAATGTTGAGCTCATTCAGTTGCTGAAGACAATTTTTTATAGCTACTGAGAAATCTAGAGTTTTCCTAGTTTAGAAGGTAGTGTCTACTAAATTCACTTGGGTGCCAAAGGAAAGTCTATGGATGATGAGTATTAACGAAGCTCACTCACTAAGAAATGTTGGATGGAACCAGTGCTAATTGAGCTCACTTAGTTACTGATGGAATTTTCTAGTATGCAATGTTGACCGAGCTTTACTTGGTTAAAATAGGAAAATCACTTCTGAGTTAGTATCTACCAAGGAGGGTTGGCTATCAAAGGATTTTCTTGTTTTGGCATATTAAGTTTAATTGATTTATCTATTGGTTCTAGCTGACTTAGAAAATGAATATTAGTTATTCTAAGTTGTATTCTAGTTGACTTGACATTGTGAATGGTATAAGTAGAAGGTTAAGCTGTGGAAGTGAATCAGAAAGATAAGTATAATATTCTTGTGGATCTAAAGGATACATTTGATAGGAAGGATCAAGTACAAGACAAATAGAGATCTATAATTAGCAGTTTAGTTACATCCAAATTAGATCATTTTATTGTTACTCTTTAACCATTATGGCAGTGATCTAAATCTCTTAATAGAGTTGGTTTAACAACCATTTTTAAATCCTCTAACTAGGTGGTAGTTCTATTGAATTGTCTAAAGAATTCTAACAAGGCCACTCCTAACAGGGTGATTAAATCCTCTAATAGGGTCATACCTAATAGTGTGTTTTGTAACCTTTAACAAGGTTGGATCCTAAAAGGGCTCACTTCAGAAGAGTAAAAAAAGTAACAGGTTGAATTGGTGGTTTTTTCCAAATTGGGTTTCCATGTTAAATCTTGGTGTCAAATGTGTTCATGTTATTTTTTTCTATGTTTTCAACTAAGTTAAAGTAATGATAATTACCAGATAAAATCTTAAGATTTGCATGTTAATTAATTACTGAGCATTCTTAGTGTTTACCGAGTTATAACATTTTTTTTTTTTCGAGCATCAACATAATTAGGTTTTGACAGAATTATTTTACTGACATCTAAGGGATCTTAGAAATATTTTTGTAGTAATTGATTCACCCTCCTCTGCCAGTTAGTCCTCTTATATTTCCAATAATTGGTATCAGAGCTTTTGGTGCTTGTAGAGAAGGTTTCAAGGACCCTAGCTAAAGATCAGGATGCCTTACAAAGGGAGATTCCCAAGTTGTTCAGAGACAATTTTACAGCAGGCAAGGACTTATTAGGTTACATCTAGCTACCATCAATGATTGAAGTTGAAAATATCTTGATCTACTAAGTTTAAGACTCCCATTGGAACATTATCAATTGAAGATATTGCTGAAAAGAAGAATCATAACATCATGATGATTGATATTGCATCTACTCTTGGTTATGTTGAATTTGATGAGGTAGAAAAATGTAAAACTACTCATGAAATTTGGACCAAACTAAAAGACATCTATGGAGGAGATGACAATGTAAGAAGAGCCAAAGAAAAAAGTCTTAGAGGAAAATTTGATCAAATAAAAATGAGACAAGAAAAAAACATTGCAAAATATGTGGAAAGAATCAAAGCTAGTACAAGTGCAATCAAAGCATCTAAAGGAGACATTGATGACACAATTGTTGTAATCAAGGTACTTAGAAATCTTCTTCCTATATATGCAATTAGAGTATCTTCTATTCAAGAAATGAGATGTGATCCAAATAACAAAATAACTTTGGATGCTCTAGTTAGAAGATTGACAACTTCTAAATTATACAACTATGATAACTATGTTCCCAATTCCAAAATATTGAGTCTACATTTGAAGCCAATCTCTCACTCAAGGAAAAGAGAAAGAAATCAAAGGCCAATCAATAAGGAAGTGAAGAAGAAACTAAAGAAAGTTTTGATAGTGATCCTAAAATTGTTAAAGCCCTACTTGCAAAGAAATACTCCAAAGCAAGAGAAAAGTACAAAGGAAAAATTTCTCTAATCTGCTTTTCAAGGTGATAGAGTTTACCAAGTTTTAAAAAATGATTTAGTTCATGCCGAGTTTCACAATATCTACCAAGTCACCAGTGCAAACCAAGTTGAATACTACTTGGAAGTGATCAGTACGGATGAGGCTTCTATGTCTACTAAGTGCATGATGATGCCAAGTTTTGGTAGTGGATGTTGAGTATTAGAACCTCATTGAGTCAGCCTTTAGAAACTCGAGTGTCTTCATGTGGGCTAACTTTATAATATTTGTGTAAACTTGTATGATGACTGACTTTGTAATTATGTCAACTAGATTGGTATATATATGTAATGTATTGTATCATATCCAAGTGTGTGTGTGTGTGCAATGCAATCAAATTCAAGTAGAAAAGAACAATAAAGAGAAAATTACAAAGGACATAACAATATAAGGAGTAGCAGAGATATACCTATCATAGAAAGGTGATCAGTACACAAAGAAATCTCATTCAACAAACCAAGTTGCAGATCAATGATCTACTATTGCTTTATCCTAATATGACTAGATGTTTTAAGATCTTGGGATGAGAGGATCTTCAAATTCATTGGGGACACCTTTGGGCAATTTGTGGCTATGGATTTGGTTACTTTCTAGAGATCTCAATTGGTCTTTGTGAGGTTTAGTGTTAATATGGTAGTGGGAACTTCCTTACCTAAGTCCATTACACTAAGCTTGAAGTGGGGTAAGAAGATTCAACCCATCATTTATGAGAATGTGGGTGTGTTTTTCTAGTAGTGCTCATCATTTGGGTATTTTATTATTGATTATAAGAAGCCAGATAGGATGGGTGAGGAGAAATTTGGGGAAGAATTTGAAGGGGGGCTCTTCCTAAGGATTCAAGGGTGGTAGGAGTTAGGTCTCTTGAGGATGGCATGGTGGTGACTCTCTCTTCAAGGAAAGAGCCAAAAGTTAAGGATTCTTAGGTAGACAGGGAGAAGGGGTTGACTTCCCCTCCTAGGAAAGAGAAAAATGATAACCCTCAAGTTATGTTGGGGAAGACAAGGATGGAGGAGTTAGAGGGGATGTCTTGTTTGGTTTGGGACTCAGAGAAATTATGCACTCATGAAGGGGAGATAGGGGGATTGGAGGAAGGGGAAATTGATTCTTATCCCTTTTTACAAAGTATTAAGGAGCTACTTAGTACCCCTTTGAGTAACTTGGTGATTGAGGAGGTCTTTAGAGGGAACATTGATAAGGTCATGGAGGAAGGTGAGGCAAATGAATCGAAGGAGGGGGAGGTTGGTAGAGTTTTTTGTTGGAATGAGGATGACTTGCCAAATAAGATGGTGGACCTAGCCCAACTGGACAATAAGGAAGGGAAGTGGCAAACATAGAGAAGGTAGACAAGGGTTTCAAGGAAACTTGAGGTGATTATGTATTTGAAGTTGGATGTTGCAAAGTCAAGTAAACAAAGTAAGAAAGAGAAGTAGATGGCTAGGGAATATTGTTAATGTTTATACTCCTAATGCTAGATATGGTAGAAATAGTTTATGGGAGGAGATGTTGGTTTTTCTCTCTCAAAATAATAACAACTTTTGTATGGGAGATTTCAACTCCCCCATGTACCCTTCGAAGAAAATTGGAGTAATGGTTGATTTTAATGATAGTATGAAAGATCTAGCTGATTTTATGAATAATATTGATTTATTGGATATGGAGATCTGTTGTGTTAAGTTCACATGGTTGAATAATAGAAATGGCATTGACTTGATTCAAGTCAAACTAGATAGACTTTTGGTCCTGGTAGGGTAGGAGGGATTAACTTCCTCCTCTCTTATGGGACTACCTAGGATGGTTTTGAATCATGCTCCTATCCTTTTTAATTGGAAGGAAGATTCCCCAGGGGGCCCAAGACCTTTTAGATATGGAATTATGTGGTAATCCCACCGTGACTTTAGCTCTAGGGTGGCTAAGTGGTGGGGGATAAGGATTTAAGGGACAATGATATATAGACTCTCTGTTAAACTAGAGAATGTGAGAAGAAATGTGGTGCCCTGGAAAAGATGATACTTTGGTGATATTTTTAAGACTAAGGTGGAGGTGTAAGGGAAGTTAGTTGAACTCTGAAAGCTATGGGGGAAGGCATACCAATGGAGAATGTTATTCAGGAGGAGGATAAGAATAGAAAATTTTGGAAGGAAATGATGATCAAAGACAAGATTTATTGGAAGCAGAGATCAAGGGTGTTATGGGTTAAAGTTGGTGATAGGAATATCACTTTTTTTTAAAGATTTGCCTCAATTTATAAACAGAGAAACACTATTGATAACATCAAAGATGAAAATAATGTGAAGATGAATAAACCTGAAGAGATAGGGAACTAGGTGATGGCTTACTTCAGTAATTCTTATTAGCAAGATGAAAGGGACTTCAAGGAGGAGGATAGGAAATGGTTGATTGAGTCTATGCCCATGGTGATTTATCCTAAAGAGAATGAGGAGCTAGTGTAGATGGTGACTAAAGAGGAAGTCCATAAAGCTATTTTCTCCATGAAAACTTATAAGTCCCTGGGTCTTGATGGTTTCTTGTTAGCATTCTTTCGACACTTTTGGGAGCTTATCAAGATGGATCTCCTTCGGGTAGCCCGTGGCTTTTTTAGAACTAGGAAACTTCTTAAATAGCTTATAAGAACATTCAGTGCACTTATTCCCAATGTGAAAGACCTAGAAGTCCTCTCTGACTTTACGCCAATCAGCCTTTATCACACTACTTACAAGATTTTCTCTAAAATTTTGGTAAATAGGTTACAACCGTTGCTGCACAAGTTCATAGGGAAAACCTAGAATGGGTTTGTCCCAGGATGAAAAATCCTAAATGCAGCTATAATGCTGCATGAAGTCATGCACTGTATGGAGAAAAGTGGTAATCCTAATATGGCCTTGAAACTCAACATCTCCAAAGCTTATGATAGGATTAATTTGACTTTCTTCTATAAAATTATGGAAAAGATAGGCCTAAGTCAAAAGGTTATTAGAATGGTCAACTCAATGGTTGAAACTGTCAGATATTCTACGATGGTTAATGGGTCATCTTTGGGAAATTTTGGTGGGGAGAGAGGTCTTAGGAAGGGTGATCCTATCTCTCCCTACCTATTTATTATGGTTTCTGAATTCTTGGGGAGAGTGTTCAAGAGAAAGTTGGAGGGGAGATAATTAAAGGGATTAAACCTGCATCCACACTACCTCCTAAAGAGATTCAACAATTTTTTGATCATACCTTCCTTAGTGGGGAGTCCTCAGTGGGTGAAGCAAGATATTGGAATTTGATGTTGGAGATATATGCAGTGAATGTGGGACAAATGATCAATTTTGATAAGAGCAAAGTGTTCTTCTTTAACACCCCTCTTGACCTACAGTGAATGATTGTTAATATTTTAGCTTGTAACATTGTTGAGTTACCAGATACTAATCTAGCTCTTCCTTTAACCATGAAAGATGTAAGTAATAAATTTTGGAATGGCATTCTAGAAAGAATGGAGAAAAAGCTGGTCGAATGGAAAGGTAAAACTGTAAGTAGTAGGGGGAAAATACAACTATTGATCTCCTCTCTCCAAGGATTACTAGTGTACTTGTTATCCTTATTTAAAATTACTCAATGTATGTCTAATAAATTGAAAAAAATCCAACATAACTTCCTTTGATCTAGAGGAAGTGAGAAGAAGGAAATAGTTTGTAAACCTAAATGTAGGGGATGTTTGGGAGTAAGGTGTTGGAGTTTTAAAACTACTGAGCAATAGAGGGCCTTGATACCAAAATGATAATACTTTTGCATCCTAAGGACTAGCCATTTCCTATTTTCAGTTACACATGCACACCATTTGGATCCAACATTAACAAAACCAAGAATGGTTTCCTTCTCTTTATGATCTGTAAGATCAAGGTGGGTATACCTAAGCGATGACTCAATCTAACTGTTGTTGTGTCAAAACTATCTTAGTTTCATTTTGATTCTCATCCTCAATCCATAAACACACAACTAATGGTGAAATTTAAACAGAATACATCCCATATAACATATTTGGTCATAAAGTCTTCTATAGATCTCCAAGTATCCTTCGCAACAATGGCTAACTAAGGCTAGAATATTTCATGCAAACAAGTATTGACCAACTTTGAAAATCTTTAGGAAATAAAAGTAAAATTGATTGTAAATTTTGGATTCGATACCCATTTATGATCTTTTTCTCTTCTAGCTAAATCAATTTGACCAGTGCCTAATCCAATAGGGTTTAGAGTCTACTACAAATCTATAGATCTAATTTTTTACATTACAACAAATTTTATCAACAGTTCTTTCTAGAATCCATCATTCAAAACATCCTTCTTATTACTACAACAACCTTATCAAATTCATCAAAGCATTTACTCAATTCATTGAATTAATAGCAATGATGAAAAGATATACAACCTAAAGGATTGAATTCAATTGCACAAGTTTTTTAATCATACAAAATCAATATAACTAAGTAACCAAAAGGAGACAAAACTCAAAAAGAACTGATATGGGGACAACTCATAATTTGTATTCATTTTCTTTGAAAATTGTATACATTTTGTAGTAAACTCAGAATGACCATAGGAAGAAACACAGAGATCATTCTGTATTACTATATTCCCATAAACTAACAGAGAAAATACATCATAAAGCTTGTTCAAATTACTTGGACCAAAAAAAAACTAAGACAAACTAACAACATTAGAAATTAGATCCTTATTCCAGCCCTGGGATCTCACTTAAATATGTGAGATGCAACAAGCTTCAGTTGTGGAAGACTCAACAAGTGTCTAGTAAAAACAAAGCTCAACATAACAAAAAGTTAATTCAACAAGATGTACTTTAAGTAGGCCCATTTCTGTTACATCAAAACAAGTTATTGGCTTTTTATTCACCACCACTATCTTGAATCCTCTGAATATGTTGCCCTTAGGCTAGCCAATGATGAGTCCTATGGTATTTCTATATAAACTTTTACCTTTTGATTTTCACTATTTCCACCTTGGATGGACAACATTACTTTTATCCTTGATTATTTCTTTGTCATGTCCACATCCTAGGCTTCTATAGTGGTAACTGGAGCTAACTAGACACTCTTGTCTTCTTCTTTCTATTGTCCTTGTGTACTGACAATGTCAATGATTTAGATCTCATCATCCTACACATCATCATTATTAGTTTCAACTTCCTCAAATTTTTCACCAGGAGCAATTTCTACCATCCATTTGTCAAACAATGTGTCATCTGGCCAATCAAACTGCAAAATATCTTGTTGCCTCTTGATAACATATTCTACCTTCCTATTAATATCAACAAAATCTTGTTTTAAAGAATCAAAGAATATTTGGGCTTTCACTCTCTCTTCAGTTGTGGTAGCCCACCATGCATGCCCTATCTCATTTACAATTCTATTCATCCTTAAAAAAAAAAATATCATCAGGTTCTTTTGCCCATTCATCTTTATTTTTCAAATTATTTTTTCTATCTAAGGCACAAGGAAACAAACTAAACTTTTGGCTCCTATACTTGCTCAAGTAGCCTACTATTATTCTTTGTAAATGAATCCTCCTATTGTCAAAAGTAGAAAGATTAGAAACAATATCAAAGGTTTTTTCAATTTGATCATAAGAAATTTTTATGACAAAGTAACATAAACATGTCATTTCTTTCTCCCTTCTCACCCATTTATTCACAATACACTTTAAAGCCTCATCATTGGCTTTCAACTCCTCCTAGATACTGATCACCCTAGCCAATTGATCATGAATTAGTGGCCATTCAACTTTTCCCCCCAAATATATGAGAGCTTTTCTTAATTTATCTTCATATTTTGCCTCCAACTCCACATGGAGGGCCTGCAGTTTACTCTTTTCTTCTTCAAAATCTTCAGTAGTGTAGTACTGTGGCTTTTAGGGTGTATCTAGTATTTCTATGAGGGGGGTGGATTTGAAGGGTTCAATTGGGGGGCAAGGGTATGTTATTCTTGGTGGTGTTGACCTCCCCATTAGCTTATTTTCAAGCTTAATCCTCTTTTTAACCTCTTTATTGTAGGCCTCAAGAAGTGTTTCATATTTGCTCTGTAATGCAATTATGGTCTATTCTTCTTTCTTAGTAGTGGCCAAAACAAATTGGGATGAGTCCACATTCCAATGTGCTGCCTATACATGAGAGGTATTAGCAACTCTCCTTGGAATTATGTTTTCAATCAATCTAGAGTCATCTAGTTGTGATAGTGTGGCTTTAGACCCTCTTCTTAATGACCAGCTAACCAATGTGGCTTGATCCTCAACAAATGTAGTACCTTGGAAATCCTTTTTATTCTAATCTTGTAAATTCAATTTATTTGAATTATAATTGAAAACTAAGGCATCAACAATGTTCCAATTTGGTAACAACAAAATGTTAGATGTCTTCACCATTTGTCTTCCCTCTTCAAGGCTTATATTCTGAAACTCTCTTATCATTTCTTCTTCTTTTGGGTTCTCAATGGAGGCTTCATCCATTTTTGGATGCTCTGTTTTCACCCTTTTACATCTTTCTTCAAAATTATTCATGTTTATCCTCCATGCAAATTGCTGGAAAGCCCTATATTTTACAAAACTGTCATCAACCAAAAATTGATGACTTTCTTGCTCTAACACAAGGCCTAATTCCCTATCTATATAGTCAGTTATTGTTAGATCAAAACTTGGCAGAGGAGGTTCTTGAGGGTTTACCTCTTCTAACTCTGCTTGAGTAATAAAAATGCCTCCCTATGATCCAATCTGATCAATTTACTCACCAATGAGCTACTCTTCTTCAATCCTTAAAGGAGATTGAGTGGGCATATATTCCTCAACTTGAGGGCTATTTTCATGTATTACCTTATGCTTCTTGGGAGAAGGTTCATCAGGTCTCTCATCTTGGACAACACTAGTGGATCCCATTATTTGTTTGCCTTTATGCATAGGGGGCATTTTATTCTGTATCAAAAATATAACCTGGTTTCTTTTGAACAATTATTTGACCAGCTCCTATACTAGGAGTGAAAGCCAACCTCCTCATGACCTCTCTAGCCTTATCGGGGTAAGAATCAATAAAAAATGTTTCTTCTCATTCATAGCTTGCATTATTTTAGGAAAGGTATTCATGAGCTTATTTACTTTATCAACCTCTATATTAGCATTATCTAGAGGACCATATTTCTGATCAAAACAATGAATAAATTCTAAAACCTGGGAATAAACTCTCCATTTTTCCTTTTTAGTTTCCTGTTCCTACAATGAGAATTAATTGCTTATAATGTCATCTGGATAATATGAATCATGTTTGACCTGTCCAAACTTAATCATATGTCTCAAGGTCTGATTAAAGAATCCCTTAGAATCACAAAAATGGGGATGGGAGATAGCCATCATATACTAATCCAAAATTTTATGTAAGAAGATCGAACCCCCTTTGGTAATCAAAAATTGGTGTGCCATAGTGCAAGTAGGAAAAATGGACCCTAGTGACCTTTTCAGTAGAAACATCTCCTCCACTCCTCCTAACTGCCACAAAATTTCAGCCATTCCTATTTTTAAAGGTACTTGGTAGGGAAAAATATGAGGGCTCCCCCTAAAACCATATATTCTAAAAATAGTAGAAATAGAGTAAGGAATGATATCTCCCCAATTGTGTGAAAATTTCAATTTATGGGGGTTATCCATAGGCCTAAGGAGGTTTATTAATGCCTTAGGGATCCTGAGATTGTCACTCAATATGAGGCATCTCAATTTAGAAGAAAAATACCTATCAAATCTGACACAACTAGCATTATCTGCATCCTAGGTCATATTTGCACTCCACAACTAGATTGGAAGTGCTTCTCAATTCTCCTCTTTGTTCAATTCCATCTCTTTACCAAAATATGCCACCCCTTTAAAGAAGAACATATGCATCAACAAAAAATAGTGCCCAAAGGTCTTCTCGACTTTCTCTTTAGCAATTCCAACCAAACCAAGATGGATTTCTTCAGCCAAAAGGAAGCAAAATCAAAGATAACATCTACACCAAAAGAGACAATTTGAACCATCATATACATAAAGTCAATGGGCATGAAATATTTCTCATTCTCACCAAAGACACGACATAGGGTCCTGTATATCTCTACAACCTAGGAAGTGAAAAGACTCTTCTTAAAAGGTTCCCTAGAGGCTATAGTGATTATTGACAGATTTTCTATTGTGCCAATGTGTGCCTTTAGTGCACCTTCCCTAATCACATCCTTTCTTTCCTTGTATTCATTTTCTAATTCTGACAAATTAATTGGCACATGATAATCTAACAATGACTCTAGGTGAAAAACCTCCCTAATTTCCTTAGGATTGATTGAGATTAGAGGCACACCATCACTTCTTCTCACCACCCTAACAACTTGGTCATAATTCTTGGCAATGGCTTCAAGCAAATCATAATCCATGAAAACACTTGGAACTACTAGCTTTCCCAAATTGAAATTCTAGACATTAGCATGAGGGGCAAAAAAGTTCATTTTTGAAAACCATTTTTTGAACAAAACAAGACCAATTTGCGTAGTTGTTGCATCCCTAACCCAGTTCCCTTTATCATATAGGCCATCAGTAGTCTTAAGCCTAGGGTTTAAGGAAATTAACTTCTTAACTTGTGTAGATTTAGTAGTGGATTCTAGGAGTAATTTCAGCAAATCATCATGAACATTCCTATCCATATAATTTACTTGCCCAAAAAATGCTTTCTTAGGAGGCATCTTGACTATATTTTACGAGGATCAAAAGGCTACAAAGGTTATAATATGAGTACTTACCTAATTTGCCCAAATTGTTCTTCTTCAAACCTGTTCAATAACTCACAAACAGGGAGGGTTGCTTCACATCTTTGTTACACTTATCACAATATCATTAGTAGGCTATGGTGCTCAGGAAATGTGAAATCTTTGTTTGCACAAGATTGGAAATGGTAAAATTCCTTGTATTATAATCTATTTTTCTCCCACCCAAACCTTTCATTCATCATAAATGCACAGAATTGAAAAATAGGGTGGCATCCTATTTCCTTTTGAATTTGTGCCATTGATCCTTGAAAAATCCTACAATCCAGGAAAGAAAAATGGGCTAACTCATCCTTCCCCATAAAACTCTAGCAAACAACTTCCACCTATACCTTTCCTTCAATGTTGGCATTTCAGTCTAGGCCCACTGATGATCGGGGACATGTGTCATCAAGTCGCTACCTCGCTATGCATAATTTTCGAGCACCTTGCTATAGCAAGATAGCGACAACCATTGATACTACATTGATCGTGTGGCAAATATTTGACATGAATCTTACAAGGAATATGGTGGGTCCCTAATTTGCTAACTTGTTATACATAATCTTCATACAACTCTTCATAGCGAGATAGTGATGGCCATACATTGGAAGTTGATATGAGGGCATAGAAATTTCATGAATCTTTTAAGTTGTGGTGGGACCCTTACTCGTTACCTTGCTTTACATAATAAGTGCACATTTTTCCATAGTGAGATAGCAAGTATCATTGATCCACGATCTGACGATCAAGATCCTTCACATGTTTTATGCATGGGGCGTGGGTCCAAGTCACTGCTGATACTAAGCTAGCTCAACATGCTGGTATATATATATTATTTTAATTTCTAGTGACATCACTCCCCCTTGGTTTTTTCATGTTGTTGTTTTTTAGCCAGGTCACTACTGGTGAAAATCACTTACATTTAGGTAGTGACATAGAAACTTCTGGAAACCCATCAAAAATTGGTACCAAGAAAATTAGAAATAGATTAACCATTGCTGATTCAGCTGTCATGAAAATAATGGCATATTTTGTAAGATATCTTCCTTGGGATCCCCAAAATCACTGCCCTTTTTAAGATAACACCGTCCCTTGTAATATCTGAGCACTGACCATGTCACTACCAAGAAAATTAATAATTTTTTGGTTGCAAAGTAGCGACCTGCAATGAATAATGAATTCTGGTGATGGAGAACATGTAAGATAGTAATTGGAACTTCACCAATTAATATTGTTGTTAGAGAGGATGGTCATGCATATTTATGAAATTACATGGGAGTAATATGGTCACGTCAACATTTTTACAAAAAAAATGTGGTCACTTTCTTTAAACTTTGAGTACTTGCCAAATTGCTACCGAGAAAATTGATGATTTTTTGATCATGATATAGCAACTTGTCAGAATATCTTAGGTTCTGATGAGATCACTTGTGAATTATTCTGCATGCATCCTTTCTAATACCGAGAACCCTAGGAGAGAACATGTGACCATAATTTCTTCAAATTGATACGCTCTTCTAGTGCTAGACCATGTTATCAGTATTATGGTAGAATTTTTTGATGGTCACTACATTGCTAAGGTAAATAGCATCACAACTTTTCATAGCGAGTATGCGACATTCGTTGATCCAAACAAGATACAACTATAGGATAGAACCTTTTCAAATAGACATAACAATGACTTTGAAGGAGGCAAGAAAGAATATTTGACCACTTTTAAAAGACTTCGCGCCCAGATAAATTTAAAAGGGCAAGACCTAGGGTTTTTTCACAAATTTTAAAAGATATAAAAAACACAAGTCCCAAAACTTGAGACTCTAGGATAGAAAAAAGGACTCACATCTAATTTTTTACCATGATTTTAAGATAGGTTACTATGTAAATAATCAGACCAACAGTGGCTCTATCTGGGCATGATATACTACCTGAGTCTATGCAAGAGTTCAAAATCTTTTGGGAGAGTAGACCACAAACTTGGTACAAAAATGACAACTTCTTTAGAAAGCACAAGGTAGAACACAAAAATAAGGAAAAACCACTATATAGGACTATTCACATGGATTTACAATATATACACAATGTACAAGAACACAAGGAAACCTAACACTAACATTCATGGAAAAAATAGATGCCCTAAGAAAAGTATCTCTTCAACAACTATCCATGAACTAGAAATTGCAAAATATTGTCCGATAAATCCTTGATGATATAAGAATCTTCTCCCCATGAACTTTTAATTAAATAAGGACCCACCTAGAAAGGATAAAATTTACCATGCTTTCCTTTATCCTCTATTATGGCATTACACACAGGGATTAAATCTCCATTTGTAAACTTTTAGTCACTATCCTTTTATCATATAATGTTTTAACTTGTAGTTGCAGCTTTTGATTTTGAAGAGATTCTTCTTTTCTAGTTTCTACTAGCCCTACAAGCTCATCCAACCTTTCTTGCATATCATCTGTAATATCTTCATCATATAGCTAGATGCAACTATAGAGTCCCACTAAGTTATTCTGAGGCATCCTTGCCTGAATCCCATATACTATATCAAAAGGAGCCACTCCAATGGCTTTCTTCACAGTCACTCTATTAGCCCATATTGCAAGTTGTAACTTAGAGTCCCATGCCTTTTTGTTATCATCCAAGGTTCTCTTAATGACTTTTAACAAGCTCTTATTTGTGGATTCAACCTATCCATTCCCTTTTGGATGATATGGGGATGATGTTGATCTAGTTATTCCATATTTGTCACAAAACTTTATAAATTCCTCAGACCTAAAACACATGGCATTATCTGTCCCAATTCTCTAAGGGCAACCAAATCTGGAAATAACATTACTAAGCAAGAAATTATTAACAACTTTACTTGTTGCATTTCTTGTGGGGATAGCTTCTACCCATTTTGTAAAGTAGTCAATAGCAACTAGAATCCAAGAATAGCTAGTACTGGATTTAGGAGAAATCTCACCTATGAAATCCATAACCCACTGCTGAAATGGTGCTTGCACCTCAATCAACTTTAAAGGAGTATTACTTGAGAATTTAAGTTTTCCAGAAAACCTTTGACAAGAATCACATTTCTTAACCATGATTTGAGCATCCTTTAATAGGGATGGCCACCAAAATCTAGCTCTCATTACCTTGTGTGCAATGGTTTTAGCCATATAATGTCCGACATACACTCTAGTATGCATCTCACTTAGAATTTCTTGGGCCTTTTCTTGATCAACACACTTCAGTAATATCCATTCAAAATTTGTCCACCATAGACTGCCTTTAATAATTATGTATCTGATAGCTTGTAATTTAGTGCTTCTTTTCTCATTTTTAGTTAAGTGAGATGGAACCTCTTAAGTGTTGCATATAGTGGATAAAATTGGTGTACCACTCACAATGATTCATATCACATGAATCAGTTCTAAGGTCATCTGACACCATATTAAACTAGTTAGCATCCAAATTAGATTGAGCCATGAGTTTGGCTAAACCTTGACGTCTTACTAACTTTGTTATTTATATCTCAATATTAAACTCTTGGATCCTATTGATCCACCTACACCTTCTTCCTGTTACTTCTTGTTGAGAAAAAAATCCTTTATAGTAGCACTAGGCACAAATGCAATGACAATAGCACCTATCAAGTAGTATCAAAAATCCTTTACAGCTTTCACTAGAGCATATGCTTTTTTCCCATTTATTTCATATTTCAACTTAGCTAGCTATAGTGACTTACTAAAAAATGCAATTGGTTGTTCATATCCCTCCTCATTCTTTTGCAACAACACTGCAGCTATAATATGAAAAGAAACAAAAGAAAATATGTACATGGGCTTAGTATAGTCATGAGTTCTCAGCACTGGAGCATTTTTTATTGTAGTTTTAATATCTTGGAATTCTTGTGAAAGCTCACCATTCCAATCTATAATAGCCCCCTTCTTGAGCATCTTTGAAATAGGTCTACTAATTTCAACAAAGTTAGTAACAAACCTTCTTAGAAAATTAACCTACCCAAAAAAAAATGAATTCCTTTTACATTCTTTGGCTTAGGGACTTTATAAAAGCTGCTACTCTCTCAGGGTCTATCTTCACCCCATCCTTTGATACTATATGTCCTAATAACTTACCTTTAGTCATCCCAAATGCACATTTCTTAGGATTTAATGACACTCCATTCTCCAATGCTTTGATAAAAATATTTTCCAAATTCCTATAGTGGTCTTTAGCCTTCTTGGAATAAGCTGTAAGGTCATCTTGATATACCACCATAAACTTATTGATATATTCATGAAAAGCCACATCCATGGCTCTTTGGAATGTAGCACCAAAATTAATCAATCCAAAAGGCATCCTTACATATACATAAGTCCCCCAAGGAGTTGTAAATATTGTCTTGAATTGCTCTACTTCGTTTACCAAGACCTAGTTATATCCTGAGAATGCATCCATCATTGACACAAGTTAAAATCCTATTACTTGCTGCAACATGGCTTCCATATTTGGTAACCCATAATTATCTTTTAAGGAAGCAATGTTTAGATTTTTGAAATCTACACAAAGTCTAATATCTCCATTCTTTTTTCTAATAGGAACTAAGTTTACAACCTAGGTGAATTGTCTATTAGGCTTGATTATTCTGCCATCCCTTAACTTCATTAGTTCCTCTTGCATTTTGGGGGGTATGGTGGGGTTGACTGGCCTCTTCTTTTGCCTAAAAGGTTTTACATTGTCTTTCAATGGTATAACATGTTGAAAGAGATCTTCTCTATAGGCTTTTAAGTCATCATATGACCAAGAAAAAACATGTCTATACTTTCTTAATAGGTCAATAAAAGGCTTCCTAATTTTAGTTGATAAATTTTGACCAATATAGACCTTCTTTAGGGCCTCACTAATACCCAGATTTACCTCTTCTAACTCCTGAAGTTTACAATCCTTAGTTCCATGTCTTACCCTGTCCTGGTTATCAAACATATTCTCCAAGATGACCAGACCTTAAGGTACTATGTTAGTCTTCGGCTGTATAACTTCTTGGCCAAAAATTGTTTCCTTCCCATCTATGGTCTCAACCAAATCACTGCAATCCATCTCTTGACCATGATACTTATCTTCATTTAGCAAGAAATTCATAATGTCTTTGTTATCTTCAAAGACTTGCCAATGTTCAACATTGTCAGGTATTGATGGTCTATTTTGCACATTAATTTGTGATATCCCCACAAATGATACATCCTGGGGTTTAATTGCTATATTTTCTAATAACTCAGCCATATTATTTTAAGTTCTATCCCTCCATGACATACCAAATGCTTCAAAGAATTCAATCTAATCCCACACAATATTTCTATACTATTTCAGCCTTCTGTTCTTAGAAGCATATGTTCCCCTTACTTGTGAGATAATCAATTTTGAATCACCTATAAAATGTAACTTCTTGATCCCATGATGGGTAGGCACTTTCAATCCTAATAGCAAGGCTTCATACTCAGCTATATTGTTGGTGCATGAGAAGATTAAGGTAAAAGAGTATCTAAAAGTATTTTTCTCAGGAGAGAAAAAAAACTACTCCTACCCGTCCACCTTCCTTAGAACTGGCCCCATCAAAGAAAATTTTCCATAACTTTGGTGAATTCATACAACACTCAACTTCATGTTCAATTACAACAAGAAAATTATCAACTTCTTGGATAATCAATTCAGTTCTGAATGCATTCACACCAGTATCTAAAAAGAAATTAGCATCTTTGTCAATTTCTTCACCCAAGATGTGACTAACCCTTGGCTCTCTATCTACTTTTATAGCCTTATCACCTATGTGAAAAGTTGCATAAGTCAAGTCACATTTCAGGCTACCTCCCATAGCAGCACTCCATTTTCTAGAAAGCAACATTCTGTATTGTGGAGGTATATCAACTACAAGGATTGACATGGTCAACTCTACCTCAAGGTGTGCAGCTAGTTTAAATGGAAAAGCATTTATTGTACCTATGACTAGGAATTCCCCAATATCCATACCTCTACATCTACCTTGCTTAGTGTCTACTTTCAACCTTAAGGCTTCCATTACTTTGAAAATCATTATTGTGTTAGAGGCTCATGAGTCTATCATGCAATTTTTTAGGGTCTTCCCTTTTATAATTAGACTGAGAAAGAATGGATCAATATCTTCCATGTATGCTACTGATGAGTCATCCAAGAACATTTGGAGAATTTGGGACATGATACCACTATCCTTTATTACTAAGGGAGTTTACTGAATAACACTTTGTTCTACATTGTTATTGCTAGTTCCTATCCCTCCCAACCATGACTAGGCTTTATTCTTATGCTCTTCAATTCTAAAGAGTTTAGACAAAGGTACCTTAATAATGATTTTGGAAAACATGGATATCATATCAATTGGCTCAGACATAGTAGGTTTAAAAGTCATACCTGGAGTAGGAGCCTTTTGAGCAGCAGAGATTATTATTTTCTTGGAATTATTAGACTGTGATCCCTTCTCTTGCACAATTGCTTTTGATGTATCATTGGATTGGAATTTCACTTTCTTCTTAGGCTCCCACTTCTTAAGTTTTAACATCTTTAGCCTTGATAGTCTCTATATTAGACTTCTTATCTTCATCTTTCATCTTATGTGTGATATCTTTTATGAATATACAAGAAGGCTTCCCAACTTCATTATTAATTGTTATGTTCCTTAAATTATAATTGTTTTGTACTTGGGAAATCATTTCTACAATGATCCTATCAATTTCTTCTTTGGAAGGCATTCTTAAACTTACATGAGCCACTTTAGAAGATGTAACACATACTTGATCTTTGTCATAGCTTTCATTGTCTGAATAAACTTGTTGATGATGTAATTGATAACAAATTTTCTTATTTTCCAACTCACTTTATGTTTCTTCTAAATCAAAATCAACATAGTCGCTACACATGCTTACCATATTACAACTTACATCATCATGACTTTTTTCTTCTTCCTCCTCTTTAGTTTGTAAACTGTGATCAGAAACAAATGATTGAGCAACTGCACAATATTCTACTGAGTGGGGTGATTGAAAAATAATACACCATGACACATTATCATTCATTTTTATTGAACTTCTTTGTAGAAGGTTTGGTGTACCCTTATCCTTTACATTTTGAGTTTGGTTAGGGATTGGCTTGCCATCCTTCCATTGGGTAGTATAAGGGTAATTCTGCATTCTAGGTAATCTATTGAAGTTGCTATTATTTAGAGGGGTTTTCTTAGCAACATTTGGCTTATTGAAACTAGTGAGATTCATCTTTTTAATCAAAACCAACACCTAGCCTATTGTAGATTCTTCTAGATTCTTTCCTACAGGAGTTTTATCAACCTCCCTTTTGTTGTTATTCTTGGAATTAAAAAGCTTTGGATCATCTCTCCTACCTAGTTTTCTAGATGCCTTCCTATTATTCTCTATATTTACTACAACCTTATAGGAATCCCTTAAATTTTTAGGATCCTTATCCCTTAATTGGTAAGCCATTTTGCTATCAAAAGCATTAAAATATCTTGTAAGACAAACATCTTCATTCAACCTCATAACCTGAAACAATTTGTACATACCTTTCTGGAATCTCACATTGAAGTTGAATGTAGACTCATTAGGATTCTTCTTGATATTGTTGAATTCATTTAACATGAATTCAACATTAGTGCTATCTCCATATTATTCTTTGAACAACTTCTCCAAGTCACTCCATGAGCTAATATTGTCATCAAGTAACCTTTTGAACCATTCCCTTGCATCCTAAGTTAGTGAATGTACAAACAACTTCATGACCACATCTTCATGTTCAACTTCATAATCATTTGACATGTCTATGAAAATTCTCAAATTTTCTTCACTAGTGACAACATTATTTCCAGAAAACTTAACCACTTTGTCTCTCAAATCAAAAGATATGGGATGTGGAGAACCAGGAATACTTGCAAATGATATTTGCCTATAGTTTTCCATGTATACATGTTTATTCTAAAAACTAGGAACATTTGAGGAGCTTGATATATTTGCTTGGTTTATAGGAACATTTTGGGATTGTTGACATTGGAAAATAGAGGCTTGAGTATAAGGGGTGGATGATGAAGTAGGAGCAGATTGAGATATTCCTTGAACTGAAACCTCTAGTCCACAAGGAGGTATAGAAACTAAAGCTGGGATGGATAAATTTGGCAATGAGGCTAATGTAGAATTAGTCTTAATGAACTAAATTTTTCTCCTAGTTTCTGTAGCTTGAGCATCATTTTCCTCCTTTTCAAGCTCTTTTGCAAGATCTTCTTTCTCCTTTCTAGCCTTCTCTAGATCTAAATATAATTTGGACATGAAAGGTTGTAAGGATTTGCTGGGTTGAGCTTGAGGCTCATTTATTTGGACTCCTATAGCTTTACCATTTCCTTTGTCTGCAACTTTCACAATGGGTTCTGTAGGATTTACTTGTACAGGTTTATAGTCCTGGACTTGAGTAATAACTGGTTCTTGCTTTTGATTCATGCGTTGTTCTTGTTCTTGAACTTTAGCTTTTAGACTGTCTACATCTCCAAAAACATCAGTATGGACAGTCATAGTTTTCTCTTCTAACTTTTTATTTTATTCCTTCAAGGCAACCATCCTTCTCAGTAGAGCATCTCTTTCTATTATGGCATCTAAGGAAGAATGCTCTTTTTCTTTTTCGAGGAAAATGCACTTAGCTTCTTCCTCAGTAACCCATTTCTTCAAAAATCTTATCTCTAATTGTACTTCTGTAGGACCTACATAAGTAGCTTCTGAATCAACAGGGTCATCTAAATCTATAAGATTTGGATCTAAGTATGGGACTACCTTAGGATTAGAGGGATCTCCAAAAGAATTCGTGAGTCCTAACCTACAATGCATTTCAGCTATGAGATCTGGTCTAGGGGATATATTCCCTACTTGTATCATATCCTTATCTTGATATGCTCTTTCACTTGGTACCGGGGTAGTAAATATCCCTCCTAAGAGTCTTGTGGTTTGTGATTTAGAGCTGAGTGAAGATGACTCTCTCTCTATCATTGGTTGATATTGGGAATTGACATATACACTACCTTTGGGCTTTCAGGTGGGATTTGGATCTATCCTTTTCTTATTTAGGTTCTTCCTACCACCTTTAGGAAAATTAGTATACATTGGTTCATTAGGATGAGCTCTTGTATAAGTTCTTGTGTTTTTTCTTTTGTCAGCCATTTCACTAAATAAGCACTAGCTTCAAAACCTTGACTGAGTCGCCACCCTATTCTTGGGAAAATACACAAATTCAATTATTTCTGACTTTAAGAAAAAAAAACCATAGATGGAAGTGAGAATATCTAACACAGATGGACCAATTAATGATATTCTAAGACTGAAACTCTTGCTTGTTAAATAAGACACTTGGAAAGGCTAGATACATCAGTGAAGCTTTGTGGTAGTTTGGCTTTTCTTTCTTTCTTTTTAAATTATCAAGGTTTGTCACCAAACATCCTCTTATAACCACAAGAAAAACTTACACAATCTAAAATAGATGTACATAGAAAGACCAAAGAAACTATAGTTCTTTTCACAAATGTGTTAGACAACTCCCCAGTAGAGTCACCACCATTTTCTTGGGAAAATACACAAATACAATTATTTCCTACTTTAAGAAAAAACAACCATAGATGGAAGTGGAAATATCTAACACA
Source organism: Cupressus sempervirens (assembly GCA_028749045.1). Lineage (NCBI taxonomy): Eukaryota > Viridiplantae > Streptophyta > Pinopsida > Cupressales > Cupressaceae > Cupressus > Cupressus sempervirens. The sequence goes on from CM053789.1 coordinate 460,189,271, forward strand.
GATGGACAAATTACTGATATTATAAGACTACAACTCTTTCTTGTCAGATAAGACACCTGGAATGGCTGGATACGTCAGTGAAGCTTTGTGGTAGTTTGGCTTTTCTTTCTTTCTTTTTAAATTCTCAAGGTTTGTCACCAAACATCCTCTTATAACCATGAGCAAAAATTACATAGTCTAACACACATGTACACAACAAGACCAAAGAAACTGTAGTTCTTTTAAAAAATGTGTTAGACAACTCCCTAGTCAAGTCATCATTTTGTTGGAGTTTTAAAACTACTAAGCAATAGAGGGCCTCAATACCAAAATGATAATACTTATGCAACCTAAGGACTAGCCATTTCCTATTTTCAGTTACACATGCACACCATTTGGATCCAACATTAACAAAACCAAGAATGGTTTCCTTCTCTTTAGGCTCTGCAAGACCAAGGTGGGTATACCTAAGGGATGACTTAATCTGACTATTGCTGTATGGATACTATCCTAGTTTCATTCTGATTCTCATCCTCAATCCATAAACACACAACTAATGGTAACATTTAAATAGAATACATCCCATATAACAGATTTTGTCATAAAGTCTTCTATAGATTTGCAAGTATCCTTTGCAACAGTAGCTAACTAAGGCTAGAATATGTCATGCAAACAAGTATTGACCAACTTTGATAATCTTTAGGAAATAAAAGTAAAATTGATTATAAATTTTCCATTTGATACCCATTTATGATTTTTTTCTCTTTCAGCTAAATCAATTTGACCGGTGCCTAATCCAATAGGGTTCAAAGTATACTACAAATCTATAGATCTAATTTGTTGCATTAAAACAAATATTATCAACAGTTCTTTATGGAATCCATCATTCAAAACATCCTTCCTACTACTACAACAATCTTATCAAATTCATCAAAGCATTTACTCAATTCATTGAATTAATAGCAATGATGAAAAGATATACAACCTGAAGGATTGCATTCAATTGCACAAGTTTTTAACTCATGCAACATCAAGATAACTAAGTAACCGAAACGAGATAAAATTTTAAAAAAAATAATAGTGGGACAACTCATAATTATTATTCATTTTCTTTGAAAATTGTATACATTTTGTAGTAAAATCAAAATGACCATAGGAAGAAACACAAAGATAATTCTGTATTACTGTATTCCCATAAACTAATAGAGAAAATACATCATAAAGCTTGTTCAAATTATTTGGACTGAAAATAAACTAAGACTAACAACATTAGAAATCGGACCCTTGTTCTAGCCCTGGGATCTCACTCAAATATGTGAGATGCAACAAGCTTCAGGCATGGAAAACTTGACAATTGTCCCGTAGAAAAAAACCTCAACATAATAGAAAGTTAATTCAACAAGATGTACTATAAGTAGGCCTATTTCTATTACATCAAAACAAGTTATTAGCTTTTTATTCGCCACCACTATTCTGAATGCTCTGAATATGCTACGCTCAGGCTAGCCAATGATGAGCCCTGTGGTATTTCTACATCAACTTTTACCTTTGGATTTTCACTATTTTCACCTTGGATGGACACCATTAATTTTATCCTTGATTGTTTCTTTGTCATGTGCACATCTTGGGCTTCTGTAGTGGTAACTGGAGCTAACTGGACACTCTTGTCTTCTTCTTTCTATTGGCCTTGTGTACTGATAATGTCAATGATTTGGATCTCATCATCCTACACCTCATCACTATTAGTTTCAACTTCCTCAAATTGTTCACCAAGAGAAATTTTTTCCATCCATTTGTCAAACAATGTGTCATCTGGCCAATCAAACTACAGAATATCTTTTACCCTTTGATAACATATTGTGCCTTCCTGTTAATATCAACAATATCTTTTTTTAAAGAATCAAAGAATATTTGGACTTTCACTATCTCTTTAGTTGTGGTAGCCCACCATGCATGCCTTATCTCATTTACAATTCTATTCATCCTTAATCATCAAGTTGTTTTGCCATTTCATCTTTATTTTTCAAATTTTTTTTTCTATGGAAGCCATGAGGAAACAAACTAAACTTTGGGCTCTTGTACTTGCTCAAGTAGCCTACTATTATTCTTTGTAAATGAATCCTCCTATTGTCAAAATTAGAAAGATCATAAACAATATCAAAGGTTTTCTTCAATTTGATCATAAGAACTTTTTATGATAGAGTAACATAAATATGTCATTTCTTTCTCCCTTCTCACCCATTTATTCACAATAGGCTTTTAAGCCTCATTATTGGCTTTCAACTCCTCGTAGATACTGATCACCATAGCCAACTAATCATGAATTAGTGTCCATTCAACTTTGTTCCCCAAATATGTGAGAGCTTTTCATAATTTATCTTCATATTTTGCATCCAATTCCACATGTAGGGCCCATAGTTTACTTTTTTCTTCTTCAAAATCTTTAGCAGTGTAGTAGTGTGGCCTTTGGGGTGTATTTGGTATTTATATGAGGGGGGTGGATTTGAAGGGTTCAACTGGGGGGCAAGGGTATGTTATTCTTGGTGGTGTTGACCTCCCCATTAGCTTGTTTTCAAGCTCAATCCTCTTTTTAACCTCTTTATTGTAGGACTCAAGAAGTGTTTTATATTTCCTCTGTAATTCAATCATGGCCTGTTCTTCTTTCATAGTAGTGGCCAAAACAAATTGGGATGAGCCCACATTCCAATGTCCTGCATGTACATGAGAGGTATCAGCAACTCTCCTTACAATTATGTTTCCCATCAATCGAGAGTCATCTGGTTGTGATAGTGTGGCTCTAGACCCTCTTCTTAATGACAAGCTAACCAATGTGGCTTAATCCTCATCAAATGCAATACCTTGGAAATCCTTTTTATTTTAATCTTGCAAATCCAATTTATTTGAAATAGAATTGAAAACTAAGGCATCAACAATGACCCAATTTGGTAACAACAAAATGTTAGATGCCTTCACCATTTGTCTTCCCTCTTCACAACTTATATTCTGAAACTCTCTTATCATTTCTTCTTTTGTTTGGTTCTCAATGGAGGCTTCATCCATTTTTGGATGCTCTATTTTCACCCTTTTACATCTTTCTTCAAAATTATTTATGTTTGTCCTCCATGCAAATTATTGGAAAGCCCTAGATTTTACAAAACTGTCATCAACCAAAAATTGATGACTTGCCTACTCTAACACAGGGTCCAATTCCCTACCTCTACAACTAGCTATTGTTAGATAAAAACTTGGTGGAGGAGGTTCTTGAGGGTTTCCCTCTTCTAACTCTACTTGAGTAATAAAATTGCCTCCCTATGATCCAATTTGATCAATTTTCTCACTAGTGAGTTGGTCTTCTTCAATCCTTAAAGGAGATAGAGTGGGCAAATATTCCTCAAGTTGAGGGATCTTTTCGTGCATTACCTTCTCCTTCTTGGGAGAAGGTTCATCAGGTCTCTCCTCTTGGACAACACTGGTGGATCCCATTAATTTTTTGCCTTTATCCACAAGATGTCTTTTATTTTGAATCACAATATAACCTGGTTTCTTTTGAACAATTATTTGACTAGCTCTTATACTACGAGTGAAAGCCAATGTCCTCATGACCTCTCTAGCCTTATCAGGGTAAGAATCAATAAAAAATTGTTTCTTCTCATTCATAGCTTCCATTATTTCAAGGAATGTATTCATGAGATTATTTACTTTATTAGCCTCTCTATTAGCATTATCTAGAGGACCATATTTCAGATCAAAACAATGAATAAATTGTAAAACCCGAGAATAAACTCTCCATTTTTCCTTTTTAGTTTCCTATTCTTGCAGTGAGAATTCATTCCTTATAATTTCCTCTAGGTAATATGAATCATGTTTTACCTATCCCAACTTAATCCTATGTCTCAAGGTTCAATTAAAGAATCCCTTAAAATCACAAAAATAGGGATGGGAGACAGCCATTATATACTAATCCAAAATTTTATGTAAAAACATCCAACTGCCTTTCATGATCACAAATTGATGTGCCAAAATGCAAGTAGGAACAATGGACACCAAACATATCCTCCACTCCTCCTAACTTCCATAAAATTTCCTCCATTCCTATTTTTAAAGGTACTTGGTAGGAAAAAACATAAGGGCTCCGCCTAAAACCATAGATTCTAAAAATAGTAGAAATAGAGTAAGGATTGATATCTCCCCAATTGTGTGAAAATTTCAAGTTATGGGGGTTTTCCATAGGCCTAAGGAGGTTCATTAATGCCTTAGGGATCTTGGGATTGTCACTCAATATGAGGCATCTCAATTTAGAAAAAAAAAAATACCTATCAAATCTAACAAAATTGGCATTATCTACATCCTAGGTCATATTTGTACTCCACAACTAGACTGGCAGTGCTTCTCCATTCTCCTCTTTTTTCGATTCCATCTCTTTACCAAAATATGCCACCCCTTTAAATAAGAACATATGAATCAACAAAGAATAGTACCCAAAAGTCTTCTCCACTTTCCCTTTAGCGATTCCAACCAAACCAACATGGATTTCTTCAGCCAAAAAGGAAGCAAAATCAAAGATAACATCTACACCAAAAGAGGCAATTTGAACCATCATATACATAAAGCCAATGGGAATGAAATCCTTCTCATCCTCACCAGAAACATGACACAGGGTCCTGTATATCTCTATAGCCCAAGAAGTGAAAAGACTCTTCTTAAAAGGTTCCCTAGAGGTTGTAGTGATTACTTGCAGAGTTCCTATTGTGCCAATGTGTGCCCTTAGTGCACCTTCCCTAATCACATCCTTTTTTTCCTTGTTTTCATTTTCTAATTCTGATAGATTAATTGGCACATGATAATTTGACAATGGCTCTAGGTGAAAAACCTCCCTAATTTCTTCAGGACTGATTGAGATCAGAGGCACACCATCACTTCTTCTCACCACTCTAATAGCTTGGTCATAATTCTTGGCAATGGCTTGAAGAAAATCATAATCCATGAAAACACTTGGAACTAATAGCTTTCCCAAATCGAAATTCCATACATTAGCACGAGGGGCAAACAAATTCCTTTCTGAAAACCATTTTTTGAACAAAACAAGACCACTTTGCATAATTTTTGAATCCCTAACCTAGTTCCCTTTATCATACATGCCATTAGAAATCTTAAGCCTAGGGTTTACGAAAATTAACTTCTTAACTTGTGTAGGTTTAGTAGTGGATTCTGGGAGTAATTCAAGCAAATTGTCATGAACATTCCTATCCATATAATTTACTTGCCCAGAAAATGCTTTCTTAAGAGGCATCTTGACTACATTTTACGAGGATCAAAAGGCTACAAAGGTTATAATATGAGTACTTACCTGATTTGCCCAAATTGTTATTCTTCAAACCTCTTCAATAACTCATGAACATGGAGGGTTGCTTCTTATAACAATATCATTAGTAGGCTTTAGTACTCAGGAAACATGAAATCTTTGTTTGCGCAAGGCTAGAAATGGTAAAATTCCCCGTTTTATACTTTATTTTTCTTGCACGTGAAGCTTTCATTCATCATAAATGTACAGAATTGGAAAATAGGGTGGCATCATATTTCCTTTTGAATTTGCACCATTGATCCTCAAAAAATCCTATGTTCTAGGAAAGAAAACTAGGCTGACTCATCCTTCCCTCTAACATGCTGGAAGTCAAACCAATAAACAACTTCCACCTATACCTTTGCTTCAATGTTGGCATTTTAGTTCAGGCCCACTAATGACTGGGGACATGTGTCATCAAGTCGCTACCTTGCTATCCATAACTTTTGAGCACCTTGCTATAGCAAGATAGTGACAACCATTGATTCTACTTTGATCATGTGTTAGATATTTGACATGAATCTTACAGGGAATATGGTGGGTCCCTCATTCACTAACTCACTATACATAATCTTCATGCAACTCTTCATAGCGAGATAGTGATGGCCATAGATTGGGAGTTGATCTCAGGGCATGGAAATTTCATGAATCTTTTAAGCTATGGTGGGACCCTTACTCATTACTTTTCTATACATAATAAGTGAACATTTTTCCATAGTGAGATAGTGAGTATCATTGATCCATTCTTGATCTAACGATTAGGATTCTTCACATGTTTTATGCATGGGGTGTGGGTCCAAGTCACTGCTGATGCTGAGCTAGCTTAATAATGCTAGCATATATATATATATATATATATATATATATATATATATATAATTTTAATTTCTAGTGACATCACTCCCCCTTAGTTTTTTTGTGTTTTTTTTTCTAGCTGGGTTGCTACTTTGCTATTGGTGAAAATCACTTACATTTAGGTAATGACATAGCAACTTTTGACAACCCATCAAAAGTTGGTATCAGGAAAATTAGAAATAGAATAACCATGGGTGATTCGGCTGCCATAGAAATAAAGGTATATTTTGTAAGATATCCTCCTTGGGATCCCCAAAAGCACTACACTTTTTAAGAGAACACCATCTCTTGTAATATCTAGGCACTTGCCATATCGCTACTAGGAAATTGATGATTTTTTAGTTGTGAAGTAGTGACCTCTGGTGAATAATAAATTCTGGTGATGGAGAACATGTAACATAGTAATTGAAACTTCACCAATTAATATTTTTGTCAAAGAGGATGGTCATGCATATTTATTAAATTACATGGGAGTAATATGGTCACATCAACTTTAAAAGTAAAAAAATCTAGCTGTTTTCTTTAAATTTTAAGTACTCACCAAATCACTACCAGGAAAATTGATGATTTTTTGGTTGTGATACAGTGACGTGCTAGAATATATTAGGTTCCAATGGGATCACTTGTGAATTATTCCACATGCATCCTTTCTTATACTGACAACCCCAAGACAGAACACATGACCGTATTTTTTTCAAATTGATACACTCTTTTGGCATTGGACCACATTATCAGTATTATGAAATTTTTTTCTAATGGTTGCTACATCGCTAAGATAAATAGAATCTCATTTTTCATAGTGAGTATGGGACATCCATTGATCCAAACAAGATCCAATGGTGGGATAGAACCTTTTCATAAAGACACAACAATGACTTCGAAGCAAGCAGGAAAGAATATTCGACCACTTTTAAAAGACTTCGCACCCAGATAAATTTAAAAGGGAAAGACCTAGGGTTTTTGAAAATTTTTAAAAGATATCAAAAATACAAGTGGCAAAACTTGAGACCCTAGGATAAAAAAAAGGACTCACATCTGATTTTTTACCATGATTTTAAGACAAGTTACTATGTAAATAATCAGACCAACATAAGGAAGATAAGTGATCTGCACAATGTGCTTCTCACAAATATGGGGTGGAATTTGATGAAGGAAGAATCTAATTGGTGTAGTGGAAATCTTAATTTCTCTCACTATACCTGAAGAAATGATCTTCCTATGGGATCTAAAATTTGAGGTAATATTGTGAATAAAAGAACCCTTTTGAAGGAGGGAGTAAGGTGGCTTTTGGGAAATGGTAACCAGATTAATTTATGGGAGGATCCATGGCTTATAGATAAACCTTTGTCAAAAACAAAGTTTTGGTCTCTCAGGTATTACCTTAAGGATTAGGTGGGTGGTATGGTTGTTGATTATATTGGCCTGAGAAGAAAATGGAGGAAGGTGAGGCTACAACAAAATGATATGATAGGAAGGGACCTAATCAAAGAGCTTAATTATTTGCTGGAAGAGTATAGGATCCCAGGAAGGGATAGGAATGATGAGTTCATTTGGAAGGCCACCTCAGTAGGGGAATTCTTAGTTAAGTCTACTTACAAACTAATGTTTGAGAAGAGTCTGGAACCTAATGATTAGGGAAACATTTGGTTTAACCACTTAATCCTGAAGATTAATATTTTTTGGTGGACCACCATTCATGAGAAAATTCTCACTATTGAAAACATGATGAGTAGGGGGTTCCAAATACCAAATAGATGTTATATGTGTAAGAAGGAGGAGGAAAGCATCGACCACATTTTTCTACATTGTTGGTTTTATTCTAAGGTTTGGGGGAGGATTCTTCAAAAGCTGGAAGTGAATTAGGTTTTTAATGTGGAAATGAGACAATTGGAAAATTGGAAAGGCCCCTTCACCCACCCCCTACTTATTAACCTATTGAAGATCATTCCCCCCAATTTTTGTTGGGGTATTTGGAAGGAAAAAAATAACAGGGTGTTCAGAAATGAGGAGAGGGATGTGAAGGTTGTGGTGGAAAGGGTCTTCAAATTGTGAGTTAAACATATTAGTTGCAGCAAATGGAGAAAACTAATGTTACCTGCTTCCACCCTGGAGGTTAGAGTGGCCAAGTTTTGGTCATTGGAGGAAGGTATTATGGAGATTGATAATTCTAAGCTTATGGATAGAGAAAGAACTTGATGGAAACCCTTGCCTGCTAACTGGGTTAAACTTAATTTTGATGGATTAGCTAGAAGGAAGGGTTCAATAGGTGGAGAGATAGTTAGAGATAGTAAGGGAAGGATGTTATTAGCTTATACTAGTCCATTAGGGAAAGTTTCAAATAATATAGCAAAAGTGATGGCTCTATATTGGGGCAAAAAGTTGGTCATTAGTGCAAGATGGAGGGATGTGCAAATTGAAGGAGATTCTAAAATTATTATTGAAACTATCAAAGGCAATATGCAGGAGGGATGGGCTATCAAAAGTGAAATTGATGATATGAAGTACATTTTAATGACCCTCAATAGGTTTTATTTGAATACCATTTTTTGGGAGGGAAATAGCATGGCCAATGGTATGGTGGTGATTGGCTTAAAGCTGAAGGGGCTTAGAGGTTGGAGGAATTTGAACACTTTGCCAAATTTGGGTAGGGAGTTAGTAGGTCACAAAATGGAAAATCATGAGTCCTAGCTAGTTACAATGCATAGTGTTGTTGAGCTAGAGAGGTCAATATGCCCTTAATGCTTATGTGGTAAGGACTAGAAGCTTGAGTATGGGTAACAATTTTTAATCATGGCCCGAAAATTGGAAGTTTGAAATGGGAATTTTTTATTTATTTCCTAATTTTTATCATCATACATAGTGCAAAAAAAAGTATTATTTTTTAAAGAGTTGAGGTGTGTTGGGAATGATGGAAATGATTGGGGGATAGATCATGGTGGCTGACACGTGATCTTTCTTACTAATTTGGCAAGCTTCATTATTACAATTAATTGTAATTATCAACTTTGCTTAAGGGTTTTTTGCCTAAGTGTGAAGTATTTTTTAGAAATTGCATCTGGGATTTGAAGAGAAAGAGAGGAGAGGAAAAAATTGTTGAGATGGGAGGTGATTTGATGGACATTGAACTTGCTATGATCGATGATAACATGAGGAAGCCCTTGGTGTGGTACTTACTAAAGGAGGGTGATTTTATCTCATTCATGGAGGCTCTCATTAGTCATAGCAAGAATTGCTCTATGTAGTTTGTTAACCCTTGGGTGAGTCATAGAGTGACAATAAATAGTATTTTGTTTCATGTTTCAGAGGAGGTGATTACTCTGGTGACGAGTTTGGCAATGAAGGGTAATAAATGGTAGAAGGTGATGATGGTGATAGATGAAGTGAGCCTGCAATGTTTCTTTGTGGAAGGGAAGGAACTAATTGAGCATAGAGGAGGTTTCATGAGGGAGAAACTCCCTAACTTATGGAATGAGGTTTGTTTGGTTCTGATGAAATATCTTATCCTGGAAGGAAGGTATGGGGTTCGCTACTACTATAACTTCCCTCTCCTTAATGATTTCCATCACCAAGATTTTATTTCACTTCCTTTCTTCTTGCTGCATGAATTAGAGGATATTGTCATTGATGTGAAAGAAAAAATGAGAAAGGGGGTTAATTTTACTATTTTACACCAAGGTCTTTTTTTTTAGATTGTATCAATTTCACCTAGCCCTGGTCCCCCTAGGATTGTGGAAATTAACATTCTTGTTCACCCAAACCCCCAATGCCAAATAGTTTCCCTTAGGATCATAGGTCCCAAAGTCCCTACCCCAGAGCCCTCACCCAGTGGGTCCTTGGTGAATCCCTCCCCTAGGGGAAAAAAGGGAGACATGACAAAGATAAGGGGAAGGTTTTGGTCAAGTTAGAGGAAGAGGAGAGAGGGGGAAGGAGGAGGTTGGGGAGGTTGTTTAAATCTAATGTCAAGAGGATGTTGAGGGAGGGAGCCTCGTAGGAGGAGGAGTTAGATTCTGAGGATTTGGGTTGCCCCAAAAGAAGGATGAAGGAAAAAACTATTGATTTTGGGGAGGGACACACAAAGGAGGTTCAAGAGGAGATTTATGAATCTTCCAAGTTAGACTCAGGAGATGGAAAGAAGAATAAGGTGGTGTTGCATGTGTCGGTGATAGTTGATCTGGGGTGTGTGGACCTAACTAAAGATTAGTTCCCTGATACGGTGGACAGGATGCCTTCCCCCACCATGATCTCCTCCCCTATTAAGGTAGTTTCCATAAAAGATACTAAACCCCTAGTTGTGCAAGATACTACTCAGGGTGGTACAGATGGCCATCTAGGTGAGTCACAAAAGGCTAGTAATGAGGCATGGGAGAGAATCCAGGTGTTGGAGGAGAGAATGTGATTATTAACCAAGTTCACAGTTAAAGTCACTCATACAGCAGCTACCACATTGTGCCTACTGAAAGATGTTGATGGGGAGCTATCTAAGGAGGACTCTAAGATGCTTTTTGACTTCCTGGCAGAAGATTGGGTGAATGTCCTACTAGGGAGGAGAGAGGGCAAGAAATCTTAAGTGCTCCCTCCTTTTTCTTACATGTTTCTAATATTATAGTTTATAGACTTTTTCAGTCTTTAGTGAATTAAGTTTGTTAACAAATTTTTTGTTTAAAGCCTATAGATACTTTTAAAATTATGGTTTATATATATATATATATATATATATATATATATATATATATATATATATTTAAAAGCTTTAGGGGTTAGTTTTGTTTTTTTGGTAATCCACTGGTAGTTGACCAATTTGTTTTCAATGGGCTAACCCCCTAGTTTTGGTTGCTTTTAATTCAAAAATACTAGATTTGTATCACATAAACTATGAACTTGGTAAACATTGCATAGCTTAGCTTGCATTGGTAAACTTGGCAACAACTTAAATGTATAGTTTACACTGTTGGTCTTCACACTAACTGAATTTTCTCAATAACCACTGGGATTCATCCAAGGGACTTGGTAGCAATTGAACTGATTGGCAAACACTATAAATTATACAATGAGCTCAGTAGCTATATACAATCTAAATAAGTGTGTGTCACTAATAACAAACTTGACTGATATGTCAACAATCTCCCCCTTTGGCACTAGTGACAAAAACACTTATCATCCAAAATTGAATACCTTATATCCATCACCGTGTGATATTGGCTTGGTAGAGTATACTATTTTTGAGATTTTTCAAAATTGATTTTCTAAGTATAGATCTTCTTTCTATATAAAAAATATCTTACTGTACATTTCTTACTTATTGCAAGTTCTCCCCCATAGAATATTTCTCCCCCATACTATCTTTCTCCTGATACCATGTGTCTCTCTCCCCCTTTTTGACAGTAATGCCAACGATTTACTCAATTTATTTAGATAGAAACACCAAAATGAAATAATAATCTGGAATGTACCTCAAGAATGATTTCCAAGGTTTTATCCCAATTTTCTTGTAGAATCTTACATGTTTGAAGTGCAATTTGTACCTTTGCTGACAATTCTCTCATATGGTCCACAATAAAGAAGCTATTTTCATGGATGAGATATTTTGAATATACAATATTTTTTTTGTAGTGCATCAATCTTGGGAAGGATCACATTTTGTATATCTATCAATGTAGATCTTATCCTTACTTCTTCTCTTAGCAATTATGCTTGCATGTCTAATAAAAATCTTATTTTCTTGAAGTGTGCAGAGCTTGAACTAGGGTCAAGTTGCAGCTACTAAGCACTAGCCTTCATATCTTCATCTATTTTGGACAATTTGTCCTTTATTTCCTTAGTAAACTCAAAAAAATCACAAAGCTTCCCAAAAAGTGATGACACATTTGAACAAGATATTTCTAAATTGTCCAAAATTACAGAAAGTTCTACTTGATGAATGACTATCTGCTGAGCAATGTGCTCCAACACTTTGTTGTCAAACTTCTTTTCAGCCCTCTGCACTAGCTTATCTTGTCCACCAATGCCTTCATTAAATTTTTGGACTACTTTTGGTAGCTGATACAAAATAGGTTGAAAAGCAATCAACCTCAATACTTATGGCTTGTGTCAAAATGTTCTTAGCATGTTCAATTATCTTGAACTCTTTATCTTTCTCCTCTCTTGGCCTTTGTTATTTAGCCTTTTTCTAGAGGAGTTCACCAAAATTTTGCATTTGATCTTTAGTGAGCTTATAATTATCCCAATTTGGGATTACTATATCCTCATCTAAATCAATGTCTTCTTCTATCTCTTTTTCTTTCCCCACAAATTTTGTGCTTGGTTGAATGTTGGGGTCAATTGTCCTTACACTTATTGCTTTTGTGTCTAGAATAGAAATAATAGTAGACATACTAGGGCTAGCAGTAAAAATTGACACTATGCAAATTGAAGGAATACTTAAAGAAATACTTGAGGAGTCCAAAATTGATGTAGCCAAAATTATAGTGCCTAAAACTAAAGTACTCAAAACTAGTGTACTCACAACTAATGTAGCCAATGTATCCATAGTTGATGATGCCAAATCAGTAGATGAGGCCAATTCGATTGATGGAGTCTACAAGTTAGGAGATGAAGTAGAAGTTACTTCTATCAATGATGTGCTGAGATGAGTAGGGAACAAGAGTGATTGGATGTTTGAGATGTCATTGGTGGTCACAGTCAAACTTGATGAGGTTGTCTCCATGCATGATATAGATACTAGTTTGCTTGGGGAGTGAGGAAGTAAGGCAATTATTATGGTAGCTATCTTTACTAGGTCCTCATCATCTTGCTTTCTTCCTCAACAACCTCTTGCTCCTTGTATTCTTCATAATCAATTGTAACAAATTGTGTTGATTCTTCATCATCTTCTTCATCATTTTCATCATCATCATCATCATCATCATCCTTTACATCAACTGGAAAATAAGTTGGTTTGTGAAGATGATAAACATTCTTCCAAGTGTTTGTAGCAATTTTCACAACATATTCAATATCCTTCATCAAAATTAGGAAAGTATTAAACTTAAGAGTCATCTTATCTTCATTTTTCTTTAGTAACTCCTTTACCTCTGCATTTGACATGCTCAGCAATAACTGTCTTAAGGTTTGCCCATATGTGTCCTTGATAGTTTGCATGGCATATTCCCATCTTGGCTTTATTTTCTCCATTAAGATATTAGTTCTCAAGCTATTTAGGGGAGTACTTCCATTTTCCCATTTTATCTATGACTAGATCTTCTATTTTCCTCTTCTCTTCATCTGTCTTGGTTTCATATTTCAAAGCTTTGAAGTTTGTTATGCCTGCTCCATATTTTAATTCTTGTAATCTATCCTAAAAGGTGGGTGGAGGTCTGTTGTATATGATGTCTCCACCTTTTTTGTTAGCTTTCTTTCCTAACCTTCTGGTGAATACTGTAGTGGATGGCTTTATTGTCTTGGTGATTATCACCTTGCCCTTCTTCTTCAAAGGTTATTCTTTTTTTTTACTGTTCCTCATCCTCTACTTCCTCACCTTACACATCATCACCTTTTCCTTTGGTCAACAAAAGGGGTGATCTTGATTTTAGCTTTGCAATCCTTTTGTTCCCTTTGTTGAATACTTGAGAGAGCTTCAAGTCCAATCCTAGCCTTTGCTTCATCATATGTCCCAAAGTATGCAACCTTAGGATCAACTAGTTCATTGAGAAGAGCTTCAATGATATCTTTTGTCTCATCAATGTTAACTGCATAACCAAGAGGTTTTACCCATGCAATTCTAGGCCTAACTGCCTAAATATACACCTTGTCACTATCCACAATGAAGCATGTACATCATCTTTGTAGTCTTCGACTAACTTCTTGGGAATCCTGAACCTATTGTTCATTTTCTCCTTAAATGCATCAAAGTAGTTGTCCATGATATTGTTATAATTCTCACCCATCTCGACAATATACTCATTTATTTGGTAAAGCACATGCACAACTTTTCTCCATACTATAGTGCCTTTACAAAGGAAGAATTTTTGTACATAAAAGAATAGGAAAATTAACAAAGAACCAAATTTACATGGATTGTTCTTTGATGTCTTTGTGCTTTCTATGTTCTTGTTGAGCTGCTTCAACAATAGGTTGGCAATGTCATATGATAAATTGTTCTTAACTACCTTGTATGCCAAGTCCATAGCTTTACATGACATACTATTCAGTCTACTAGAGCTATATATCTTATGCACAATGATGTGAATACCAAACTTCAATTCTTCATTGGAAACAATGTTGATTTTCATTCCTCTATCATCCCATTTAGCTAGGGTTTTCTTTTCCAATTATGCTTGACCTAGGGCTTTTGTCATTTTGTCTTTGGCTAGCATTGGGAGGCCAGTGATTTGATGAATCATCTTCTTAATTATTAGAATTGGTTGTTGTAACTATAGCTGCCCATTATGCACCCTGCCAAGGATAAACCTAATCTATTTAATTTGAAATTCATGGGTCATGTGAGGGATGTATGTCAACCCTTTGATTTCCAGATGTTGGTTTTCAAGTTTTAAAACTCCATTCACATAGAGCTGATCTAAGGCATCATCCATCTATAATGTACCAATTTCTTGAATAATGCATTTGAAATGAGTGCAAATGTCATTAATCAGAAGTACCATTAGAGGAATTTGAAATTGTGCACTGCTTGGATCTAAAGTTTTAGTAATCGCAGGAGTGAGCTTGAAATATAGTGCCTTCCCCTCAACTCCATGAACCAAAATGTCACATCCTCACTTAACCTTGTTGCTATTGGATGCCATCTTTACTTAGTAGATTGAGAGAATTCAAAGAACTTTCAATGTAAATTTTCTCAAATTTCTTTGTTCGCACTAAAGATCACACTTTGCAATAGCACTCAAAATTTCATGGTAAGAAATGACTTTGATTCCATGCCTTTTTTTGAAATTTTCCCACTAATGCTTAGTACAAAAGTAGATATTTTGATAGACTATCATCCACTACTTTTCATTGATCACTCAACAACATCTTTACAACTTGGTAATCATGTGTATCTTCATTACTTCTGACCTCATTTGGTAGAGTCTATGACCCAACCTTACTTTATAGAGAAGGTAACTTAGTAGACATTAGTATATATATCATTTTGTGATCCCTTTGTATCTTGAATATAGATTTGGATCTATGTGGCCTTTTAACTGGAACAAATTTGGATGTCTTCTTGATAGCCCAGTTCTAGTTCTCCCTTGAGAACTTAATTAGAAATGGTGGAGTCACCTAATTCTTGAGTGACTTGACCAAAATTATTTGAATTGGTATCCTTGGTTGACTTACCAACCCATTGCTATCTCATCTACTTTTGAATGTTATCAGCCTTTGCCTTCTTTTCATCTTCAATTCTACTAGTACTCATAAAGTTCTTCGCCAAATTTCCAACTTCTATGCAAGTGAAACATCTTTTGGTAGTATCTCTTTTCCTCATATGATGTTTAACACAATTCATACCAATATGTCCAAATTCTCCACAGTAATGACATCTGCATTAGGTATTTTAGTCCCAACCAAATATTGCTTTCACAATTTTCTCTACTAGATTTAATATCTTGGTTTTATATTTTGATGCCTTGCATCCATGTTTCTTACATTTCTAACATTTTCCTTCAAATTTTGGTTCCTCTTTTCATTCATTAGCCCTATGACCATGCTGATTACAGTTGTAGCATTTTCCATTGAATTTTTCTTTCTCATTGCTCCAACATTTGTTTGATGTATGACATATCTTACCATAGTGGTCTTTTATTCTTTTGAGCACCTTGGTTGGAGGATTCAACTTCTTCTTTATATCCAATTTCTACTTTTCCTTTTTGTCTATAGAGATTCTATTCATTCAACTGATTCATGTCTACTTGGGATTTCATCATTCTTTCATTGATTTTCCTTTCAAAGTTTAGATCATTCTACAATATTTCATTCTTTGATATCAAGTTCATGATTTCTTCATTTGCATTGGTGAGATAATTGATGAAGTCAGTCTTTTGGAGAGATAGATGTTGAATCTCATTATCTTTTCCTTCCATTTCTTCTTTTGTTTTGTTTTTCTCTTCCATGATTTCACATAGCCTTATTGAATGAATTTCTTGTTCTCTTCTTAGTTTCCTCACTTATTTTTGTAGTGAACCATTTTTGTATAGGAGTTCTTTGATTGCATTATTTGCTTTATTTGAGCTGCTTGAAGGATGAAAGTCTTCAATTCTTTCTTCAATCTAGTGATGATCATTTATTTGAATTTCAAGTTCCTTTCTTCTTTTTAGGGATTGGGAGAGTTGCTCCTTTTCTTTCTTGAGTTGGGTAATGGCCATTTCAAAATCAAACTTTTCATTGTCAATAGCTTTGTCAAGTCTAAATATCTCCATCTCCTTGATCTTTGCTCAACCTATTAAACTTTCTCCTGAGAACCACAATAGCTCCAATACCAATTGTTGAAAATATTGAAGACTACACTAAGTTACTTGAGAGAGGAGGAGTGAATTAGTAACTTTTAAAACTTTAATAATTTAAATTGTTAATCCAAGTAGCATTTAAGTCATGTCATTTAATCTGAGCTAATTGCATACATAAGAAACTGAAGACATGAAAGCATCCATAATACTTTTGACACAAAGATTTGGTAGTCTAGAAACCTTCCAAATAGAAAGTAAAACTAGGGTGTGGATGATACCCACAAACTTCAATACTATAGCATAGATTTGGCCTGTTAAGGCTTACATTGATCACTTCTAATATTTTTCCTTGTTAGGAGCAATAAGGATAGCTAGGTCCACCTTATGAAAGGATTTTCAAACATACAATGAAGTATGAACTTAGTAAAGAGATTTATGAAAGACTTTTAATTCTACCTTGTTAAAGGATTTTGATTGGTCCACCTATTAGGATGAAGCAATAGTAGATGTCTAATTTGCAACTTGGTTTGTTGAATGAGATTCCTTTGTGTATTTATCATCTCTCTATGATAGGTATGTCTCTGCTACTCCCTATACTATTATGGCCATTGTAATTCACTCTTTATTTTTCTTTTCTACTTGAATTCAATTCCATTGCAGACACACACATTTGGATATGTTACAATATATTATATATACCAATCCAATTTACATAATTACAAAGTTGGCCATTATACAAGTTTACACAAATATTACAAAGTTGGCCCACATTAAGACACTCTGGTTCTGAAGGTTGACTCAGTGAGGTTTTGATACTCAGCATCCACTATCAATACTCAACATCATCATGCACTCAATAGACATAGAAGGTTTGTCCATGCTGAACACTTCCAAGTAGTTTTGAACTTGGTCTGCACTAGTGACTTGGTATATATTGTGAAACTTAGCATGAAATGAATCACTTTTTTACCATGGAACAACTTAGTAAACTCTATCACCTTGAGCTCAATATAAACTAAAACATTGAGTAGCTTGGTTAACACTAGATTTGCATGAAATGAACTATGAACTTAGTGAATGCTACACAATTTGGCTTGCATTAGTAAATTTGGAAACAATTGAAATGCATAATTTACACTGTAGGTCTTCACACTAACTGAATCTATTTGGTAACCACTAGGATTTGTCCAAGGGATTTGGTAGTAACTGAAATGCTTGGAAAAAATTGTAAATTGTAAAATGAGCTTAGTAGCTATATAAAATCTAAATAAGTATGTGTCACTAATAAAAACCTTGATTGATATGTCAACAAAAGAGGCACTAAAGAAATTTGTAATGGGAGACCCAAGACTAGTTGGAGCCCCTATGTCTACTAGACATAAGCTTTCCAAAAATGATGATTCCAAAGAGGTAGATCAAACCACGTATAGATCAATGATTGGAAGACTACAATATGTAGTACATACAAGGCCTAATATTCCATTAAAAATAGGTACGGTGGAAAAATTCTTAGCAAATATCAAAGAAAATCACATGATGGCAATCAAAAGAATCATGAGATATCTGAAAGGTACTGAAGAATATGGCCTATGGTACAAAAAGGGAGGTAATTTGGACTTAAAAGTATTTTCTTATGCTGATTAGGTAGGAAGTATTGATGATAGGAAGAGCACTAGTGGTGGAGCATTCTTTCTTGGTAAAAGACTAGTGTCTTGGACAAGAAAAAAAACAAAATCATCTCTCAATCAATAGTAGATTTAGAATATGTGGCAACAATAGTTAATTGTTCTAACATTATTTGGTTCAAGCAACTAATAATAGACATGAAGATATAAATCAATTATCTAGTAGTCATGTATTATGATAACACCAATGCAATCAATATATCAAAGAATATACTAATGCATACCAAAACAAAGCACATTTCTATAAAATATCACTTCTTAAGAGAATTGGTGCAAGATAAAGAAGTTAGATTGGAATATATGAATACAAAAGAACAAATTGTAGACATATTCACTAAGCCATTACTTAAGGATACATTTTTGTATCTAAGAGGTAAGCTAGGGGTCATTCCCCTATCTAAAGTTGACTAAATGAAGTTTAAGTGATGTATCAACAAGAACATGTTGGAAATGAATCAGTTGGTGTAGTATTGATATGGGCATATTGAAAATGAATTAGTACTTAAGGTATATTGACATTCACTAATCATTTTCTTTGGCATGTGTTGTCAGAGAGGGAGAAGCTTACTATCATATCTCATAGAATTTTTTTAAAGAGAAGTTTTTTGTACGAGGGAGAATTCTGCTACTAGAAGAAGTTTCTACAGATAGAAACATTTTGACATAGGGAGAACTTGAAGATAGAAAGAGGAATTTCTCATGAATATGAATTAGAATTAAACTAAGGAGATGTCAGTTAGTCAGTGTATGTCAAGCTCATTCAGGCACTGAAGACAATTATTTGTGGCTATCGAGCAATCTAGAGTTTTCCTAGTTCAAAAGGCAGTGTCTACCAAATTCACTTGGGCACCAAAGGAAAGTCTACCGATGATGAGTGTTAATCGAGCTCACTCAGTTAATGAAAAAAATGTTGGATGAAACCAATGCTAACTCAATTACTAAATGAATTTTCTAGAATGTGGTGTTGAATGAGCTTCACTTGGTTAACATAGGAAAACTGCTTCTAAGTTAGTATCTACTAAATAGTGTTGACTATCAAAGGATTTTTTTATTTTGGCATATTAAGTTTAAATGATTTATATATTGGATCTAGCAGACTCAAAAAATGAATGTTAGTTATTCTAAGTTGTAGTCTAATCGACTTGAAAATATGAATTATATAAGTAGAAGGTCAAGTTGTAGGATAGAATGTGTGAAGTGGTATGTGAATACATTGAAGATCTAATAATGCTAAGAAGAAGTGAATCAGAAGGATAAGTAGAATATTCTTGTGGAGCTGAAAGGATACATTCAATTAGGAAGGATCAAGTAAAATTCAAAATAGAGATATGTTATTAGCAATTTTGTTGCATCCAAATCAATTTAGTTAATTGTTGTTCTCTAATCATCGTAGCATTGATCTAGATCTCTTAATATAATTGGTTTGATAGTCATTTGTAAATCCTCTAACAAGTTGGTAGTTCTATTGAATTGTTTAAAGACCTTTGACAAGGCCACTTTGAATAGGGTGATTAAATTTTCTAACAGGGTATAGTGTGTTTTGTAACCTTTAACAAATGTTGTCTCCTAACAAGGCTCACTTTAGGAGAGTGAAAATAGTAACTAGTTATAATTGGTGGTTTTTCCTAAATTGGGTTTCCATGTTAAATATTGGTATCAAATGAGTTCATTCTATTTATTTTCTATGTTTTCAACTATGTCAAGGTAATGATAATTACAAATAACTTCTTAAGATTTGCATTGTAATTAATTACCAAGCATTCTTAGTGTTTACTGAGTTACATCATTTTTTTGTTTGCCGAGCATCAATAGAATGAAGTTTTGGCAGAAATATTTTACTGACATCTAAGAGATCTAAGAAATATTTTTATAGTAACTGATTCACCCCTCCCCTCTCAATTACTCCTCTTATATTTCCAATATGATAGTTGGGTCTGCATTTGGACCTAGCTGTTCATTCTCTTCTTGAATCAATTGCATATGTTTTCTTTTATGAAAATAAGTTTTCAAGGAGGCTTGAAATCTTATACAAAATATCTAGAGAATAAACATTAAAGCCCATAAATAAAAAACAAATTAATGATAGGGCCAACTTAAGAGAAATCTAAGAACTAAAAAATAGCATAGAAAAGCTAGAAACAAAAAAGACACAAAATGACCAGGGGTCAGCTAAGCATTAATCCATTTTTTAATCAACAAATAACTAACAGAACCAACTTAAAAAAAGAAAAGCTAGCAACCCAAAAATAACATAGAAAATCTAGAAACAAAAAAGAAAAAGAAATGATTACGGGTAGTTGGACATTAACCCATTCTTTTAATCAGCTTTGATGCTTGTACTTGAAGAACATTTATATTCTTAACAACATCATTAATCTATTTGATTTCAGAGGAAGCCCTAGCATTCATTTTCTTTCTAATAGCACTAGTCCTTATTTCAATACCTTTTGTTTTCTCAATTGTAGGTACATTATCCTCATCCATAGACACAAAAGATTTCTCCCATGACCTTCCCTCCAACTTAGTATTTTGAATCTTGATATTCTTGTTGGAGGCTTTCAAAATATAATACCCTTTGTTCAGCTATACTCCAGCGGGTACTTTCAATTCAATTGGCTTTGTTTCTAGAACCATCACCTACGTTCAATCCTATAGAAAGTTTCCTAGTCAATTAAGGACTCAATTAGGTGGAGGGGGATTGCCTATGTCTTCAACATCTTACATCTTATTTCCACTAGCCCTCTCCTCAACCATGGTCATGCTATCCTTTAAGTCCATAATATTATGAAATATCTATTTTATTAAACTAAATTTATCAAGAAGGTTTTCTAAAGCATTACTAAGAAGGTCCATGTCTCCCTCTTTGCTATTGTCACTATGAATGACTAGTGTGAGAGCAATAAAAGTTTGGAGGTCCACCTTACCTAGATCAAATTCTCTAACCTTGAAATTAATTTTTTCCCTTGCAATCCCCAATTTTATAGAATCTAAGGGGTAAAAGCACAAACCTGTGCCACCTTTTAAAAAGAAATGTGATATCAAAATGTGACAGTTCAACATTAGTGACAAAAAAAATGGTATTTGTGTTTAAAATATGAAGATGATGTAAACTAATGAAATGTGTAGAATTGGATGAATTTTATGCGTATAATTTTTATAATTTTTTTGAGTAGGAATTTATTTATTTAATTTAATTTTGAAGTCCCTTTTTTAACTGTAAGAAATATAAGGTGTAGTTCTTGTCAAACAAGTATATGCAAATCATCTTTTTTTTGTTCTGATTTGAAAATATCTTATAGATGACATGTATAGCTAGTGCACAAAAAAAGAAATAATTATTTTTGATGAATATTTTCTTTGTTATAAGTACTCAAGTTCAACCTTATCAGAATCCAATAGTTTCTTCCTCCCATCAAAACTTTCCTATCAAATCTATACCTTCTTGAAAAAAAATTACATATTTGTAAAGAGGATTCTCTCCTCTAGAGATAAATATAATTTTTTAATTTTTTTGATATGATTTACTATTTTTTCCCTTTTTTGAGGGAGCATCTTCTAAAATGTTGAAATATCGACTTATAATACTTTGAGATCATAACATATTATAACTAATCAAAACACTCAAAAATTTATATAATGATGATATAGAATCTGAGATCTATAAAAGGGTATTTTTAGTTTTTGAAAAAAATTGAGTTTTGATAGAGAAATGAGATTTGACCAAAACAAGTTTTGGTATCACAAATGGTGACACAAATTTGTGCTTTTACCCTAAGGTCATTTTTTCTTCCAGGTAGTTTTTCTTCCTTCCCTTGAGATAGGGGCTCTTCCTTGAATATTTTTTGAGCCAAGGGATCTTCCATTTTTCTTTCCTCACTTGAGATAGGGGCTCATGCAACATCTTGATAGGAGTTATGTATCCATGTGTATCATCTTAAAATGGAGGAACTTCCATGTTATGAGTGTTTAACCCTTTGATTAAGTGTTCTAGGGTCATGTCAAGCACCTTGAATGGTTCTTTGACATGGATCTAGCTTTTTACCCTATTCTATCCCTTTTCCACTTTCTTTTTGCATTTTTCTAGAATTCTAGACTAAAATATTGGGATTCATGACTTTTGGGTCAAGGAAAACCTTAGTGTCAATGTTAACCTCAACCTTGTGTTGGAATGTTCAAAATGGGAAGAGTACTTCTTGTGGGGGGGGGAATCAGAAGTAACTAGTTTTTATCCTTCTAAATCCTTTTCAATACATAACTAAAAGTAAATTGCATGCATATAAACATTTAAACAAACATGGAATAAAAGTATGCATCAACACATGACACCAAGAATTTGGTAATCTAGATAAACCCTCTAGGAATAAGAAGGTAAAACTGGGTTGGGGATGATACCCACAAAATCACTACAATGATAATTGTTTGACCACTTCTAATGGTTTGCCCTATTAAAGGCTTTACACTATGTCAATAGTGACTTGGTTAAAGGATTTACAAACACTTTACAAGAAGTGTCACCTTGTTAAAGGATTTACAATTGGCTATTTAACCCACCCAATTCAATAGGATTTTAAATCACCTTCTCCAATGGTTCTCCCACCTAGCTGTTAAGCTAACCTATCAATAAAAGATTTCCAACATCTAATACAATGGCAAGAAAGCATTAGAACAATTAACCTGATAGTATGCAATCTTTAATTGCTAGATTTAGGCACTTGATCTGCTTTCTCTGATGTGAACCTTGCTTGATCCAATCTCTGTTCTTATTCCTTGTCCTATTCTGATCAACTAAATGTGTAATTGCTACTCAATTCTCTAAGTCTATGATGCCCCTGTTGTTTTCCCTATTCTACAATTTGTTATTTTCTTAGCAACTTCCCTCTAACTTCTGTTCAGGATCATAAAATTATGGGGTCTAAGCCTCCTTATAATGACTTCATAGACTTAGGGTTAGGTATGGATCTATGATCCATATTGAATCTTGAATTCTTGCTCATTCCTTGCATGTTGATTACATAGAAAATATACAAGATTCATTCTTATCCTTGTTATCCTTTGAAATCTTTCCATGTCAGCTCCAAAAATGGTTTACATTTGAGTTTGTGAGGGCACAAACTCATATGCTAATTCTATGTTACTCGACACATACTAGATTACTGGTGCTCAACACATACACTATACTAGTTTTCTCAACACCTATTACATTCTATCTTGCTCAACACATGTATGATTCTGGCTCACTCGGCCTAGGAAGCACTCTGACTTTCTCAGCATAAATTGTGACATGAAATATATATATCACTCAGATTCTATTGCTTACTTGGTACCTGAAGTCACTCGACACCTGTTGAAATTCTAGTTTGACACATACTATAGCTCAGCATACATAGTGTACTTGGCATGTATAGTGAAATTGGTTAAGTGTTTTGACACTCAAATGTCAAAACCATTTTGAGACCAACAATCTCCCCCTTTGACATGAGTGTCAAAAACACTTAACTATGCATTATTGAACTGACCTTATGAGTACATTTTTCATTCTACTCAACATAGATGAAAAATTTCAAAATTTGTTCAAAATTTTGTAAGGAACAATATACCTTATAACTCCCCCTAAGCTGATTGTGCCTTATTCATTCTTGAAACC
This sequence comes from Cupressus sempervirens, assembly GCA_028749045.1. Taxonomy (NCBI): domain Eukaryota; kingdom Viridiplantae; phylum Streptophyta; class Pinopsida; order Cupressales; family Cupressaceae; genus Cupressus; species Cupressus sempervirens. The sequence continues at coordinate 460,213,193 of CM053789.1, forward strand.
AAAATTTTGTTCTAATGTACCTAATACTCATTGTCTTTTTTCCTGTATCTGTATTTTGTACCTCTGTTTTGTATCTAATCTATCATAGCTATGGAATTCTTGCATTTTGTATTAGATCTTATATGGAATAGAGCTATCTTCCATGTGATTGCCAAAATTTTGTATCTCCCCCTCACTTTGTCTTATTACTTATCTTCCCCTTTTGGCTATCAAAATTTATAATACTCTCCCCCTTAGTTATATCTTCATCAAAATATTATATCTCCCTTATATCTCCCCTAAAACATATATCTCCCCCTTTTTCACACTAATGTCAAAGGGTTCTAAGGAGTAATACCATACTTAGCCAAAATGTTACTATTTACCTTCATTATTATTTTTAGTGCTGCATCTTAATTCTCCAAAGAAATGTCTAGTGGTTTGTGTTGGATGGAAGCCTCTGTAGCAAGGTGTATGAGTCCATCAAGTGTAGAAAGATTAGGATTTTTCTTTAGAACTATTTTTTCATATACTTGCTCCTTGTGGAGGACTTCCAAATGTGGGGTGATAGAGGATTGAATTTGCATCAATTTAGCCTTTATATTGGCTTCCTCTGCTATGAGTACAGCTAGCTCCAATTGAGTGTGAAGTGATTGTGTAAAATGCTTCTTGCTTTGAGTTGGATTTAAGGGTAATTCCATGCTAGAAATCTTAAGATTTTTCTCCAAGCTCAGTATACATTGGCTAGTCTCTTGTGTGAAATTGGAAAAAGTCACACAGTTTGTTATACAATGAGAAAGTGTTCTTAAGTATACTTTTGATTTTTTCAAATTTCTTAGCCAAGTCTACCCGTGCTAGTGCTATATCACCTGATATCTTTTTATTTACCTTCCCTTGAAATTTTCTTTCTGACCATTCCATGAGTTTAGCATTAGTATCCCGATCTTCATTGGTCACCTGGTCAACTATATCTAATAGTTGCTCCATTATGGGCTTTGATTCATATGGTGACTGCAAGATGAAGGCATCCGTGAAGATGCCCTTAATGTCATTCAATGCTTGCTTGTGTTTATACTCTTTTCTGAGTATCTCCTACCTTTTCCTCCTATCCAATGCAATCTGCATCTCAGTTATCTTCTCAATGGTTATGGTCTTGGAGTCATAAGGAGGTATAATAATCTCTTCATCTAGCTCAGGATCTCCATAGTGAAGTATCCTGACAACCTTTGTAGAGCTTGAGCTTGGTGTTTGGACTTGCAATGATATCATTTTAGTGCTCAACTTTTGAAGAGTTGGCGTAGGAGTGCTAGTTTTTGGTAATTCAATCAATGTCTACATTGCAACTTGCTCCTCATATTTTTTTCCTCTTTTTCCTCTTCTGGTTTACCTTGATTAAACACATTTTTTGGGGGTGTACCTATTATCTATACTATTGGATCAGATGAAGAAGTCTATCCTGTTGTTCTTGTGTCTTCCCCTTTTTCTACACTCGACATTTGAGCAATATCACTTGCTGTTGTAGGTGGTGGTAGCATCAAAATTTTAGTGCAAGTAGCTATATAGGTGAAAGGTGGTTCCTTTGGTTTCACCTTTTCTCTTTGTGGTTTTTCTACTACCTTCTATAGCTCATCAACACTCACCAATTTAGGGTTTTTGCATAACTATGCCTGTAAAGTAGATTGGTGAAGGATCTTGGAGAGATCCTCTCCAATCAGGGGATTAATGTTCTGGGATGAATTTTCAGTAACATCTTTGATAGTAATTCTATCTGCAGGTGTGATGGTTACATGAGGAGGACTAGGAGGCGACATTTGTGTGTCGTGCACACTTTGTTCCTCTTGCTACTCTTGCTATTCAGTTGTTGCCATGTCTTCTCCCTTAGCTGATTCCTTCTCTTCTTTCTCTTTATTCTCTTCCTCTCCTTTTTCTTCCTAACCTTTCTTTTCCTCTTTCTTTTCTTCTTCCTACTTCTCTATTTTATTTCCCTCTACCTTCTCCTTGGTATTGGCTTCTACCTTATTTTCCTCTTCATCTTTGTCATCAATCACCTTGTAAATTGACTTCCACAATTGTGTGGATTTATTTACTACATCCTCAATCTTGTTTTGTAGGATGCTGAAGGCTCTATAGTTGGGTGTAAATTTGCCACCATGTTTTCTATTTGCCTTTTTTATTTGACCTTTTGTTAGGTCAGGCATAACTTGGGCTAAAGTAGATTCTCTAATATCCTTCTCCATTTTTAGACAATAATGCCATTTATTTTCAACTATCTCATATAGTTCCTTGGGCTTGGTATTGTCAAGTTCTAGAGGTGTATTTTTGAATTCTACCATCATGGCATACATAGATTCCTCTACTTTATTTTTCTCTTCTCTACTGAGCTTATTAAAATCAATAGTCTCTAAATCATTTAAATTTGCATTCCTAATCTTTTCACAAAGTTTATCAATTGCAAACTTGGGAGGATAGATTACCACTCTAAATTAGCTAATATCCTCTAACTCTGTTCTTTCTTCATCATCAGTATCTGGTTGTGCCACATACTTTCTTCTTTTGTTTGGCTCTTTAGTGGCCTTCTTTTTCTCTTTTTCTTCCTCTTTGGCCTTTTGTGTTGTTGCCCTTGTAGTAGCCCTTATTATAGGTTTCTTTTGTTTTGCTTGAGTGGGCTTTGCTATCTTCTTGGCCTTTGGCTGAGCTACAAGCTAAGTTTTAGCCTTTCTCTTCTTTTTCTTGGCTTGAGTAGGTGCTTCCTTGAATTCTTCTTCCTCGAAACTTTCCTCCTTATCTTCTCTTAAGCCCTGTGTCAACTCCATTGGGCCTTGCCCTTTTTCTTCTTCTTCTTCTTCTTCTTCTTCTTCTACTATACGTGCTATTTCAATGTTAGCTCCAAATTTCTTCTTGATTTTCCTTACTAATTTTTCTTTCTTCTTAATAATAGAGGCTATCTTCAAGTCATTTTCAACTTTTTATTTGACAACATCATATGTGCCAAAAGGTTTGGCAACTTTGTCGATATCTTTTGCAAGTAGGACATTGATTGCAACTGAGCCTTGGTCCACATCCAACTCATAACCTAGTGGCCTAAGCCATCTTACTCTTGGCACTACAGCTTGAATGTATGTGTAGTCAATCTCAACCAAAAAGCATATGTCATTGATAGGTTTCTCTACCAATGAAACTGGCATTCTCATTCTCTACTTCATGGAATTCTTAAAGTCCTCAAAATAACTAGTCATCTGAGCCTCAAAATTATCTCCCATCTGATCAATGAACTCATTGATTTGTGTGATTACAAACTTGTTGGAATTCCAATTTACCTTCCCAATTAAAGGGAATTCTTCCATCACATAGAAAAATATGCAGACTAATACTAATCCAAATTTGCATCATGTTCGCTTGGATCTTCTTATTTCTCCCAAATTTTCATTTATTTGCTAAAGCATTAGTTCTACTAGATCATAGGTATGATCTTTATTTACAAAATTGTAAGCTACATCAACAGTTATATAGGGTACACTATTTAGTCTACTTGATTGGTAGAATTTGTGTGAAATCACTCTAACTACAAAGTTAGTTAGGGGTTCTATTATAGTGTCAATGGTCATTCCCCTATTGTTCCATTTGGATCCTATATTCTTCTCAATGGTCTCCCTTCTATCACTTGTCAAGGTCTTTGGCTAATCTAGGGTTGGGAATCCCATAACTCTATGTACTATCCTTTTGGTAATCTTAATAGGTCATGTCTCTATCCATAGACAACCATCATGAATTTGACTCAAAACAATGTGAATCCATCCATTCTTGAACACCGTGGGAAAAACTAGGGCATTTGTCAAACCCTTTTTCTCAACTATCACAAATTCATTTTCTAGTATCTTGTTATCACATAACTTTTCATAGGTTTGGAAAATTTCAAGATCACCTATGGCACCAATTTTTTACTTATAACACTTTCTCACATCTTGCACCATGACTACTTTGGATGGGATAACGGATAAAGCACCGATTGGGCCATTCTTATATGCAACCACAGGAATGGGTTTGAATTTGGGTTGTTTGACCTCATTACTAACTAATTGAACCTCATGAATCTCTTTTTCTTTGGGGTTTTTGGAGCTTGATGCCATTTTACCAAACTAGGGTTTAAATATGCAATAAAATCTTAATACTACATAGCTTGGCACTTGATAAATACCTTTAAATTGATGAGTTTGAGCTGAATTGCTATTGAAATCCATGCAAATGGTTGTTAGGTTGCTACTTGATCACTTCTTCACTCTTATAATCTTTGCTTTGTGTTTGAATGACATAAAAATGAGTGAAATTCAACCTTATATGATTCAAAACCTAATATTTATTCCATAATGCATACAACTGTAAACTCGGCACTTGAAGGCTACAACATTACTTGACATCCATTGAACTTCATTCACTCAGCATGAACTATCAACTTGGTCACTACTGACAACTCGGCATGTAATGGAGCTTTTCTTGGCATCCAAGGGTAACTCATTAGCTTCTTCAAAATTTTTGACTTGGCATCTTTTCTCATGCTGATTTCTTCTTTGTAGTACTCCTTTGTTCTTTGGGATTGATGTAGGATAAAACTTTGCATACCAGTCCCATACATCTTTCTTTTGCTTAGTTGGATGATGTTTGATCACTTGACCTCTTAGGTGAAGTGATCCCTCCATCTGATGTGCTTCACTCATCTTTCTTCTTCCAATTCTTGTTCATTTTCCCTCTTATTTGTTAAACATCAACCTTCTCTTTACCCTTGTTGACTTCTAACTTGGGTGCCTTGGCCCTTGTTGGGCAATACCTACTGATATGTCCAATCTTCAAGAAAATGAAACATGTGGTTTGGCTTAACCACCTGCTATAATTCCCTCTAAAATGTGTCCTTATGCAATTTTTAGGAATGTGTCCATACTCCTGATAGTAATGACAACTTTGCTTGGTATTGTAATTCTAGTTATGGTGGTGTGCATGGTTGTTTCTCCTTCCAGGCTAATTAGGTGTCCACATAGGCTTTGATTTGCACTCAAAAGCTCTATGTCCTTACTTTTTGTAGTTGTAGCAGTGACCATCAAATTTTGGTGTCCTCATGGTCTTGGTTCTACATTCATGTGTTTGATGTCCTTGCTTTTTGCACTTGTGACAAATGCTTACTTTCTTAGGCTTATTATGTTGATGACCATTCTTACTCCTGGACACATTAGAGGTATGTCCCTTAAATGACAAGTAGGTTTAGTGTTCTTACCTTTGTTACTCCTTTCTTCTATAGTCTTGGATGATTCTCCTTGCTTAGTGCCAGTGTAACCAAGTCTTGAAGTGTCATTGCTAGATCTTGGTGATTTCAGCAATTGTTCAAAGTGCTTGATGGCTTTACTTGATTTGTTGAATCTCTCTACTATCTCCTTTTCTCTCTTTAACTCATTCTACAATTGTTCATTCTAGATTTTCAGAGTGAAGATCTCAATGTCCTTCATATTTAGTTCATGATGAGCATTCATCATCTGGCTTAAGGTGTCCAACTACATGTTTTAGATTCTTTCAAACTCAATTGTCTTCTTCTCTAGTCTATTGGTAAGATTTCTCCTATCATCTTCTATCATGGCCTTGTCTTCAATGGCTCTCTTCTTTTGTTTAGTCACTTCACAAAGCATTATGGCTTGTGATTCTTGTTCAAGCTTGAGTATTCTGATATCTTTAGCTTGTGCTCTATTTTTCTCCATTAGTTCAGCTATTGCTACATCAAATTCCTTGAAATCTCCTTATAGTGTATGTCATTTTTAGCTATGGCTATATCCTTCCTTCTTTTTAAGTACTTTCTCAATTCTTCTCTGTCTTCCTCCAATTTATGTAGAGTGAGATTCACATCAATCACCTATTGTCTATGATCTTCCCAAGTTTGAGACTTCCATATTTAGACCTTTTCTCTAAGTTGTTAGGCTTTTCCTTGTGAGAACTAGATAGCTCTGATACTAATTGTTGAAATGTTCAAAATGGGAAAAGTAATTGTTGGAATGATCCTTTAAATCCTTTTCAACACATAACTGAAAATAAATTGCATGTATATAAACATTTAAACAAATATGGAATTTAAGTATGCATCAACACATGACAGCAAGAATTTGGTAATCCAAATAAACCCTCTAGGAATAAGAAGGTAAAATTGGGGTGGGGATGATACCCACAAAATCACTACAATAATAATTGTTTGACTAGTTCTAATGGTCTACTTTCTCTGGATTTAGGCACTTTATGTACTTCCTCTGATGTGACCCTTGCTTGATCTAATCTTTGTTCTTATCCCTTATCCTGTTTTGATCAATTGAATGTGTAACTGCTACTCAATTCTCTAAGTCTATGATGCCCTTGTTGTTTTCTCTGTTTTAAAATTTGTTATCTGCTTAGCAACTTCCCTCTAACTTCTCTTCAACATCATAAAATCATGGGGTCTAAGCCTCCTTATAAAGACTTCGTAGACCTAGGGTTAGGTATGGATCTATGATCCATATTGAATCTTGAATTCTCACTCATTCCTTGCATTTTCTCATTAGTTGCATGCCTTCTCCATTTTTTTGATTGGTTGCATGTTGATTGCATAGAAAATATACAAGATTCATTCTTATCCTTGTTATCATTTGAAATCTTTCCATGTCAGCTCCAAAAATAGTTTACATCTGAGTTTATGAGGGCAAAAAATCATATGTTGATTCTGTGTTACTCGGTACATACTGGACTACTGGTGCTCGACACATACACTATCCTAGTTTTCTTGTCACCTATTAAATTCTATCTTGCTTGGCATCAACTGTGACTCAACACCTATATATCACTTGACATCTATTGCTTACTCGGTACCTGAAGTCACTTAGCACTTGTTGAAATTCTAGCTCGACAGATACTATAGCCTGACATACATAGTGTACTTGGCATGCATAGTGAAATTGTTTAAGTGTGTTGACACTCAAATGTCAAAACTATTCTGAGACCAACACCTTGACCTAAGTCAAGGTTGAACTTGACCCTGACCCAAAGTCCCATTTTTAAGGTTGCATGGTTTCTGGATGTTGGAAAGAAATGGTTTCCTACTTCTAGATAAGATGTTTTGTTCTCTGAAATGACAAACTTTTAAATTGCATTTAATCTAGGTCCATTTCTAGGGGTTAAGGTTAATTGGGATTTAATGCTCCCCTATAGGCCTTCTCTAGAAGTTTGTGCCCTAGATATCCATATAAGGAAGCATCCTCTTCTCATTTTCTCTAACCAAGACTTAGAAAGGGAACAAGTCATAAGGAGAAGGGATGTAATTATATTATTTTATGATCAATCATTCAAGCATTCAAGAAAACATACATCTTCAAGAACTCAATTTATCAAGGAGATCCATTAGTATCCATTGAAGGATATGAGCTCTATGGAGCCCTCTTGTTGATGATTTATCCATTTCCATTCAAGACTCTTCCTAATCCACGATCCATTCAAGATAGGTGTTGAAGATCTAATTCCATTGATTTTAGACATCCTCCACACAATTTTATATTTATTTGGAGCATTCCTACTCATGGATTCAAGGATTTGAACCCTCCATAAGGATTTCAACATAAGCAAGGTGAAAAGTTTCATTTAATTTGTTTAATTTAATTTGTTTATTTCAATTTCAATTTCAACATTAATTCCAAACTAGGGTTTGATGAAGGAAACCTCCCACCCTAATCCACTTAAAAAAAAAACATTTTTCTTGTAGGTACATGTGTGGCACAATTAATTAAAGGGAAGATTTGGATATCCTTTACATCAAACTTGTAGGATTTTTGTAACATAAATTTTGTCAGAGTAGTGTAGGTCAAGGTCACATTATGGGTTATAATTGTACCTTGCTATTTGTGTTAAGGTCTACCTATCCTCAGAAAATAAAAATATTGCTTGGTTTTGATGATCTGATTGATATATCTAGACTAATTGCAGTATTAAATGTTTAAATAAAATAAAATTAGTGGAAGTCTTAATACATTTATACATAAATCAAATTATGCATCAAAACTTAAGAATTTAATGTGAAACAAAAAAAATTGAGAGAGAAGATAAAGAGTGCAAACAAGTTTGATTTAGAAGTTCACCACAAATGTGACTACGTCTCCAGGTCAACTCCAATAGAGTACGACCGATCAGATTAATCTTTAGAAATCAATTACAATTATGCACCAAGACCATTTCTTCTAGCACTTTGATAGCATAACAATTCTTTGAAGTACGAAAATGGCTCCAAAAATCTCCCTATTCCTTCAAAACTTCACCACCTGGACTTGAAAATTTCCCATAGACTTACAAGGTAATTCTCCAAGATTAATTCCCACAAGAATTCCTTCTCCAAAGTCTAATTGAATAAAGGACTACACCCCTTTTTATACATGATTTTATCCAAAAATAGCTTAAAACCATATAACCATCACCATAATTACATAGCCCAATTTGAAATAACAAAATAACCCCCTTAACTCCATCATAACAAATTTTATAAAAAAATATTTGATGAAGGAAACCTCCCACCCTGATCCAGTTTTAAAAAAAAACATTTTTCTTGTAGGTACATGTGTGGCACAATGAATTAAAGGGAAGATTTGGATACCCTTTACATCAAACTTGTAGGATTTTTGTAACATAAATTTTGTCAGAGTAGTGTAGGTCAAGGTCAACATTATGGGTTATAATTGTACCTTGCTATTTGTGTTAAGGTCTAACTATCCTCAGAAAAGAAAAATATTGCTTGGTTTTGATGATTTGATTGATAGATCTAGACTAATTGCAGTATTAAATGTTTAAATAAAATCAAATTAGTGGAAGTCTTAATACATTTATACATAAATCAAATTATGCATCAAAACTTAAGAATTTAAGGTGAAATAACCAAAATTGAGAGAGAAGATAAAGAGTGCAAACAAGTTTGATTTCGAAGTTCACCACAAATGTGACTACGTCTCTGGGTCAGCTCCAATAGAGTATGACCAATCAGATTAATCTTCAGAAATCAATTACAATTATGCACCAAGACCATTTCTTCTAGCACTTCGACAGCATAACAATTCTTTGAGGTACGAAAATGGCTCCAAAAATCTCCCTATTCCTTCAAAACTTCACCACCTGGACTTGAAAATTTCCCATAGACTTACAAGGTAATTCTCCAAGATTAATTCCCACAAGAATTCCTTCTCCAAAGTATAATTGAATAATGCCCTTACCAAAGGACTACACCCCTTTTTATACATGATTTTATCCAAAAATAGCTTAAAACCATATAAGCATCACCATAATTACATAGACCAATTTGAAATAACAAAATAACCCCCTTAACTCCATCATAAAAAAATTTATAAAAAAATATTTGATGAAGGAAACCTCCCACCCCGATCCACTTTAAAAAAAAAACATTTTTCTTGTAGGTACATGTGTGGCACAATGAATTAAAGGGAAGATTTGGATACCCTTTACATCAAACTTGTAGGATTTTTGTAACATAAATTTTGTTAGAGTAGTGTAGGTCAAGGTCAACATTATGGGTTATAATTGTACCTTGCTATTTGTTTTAAGGTCTACCTATCCTTAGAAAAGAAAAATATTGCTTGGTTTTGATGATCTGATTGACAGATCTAGACTAATTGCAGTATTAAATGTTTAAATAAAATCAAATTAGTGGAAGTCTTAATACATTTATACATAAATCAAATTATGCATCAAAACTTAAGAATTTAAGGTGAAATAAACAAAATTGACAGAGAAGATAAAGAGTGCAAACAAGTTTGATTTCGAATTTCACAATAAATGTGACTATTTCTTCGGGTCAGCTCCAATAGAGTACGATCGATCAGATTAATCTTTAGAAATCAATTACAATTATGCACCAAGACCATTTCTTCTAGCACTTCGATAGGATAACAATTCTTTGAAGTACGAAAATGGCTCCAAAAATCTCCCTATTCCTTCAAAACTTCACCACCTAGACTTGAAAATTTCCCATAGACTTACAAGGTAATTCTCCAAGATTAATTCCCACAAGAATTCCTTCTCCAAAGTCTAATTGAATAATTCCCTTACCAAAGGACTACACCCCTTTTTATACATGATTTTATCCAAAAATAGCTTAAAACCATATAAGCATCACCATAATTACATAGCCCAATTTGAAATAACAAAATAACCCCCTTTACTCCATCATAACAAATTTTATAACAAAATATTACCTTAAGAATTTGGAGTATTTGTTTCCACATATTACATTAAAGGCTTGTTTTTTTATAAAAATAAACCTTATTATAACAAACCACTTAGCTCAATATTCTTTTAACCATTCAACTCCCCATAGCAATCTTTCAACCGTTATCCTCTTACTAATTACCACGTATACTTAACCCAAAATTTGTGTGGGTGACTTAATGAATGAGCGGGTTCTAAGGGATATGGAAAATGTTTGTTGGTTTTGGCTGGTTGTAAAGGATGTTGTTATTAAATAAAATGTTTCCCAAACTAATCTAAAGTTAGACACGTGGGTTGTTGGTGAGGTAATGGAATAGTAATAAGGAGGTTTAACGTTCAAACCTCTTTAGCACAAGTCTTTTTTTTTTCTTTTTTTTTTTAAAATGCCATCACATAAGCCATGTGTAACTTCTCAATTTGTTGACTACTCAACATGTGTCAGTATGTAATTGAATAAAAACGTTGACAGGTTGCTTAGTCATTTTGCTGATGTCATAACTATTACTTTTTTCCTCCGAAATTCAAATTGTCATAACTTCTTCATATGAGCTCCATTTTTGACGAAACAAATGCCATTGGAAAGCTTTCATCGGGCTCTTCATTTTGAAATCCATTGTTGACCACTTTTGCAGTGGTTTGATTTCACCCCTTATCTAGCCCTCTGGTCTACCTATTAACCAAAATTTTGACCAAGCATAACTTGCACAAACTGACTCCTTTTTGCTCCATTCAAGTTGCGTTGGAATCAGGATGCTGAGATCTTTTTGATGGTGTAAAAATCTAGAGATTTGAAGACACTTCAATTTTCACTGAAAATATCCACAAGATCATTTGAAGATCTCATAGCTTCAGTTTATGAATGTGGAAATTGATAATTTTTAAGATTGTTTGATTGGTTTTTCAACCATTTCTTTTTTGGAGGTAAGTATCTTTTATTTCTTCATTTCAATATGAATTTCCTATATTTACTTTCCATATCATAATAATGTATATGCATGTGTATGATATGGATCTAGGGTCACTTTCATTTGCACTATTCTAAAACCCTATTCATCAACCATATTTTACCCTATTCATTTTGGTGAACCTGACATGCTTACCCCCTCTATTTTGTGAAATTATATGCTCTATTGTGTTTTTTTATGTTAGATTTTCTTTCATATTATCTCATGTGTTCACGTTCACTATTCATTTTTTGAACACGACATGCTTACCCCCTCTCATTTGTTAAATTAGATGCCCTATTGTGTTTTTAGTGTTAGATTTCCTTTTATATTATCTTGTTGGTGTTGGATTTGTTTTTTAGGTTGAATCTTTCATGATAATTAGGTTTCTTGCATTTATTTTTAAAAAATACAAAAAAATTGTAATATTTCTTAAAAAATACAAAAATCATTTACATTTTCATGCTTTTAGTATTTCAATATGTATGATTCTTGTTTTTAATACTTTGATGAGTCTTTTGCGACAAAACAAGATAGATTCCCGAATGAGGTACATGGAAGTGAGGATGAAAATGGTTTGAATAAGGTCTCCATTGTTTCTATTCCTATTTCACTCTCCTCCACAACCTCTCCACTTGACTTTTACCTTAGGGTGTGTGCATGGTTTCCTTCATGTTCCACTATTTGCAATATTGGTAAACCTAAAATGATATTTCCTAGTGTATGTGATGTTTTTTTGTCCACTTTTGAAATACCTTGTAAGGATATATTAGAGCTAGAATATGACTTTAATCTATCTCTTTTTCATATTTCTCTTTATGGACATGAGTTGAGGATTGATGTTAATTACTCTCTTCCTCATGAAACCATTATGACTAAATCTACTTTTTGGGAAGAACCCTTGGATAAAGACATTGATTTATTCCCTCCTCATGAAGAAGCTTTGATACAAGAGGGTGATTTATGAATGGATAACATATTCATAAATAATGATAACTCTTTTTCTAAAAAAATACTCTCCTTATATAGCCATTTTAGTGAAAGAAGATGACAATATAAATGTTTTAACTTCATTTGAGATTCCTTCTAGTGATGAGGCATTAGCAGAGAATGATATGATTTCTCTTAATTCTCTCCCTCTTAGTGATGATCTTATGGAGAATCAAGATTCTATCACATATTCTCCTAAGATCTCTTCTTTTCTTCCTTCTTGTGAACATGTTTGTATTATGAGACATCTAACATGGATTATATAGAAACTTTGCTGACTATCAAAGGTTGTCCTTATATTACTATCAAAGGTAAATCTATGGAGTTTGTAGTGTCTTTTCATGACCAAAATTCTATAGCTCACACATATCATACAAGGATTAACATTCAACCTAATTTGGTGGTTTCAACTTCATTACCACTTTCTCAACCCACTCTCCCTCTTCCACCCCATTTTCCTAGAAAGGTGCATGATTTGATAAACCAATTACATTATACCCCTACTAGGATTTATTTTTGGGAGACTCTTCAAACTTCACCTACCTACTATGAAGCCTTGCAAAAAGATCTAGCAACTCTTCCTACTCCACCTCATAATCAAGAGCACATCAATAACTTCTTACAATACATGCATATTACATCAAGTGTTCCTAACATTGTATTTACTCAAAAGGATTTATCTTCTAAAGAAGTTAAAAATCAATATCATGCTATTATGGTGGTTATTACTATCAATAAAAGTATCATTCGTAGGACCTTAATTGACAATAGATTAGGGCTTAATGATTGTAGCATGGACATTATCAAAGCAATTCAAGCCAATCTTTCAACTTTTTAAGCTAATAATGTTCCTATATGTGGCTTTGATAATATTTGTAAGAGCTCTTTGGGAATCATTACTTTACCTATAAAATTAGGTCTAGTTATCCTAAATACACTTGTTCATGTTATGCCTAGACCTCTCAATTATAACCTTCTTTTGGGTAAACCTTGGTTGCATGAGATGCATGTTGTCCCTTCCACCCTTCACTACAAATTCAAGTTTATATATAACAACATGATGTATACACTTTATGTGGATGATGTACCAAACCCTTATCTAAATATTCAAACCCATACTACTCCTATTTCTAATAGTAATACTTCTTGTTATAATGCTCTTCCTGGAGACGATTGGGGAACTTTAGATTTTAATCCTACCTTTATTGGAGAGTATGAGGTCTTTGATTTTGATTTTATGAAGCCACAAAGAGAGTTTTAACAATGATTTCTTACTTCTAAATCTCTTCATAACAAATTTTTCATTGCTTCTATCCACAATGAATCTATCAAACCTTCTAATGATGACATAGTGACTAATGAAGTTCCATTGACTCCTTCTGATCTAGCTTCTCATTATGGTCTTGGTTATCATTTCCTAGTTAAACAAGGATTCAATGTTCAAGCATATGTTAAGAATAAATAGGGAATTCAAATACCCTTATAGAATAGGGGGCATGAGCATTCTTATGGATTGATATTTAATGCTACACAAGAAATCAATGTTAGTAACATCTTAAATAATAATTCAAAATATGATGAAACTATGAAGGATTTTGACCAAGACATTATTTTTCCTAAACTCCTTTGTTCTAAGATGATTAATAGACCTAAATTCAAAAGGAAATTTAGTCCACACTTAAAGACTCTTCCTTTTTGTTTATATCATAGATTTCATGATCACTCTACTAATGAATGTCAGGCTTTACATTATAAGATTAGGAAGCTAATTAATAGTAAGGTTATTTATATATCATGTGGTAATGAATTTTATTTCAATTATGTTTTCTATAAATAACATATTTGTTCCCATTATGGAGCTCCACATTATGTAAACAATGTTAGCCTAATCTTTGGGGGCTTATTGTCTTGTACAGTATTTTGAGCAATATAATAGGCCCCCTTTGATAATTGTTCCTATTCTTGGGGGGAAAGGTTGTGATTTCAATATTTTGTATCTTTTTGGGATTTACTTTACCTTGGTTAAGTAGTACCTATTGATTATGAGATATCCAATCATACACGAAGATTTTTGTTTGCATAGATGATCTATGTCCTTAAATAATAACCTATTTCATTGTTTGACATTGGGTTTCCATGGTTGATTAATCTCTCACCTTGGAAGCTAAATAATGTGCTATCCTTCACAAGGGTTACTTTTTCTCTTCTTGCATGATATCCCTTTCCATTCGTCTCTTCCAAGGCCTCATAGGAGTTGTGACCCTCTTGGCTTGGACTAGGTTTTTCCCATGGATATTGTCTTGATGTTAAAGAAGACTTTATTCTTGTTCTTTTCTTTCCTTAACATGTCAAAATAGTATGTATTTTTTTCATCTTATGGAGGGAGAATTTATAAGGCTTCCATAATTTTATATTTGACACTTTTGTTCTAACCTTTTGATTTGCAACATAATAAATCTCGAAGGTAATGCACATAAGTTGGTAAATCTTAAAGAGACGTGAATTTTCAATTTTTAATATGCTAAATCATCCAAAGGTAACTTACATAAGTTGCTAAATCTTGAAGAGACATATTTATGATTTCAAATATGCTAAATCCTTGGAGGGTAATGCACATAAGTAGCTAAATCTTGAAGATATACACATTTTACAAATGTATTGTATGGTGATATGAGAATATGAATCTATGGGAAATTTATAAAAACCATGAAAAGATGTGCTACATACATGCATAAAGCTTCTTGAAGGTGCACAACTTTATGAGGTGACTATCAAGTTCTTTCTTAGTGGGCCATCCTATTAATTTTGTGGTTCATAGTGAGATATACACATCTTACTAGGCAAGCTAGTCACTCCTCTCTCCCTTTTCTCTTTTTTTATAAAGATGTCACTCTTATTGTGACCTTGGAGTTGATAAAGAATTGATTCCTTGGGGGCTTGAGGATCTCTTTTTCCCTTTGATTTTAATAATATTATCTTTTCATTATGATCTCATTTACCAAGAGTTTGCATCGAGTTCATACTCTTGCTAAAGTTGGGGCTAAATGTATCATCTTAAAATGAAAGCACCTCCATGTTAAGAGTGTTTAACCCTTTTAGTAAGTGGTTTTCTGTCATCTCAAGTGCCTTGAATGGGTCTCTAGCTTGGATCTAACTTTTTCCCCTATTCTACCACATTTTTCACTTTTTTCTGCACTTTTTTGGCATTCTAGACAGAAATCTTGAGATTCTTGACTTTGGGGTCGAGGACAACCTCAAGATGAAGGATGAAATTTTAGGTCAAGGTCAACCTCAACCTTGAACTAGATCATAGATGACCTTGACCCTGAACTAGGTTAGGGTTAATCTCGTCCCTAACCCAATGTCCAAATTTTAAGGTTCCGTGATTTTTGGATGGTAGGTTTCAAAAAGAATTGTTTTCCTGCTTTTAGGTCAGCTATTTTGTTCTCTAAAATGGTAAAATCTTAAATTGCATTTAATCTAGGTCCATTTCTAGGAGTTAATGTTAATAGGGATCTAATGCTCCCATGTCAGCCTTTTCTAGAAGTTTGTACCCTAGATCTCTATATAAGGAAGCCTCCTCTTCTCATTTTCTTTAATGAAGACTTAAGAAGGTAACAAGGCATAAGGAGATGAGATGCAATTATAATATTTCATGATCAAGAATTGAAGCAAGCATCCATCTTCAAGCATTCAATTCATCAAGGAGATCCATTAGTAGCCTTTGAAGTATTCAATCTCTATGAAGCCCTCTTGTTGAAGATTCATCCATTTCCATTCAAGCCTCTTCCTAATCCAAGATCCATTCAAGATTGGTATTGAAGATCTAGTGGACTTGATTTTAGACATACTACACATAATTCTACATTTATTTGGAGGATACCTACTTGTAGATTCAAGAATTTAAATCCTCCACAAGGATTTCAACATAAGCAAGGTGAATAGTTCCATTTACTTTGTTTATTTCAATTTCAATTTCAATGTTAATTCTAAATTGGGGTTTGACTAAGGAAAAACCATCCATCCAACAAAAAAACCAGTTTTCTTACAAGTAAAGGTGTGGAACAATAATTTAAAGTGTAGATTTGGATACCCTTTTTGTCAAGCTTGTGGGATCCACAAACATAAATTTTGTGTTGGTCAAGGTCAACTTTTTGGGGTACAATTGTGTCTTGAGGTACAATTTTTCCCCACTATCTGGTTCAAGGTTAATCTATGCTCAAAAAATAAAAAGATTTCTAGGTTTTGAAGATCTCATAATCTTTGTTCAACAACACAAAAATCAATAGTTTTTTAGATTGTTTGGCAAGTTTTCCAGCCAATTATTTTTTAGAGGTAAGCACCTTTTATTTCTTCATTTCAATATTAATTTCCTATATTTACTTCCCATACAATAATAATCTATCTGTAGGTTTAAAATATGGGTTTAGGGTCTCTTTCATGTGCACTATCCTAAAACCCTATTCATCAACCTTATTTTACCCTATTAACCATTTACATGGTAATTAGATGTTACCATATTAAAAAATTGGTAGTTGTTACATTGAAATCAATAGTTCATATTTTTTAATACTATATTATAAAATTGATACTTGTTATATTAAAATCATGATGTGATTCAATATTAAGGTGGAGGAGCCATGCAAAAAATAATATGATCATAAAGTAGATTATATCAAATGAAACTGGAGTAACTAGGTTAATATGTAGGGATAATTATTGCATCTTGAGGAGAATTAGGATTTAAAAAGGGGTTAATAAGGATTATGACAATTAGATGATGGAATACAAATATATTGGTATGAAAGAGGATAATTTGATATTAAGAAAAATGATTTTTCATTATAGAGTTGTTATTTTCTCTTTATATTTATTAGGGTCATTGGAAAAGATAGAAGTGATGTCATGATTTTTCTTAGTCTAACATCCATAAGAAAATGGATTTTGAAGGATAATGTTTTCTTCACATGGACGGGGATAGTTTTGGAATATATAAAGAGATATGATGAGACTATCAAGGGATTATATAAATATCACTTAGTCATCTTGGTTTAGTTTATATGACATGTTTCTTCAATATTTAGACTATTATCTTCATGTAAGGCCACTTATAAGTAAGTTAGACTTTATCGTATTGGATATTTGTAGGAAATTTATTGATGGATTCAATGTTTGGTCATGATATGGATAAATTATGAATTAGGTTATCTAGATTGGGCCAAGGCATATGCGATATTATAATCTAGACATTCAAGTCATGAGAAATACATTTATCAAGAGAGGGACTATCTTGGATTTGTATTGTAAAAATTCATTAAGGGTCAATAAAAAATATTTCATTATTAGATTATTTTTCTGAGGATGATGGTATGGTTTGATGTTGTAAGATAAAGAGAAAGAATAAATATTAAGAGAAAATGAGGCTATATGTGGGGCTTCTCTAGATAGAGGCACATGATTTTAAACATTCTTGGAAGTAGTATATTATTTCTATTTAGGTGAATCGCTATGATCTTAAATATAACTTTACCATGGTTAATGAAGAATTGGGATTTTTTACTCCAATTTATAGAATTTAAAGTTAAATATTTATTTTTTGTATGATACTCACAATGATTGCACAAAATAATACATCCAATTTGGTCTCTTTAAGAAAATGTGATGATACTTTTCTCAACAATCTATTTCAAAGGCAATTCAAGATATTTTAACAAATGGTGTAAATTTCCTAGTCAGTGGATATTTTAGACCATGGTTGCATGTACATTTTGGAGGAAATAATTTTTATTGAGATTTTTAGTTTGATTTTCATCGACATTTTGTTATAAATTTTGTAACTCTTAGTATTTCATAAAGTTCTGGATATTTTAGATTATGAACTTTTTTCTCAAGAGGGTTGATTGGTTTTTTTTTATTGATGCTAAAATTTATACTTTTACTAAGCTTTGAGATCTTGAATTTCTTGATCCAATGTGTCAATTGGTTTTTCTCATTTTTGGGCTCTTGAAGTGGTAAACATTACAAGTTTTGTTTTTTTTATTATATTTTATTTTCAAATAATCAAACATGTACACATAAAAAAATTGAGAAAGAATAAAAAATCCTAAGGATCATATTTGATGATTTTTCTTATTTTTGGTTTATGTTGCAAAGATAATTTAAAGTTTAAAGCATTAAGCCTTTCATAAATAAGAAATGATCTTGAAACATTTAAACTATAGGCTTTAAAATATCAACTATGAGTATCATTTATATACAAAAATCTTAAATTGAGGCTTAAATATTTGGATGAAAGTGAACAATATAAAATAGTTTAAACATAATTGTAAACCAAATCTCTACTTTATTCTTCCAAAAGTATAATTTTCTTTAAGACATATTGAAGACAGGAAAGATATTACTTCCAAGAAGCATAAATTTCAATCCACTACATACCAATTACACTTTTTTGAATGTAAGAGTTGAGGTCATCCCCTAGAGTAATCACTTCTCTTAGTAGGCCCCCTAAAAGTAAAAATTAAAACTCATCATTTGTGGTCAACTTAAGGTCCTTGCTAGGATGCAACAAGTAAACATATGTCAGGGAATATTGAAGATTAAAAAATAATAATTTAAAAACCACATACATGGTACTTCTTTATCTATTACCCATTCATTATTTGTAGATGATACACTCCTATTTGGTAGTTCTCATGTTTCTTAGATATGGAAGATTAACCAAATTTTCTAGTTATACTCTGATGTCTCTGGGCAGAAAATTAATCCACAAAAATAAAAACAAATTCTCTTCAACACCAACAAAGTTATTTCTAACAAAATTGTGTGGATTTTTGGATTCTCTGAGGACTTTCTACCTTCTAATTACCTTGGAATTCCTTTTTTAATGGTTTAAATAAGATGAGTTAGTAGACTTCTGCCATTGATAGAATTAATAGTAGAGTTCTTGCATGGAAAGTTAGATGGCTCTTTTTATCAGGTAGAATTCTTCTCATTAAATCAGTACTTGTAGCTATTCTAAATTACTATCTTATTGTCCCTAAAGCTCCAACCACCGTCATCTTACAAATTCAAAAAATGATTAGAAGCTTACTTTGGATAGGGGATATGTTGGATGATAAGAAAATTCCTCTTATTTCTCTTCAAGATATGACACATTCTCCTACTATTGGGGGTGTGGGTGTTCATGATTTATCCAGTAATAATGTTGCATTTGGTGGCAAATTAGCTTGGAAAATGTATACCAAGCCTCACACTACTTGGTGCCAAATAATGCAACAAACATAGTTCGATAATAATTATAAATCAAGAATATTCTAATTGTTTGATCCTCCAAAGGGATTTGTGGTTTGGGATTTTTTGGTCTCCTTACGAGACATTGTTCTTAAGTATATTACTTGGGAAGTGAATTGCAAAGAAAAAGTTAACTTTTGGAGAGACTCTTGGAATGGTCAACCTCCCTTGATCACTTTGCCCAACAAAAAAGGTCTGAGTTTAATTTCAGAATCTATTTGGGGAACACAATTTCATGACTATATTTCAGTAGTCTACCTCTTTTTTAGGAAATTCTTTTGGAAGGATCCAGACCTTCTTCCTCTTCTTAATCAAGATTAACAATATTTTCATATTGTTTTAGATTAGGAACATGTCTTCTTATCAAACTCTAAAGACAAATTGTTGTGGGCATCTACCAAGGATAGTAATTATTCTATTAAAGAAGTATATAATCTTATTCAAAGGATTTCCTTAGAAGAGAGTCCTTCTAGAGCATATTTAATTTGTTGGAAAAATGTTATTCTTCCAAAAGTTGACTATTTTCCATGGCTTGCTATTAAGTGTAGGATTATTACAAGTGATAGACTTGTAAGACTAAATATTACTTCAGCTTTCAAATATGTGTTATGTAATGAAGAACTTGAAACAAGTGATCACATTTTTGTGAGATGTTCATTTGCATAATAGTGTTGGACCTTTGTTCTATGTAAATTAAGCTTCTTTATCCCTCTTCAAAATAACATATGGGATATCTTCTAAGAATAGCCAATCATCCATCCTTGTGCCTTGTTTATAGGGTTATCTAAGTGCTCCCCAACATTAGTCATATGGGCTATTTGATGGGAAAGAAATAAGTGAATATTTATAAAAGACTTTTCCACTATTGATAAAGTGCTTGTGGGTATCAGAAATTCAATTACAAAAGTAAAAAATGCAAGCCTTAGTAGATGCAAGTTCAATTCTATCATTACTCATTGGGAGGCCAACATTTTGCATGAATGGAAAACACTTTTTATTCCCATGGGTGGAGAATTAACTAGTAAATTGCGATCTAAATTAGTTTTTTCTAATGTATATTTTATCCTCCCAATTTAGGGTATGTGAAGATAAATTTTTTATGGTGCTTCTACAGGAAATCTAGGAAAATCATGTTTAAGAGCTTGTATTTGTGACTATAACATGGGAAAATCCTAGCATTTACAATTGCCCCCTTACTACTGGGTGCCAACAATCTTGTAAAATCTCAAGCCCTATTTAGTCTAGTTCTTGTGAAAAAAGGTATTTTTTAACATTTGCACATTGAAGGTGACTCCTAGGTAATCATTAATACTTGCATTAAAAGGCATGCACTTTCCTAGAAAATTAAGTACTTTCTATTTTAGATATGGAATTTGTTAGATCAGTATCAAGATATATGTATTTCACATACTCCAAGGGAGGGAAATCAAGTTCTGATTTCGTTTTAAATCTAGGTTGTGATGGCATCATGATCTCCACTTTTCAGCCATCCTCATTTCTTGACTAGTACAAAGACTTGCAATTATTGATTACCTTAGATATTGTTATATGCCAATTTTGATCATGTTTTATTGGTCTTGTGTTTCATAATGAGTCTAATCCTCTCATAATTAGGATTTTCAATCATAACTATCAAGCTCTTGTCATATAATTGCCATAATAGTACCTTGCATACCTTGGATGGATTCATGGTTTACTTCTCTGGGCTTGTGGTCACTTTATCATCCAATGTTGTTTTATGTCATAGGAATATCTATCCTTCATATCCCTAAAGCTTGTTGCTTTCTAATGGAATTTAATTCACACAAGACTGCAATTTTCCTTGGTCACATGCCTCATTTATTTCTATCTAGCCTTTAGTTTTAGTATTCTATCATTGTTGGTGGCTTGGAAATGTACTTTAACATGGAGGCCTATATCAAGTGTGACTCTTGCTCTTAGTTTCATAGATCCATTCTACCTAAAAACTATCATATTTGGCTCCAACCAAACATAGAAAAAAGTGTTTTCCCTTTGCTTGTTGCCAATTCTGATATGGATACCATGTTTTATGTTCACTCACCTTCTATTTGGCAAGTGATCAGACATGTTATTAGGAATGATATTCTCCCCCCTTCCTCTAGGCATTTCCTATTTCTGCCCAACATGGTGTCAATATTTTTGTCAAATGCAATGGATTTATTATATTTTATTCCTCCTCTAGAGATCCTTGCTACTAAGGTAGTTCTTTATAAATTTTTGGGAGATCATAAACTGAAGGTTGCAATGTAGTATTACGACTTGTTGGTGGCTAATGCTCTGGTGGATGGTCTATTCTCATAATCATAGCTCATTTAGAAGAATGATTTTATGGAACCTTATGAGGCCCTCCAGAAATTGTTTGAAAAGAAGAGCCCCTTTTTCACTAAGAATACTTTCAAAGTTACTTTGATGACACTAGGCTTCCAATTAGCTGAGTGTGTTAAGAATACAAGGTATGTTATCTTGGACCTATTGGAGCTTCTAAATAGTATTGGCTCATCATCTCCTAGTCTTTGGATTTCATCTTGGCTAACTGGTGCTTCTGAACATTGGTTTGATTGATTGTAGGATACTCATCTTTTTGACCTACATGATATGCATTCTGGTTTGCGTGTGTTGAGGGATCATCCCTCTAGTGATCTTCCCTACTCAAACTTGCTTCTTTCTACCTAGGATGCCCTAGTATCTTCAGCCTCTTGGGGTGCAACTAATGAGTTAGGTTGGGAGCCCTCTCCTTAGACCTTACCCAAATTTGGCTAGGGATGTGAAACCCATGATGTGACTACTTCGACCTCATCTAATAAGTTTTCATGTGTTGCAATAGAGTAGTGAGATTTAGTTTTTTCCAATTTCCAACTTTTCAAAATTTTGGTAATTTCTCTATTGTTTTTTTCCTTTGGTTTTGGAGGGTGTATCAGCTCCAAATTGTAATTAGGAAACTTATACACCATTGATTATGGTATTTTTTTGTATATCAATGTTTCTAATCTTTTGTATTTAGCAAGGATTCTGGGTTTTGTTATTGATTCTTTCTTGGTTGAGCTTTTGAATCAGTTTCATTTTTTATAGATATAGCTAAGTGGGTTAAACATATAGGGCATGCTATCTTGGACCTATTGGAGCTTCCAAATATTGATGCCTCACCATCTCATAGTCTCTGGGTTCTATCTCAGTCAACCTCTACTTCTCAACATTGGTTTGAGGAATCATAGGATACTTACCTTTCTACCCTAAAGGATATGCATTTGGCTTTGGGTGTGTTGAGGGGTTTTCCCTCTAGTAATCTTCCCTACTCAAACTAGCTACTTTACACTCAGGATGCCCTAGTATCTTTGGCCTATTCAAGTGCAACTCATGGGTTAGGTTGGGAACCCTCTCTCAAGCCCTTACTTGAAGCTAGCTAGGGATGTGAAACCCATGATGTGACTACTTCAACCTCATCTAATAAGTCTACATATGCTGCAATGAAGGAGTGAGAATTAGTTTGATTCCATATGCCAACTTTTTGAAATTTTGATAATTTCTTAGTTTTTGTTCACTTTTGGTTTTAGAGGAACTATTAGCTCCAAATTATAATAAGGAAACTTATACTCCATTGATATGGTATCTTGTATATATCAATGTTTCTAATCTTTTGTGTTTAGCAAGGATTCTTGGTTTTCTTATTGATTCTTTGTTGGTTGAGCTTTTGAATTAGATTCCTTTTTAATAGATACAGTTGAGCTAGTTAAGCATGTAGAGCATGCTATCTTGAACCTATTGGATCATCCAAATACTACTACCTCACTTTCTCCTAGTCTCTACATTTTATATTATTCAACTACTACTTCTTAGGATTGGTTTGAGGAATCACAAGATACTCACCTTTCTAACCTATAGGATATGCATTTTTCTTTGGGTGTTTTGAGGGGTTGTCCCTCTTGTGATCTTCCCTTCTCAAAATAGCTTCTTTCTACTCAGGATGCCCTGGTATCCTTGGCCTCTAGGGGTTCAATTCATGGGCCAAGTTGGGAACCCTCTCCTTAGCCCTTATCTAAAGCTTGATGGGGATGTCAAACCCATGATATGACTACTTCAACCTCATCTAATAAGTCTACATATGCTACAATGGAGGAGTGAGAGTTTGTTTTTCCACTTGACAACTTTTTTGAAATATCGGTAATGCCTTGATTATTGTTCATTTTTGGTTTTAGAGGAAGTATCAGCTCCAAATTGTAATTAGGAAACTTCTGCTCCATCAATATGGTATTTTGTATATATTGATGTTTCTATTTTTCTGTATTTTGCAAAGATTCTGGGTTTTCCTATTGAGCTTTTGAATCAATTTCATTTTTAATATATATAGCTGAGCAGGATAAGCATACAAGGCATGCTATCTTGGACCTATTGGAGCTTCCAAATACTATTGCCACACTATCTCCTAGTCTCTAAATTCTATCTCGACTCACCTCTACTTCTCAACATTGGTTTGATGAATTATAGGATACTCACTTTTTGACCTCTAGGATATGCATTTGGCTTCAGGTATGTTGAGGGTTTGTCCCTCTAGTGATTTTCCTTTCTCAAACTAGCTTCCTTGTGTAAAGGGTTTTTCCTGGTATCTTCAACCTCTTGGGGTGCAACTCATGGGTCAAGTTGGGAAACCTATCCTTAGCCCTTACCTGGAGTTGGCTAGGGATGTGAAACCCATGATGCGACTACTTCAACCTCCTTTGATAGGTTTGCATATGCTACAATGGAGGAGTGAGAGTTAGTTTTTTCCACTTGCCAACTTTTTGAAATTTTGGTTATTTCTTGATTGTTGTTCACTTTTGGTTTTGGAGGAAGTATTGGCTCCAAATTGTAATCAGGAAACTTATACTCCATTGATATGGTATTTTGTATATATCAATGTTTCTAATCTTGTGTATTTAGCAAGGATTCTAGGGTTTCTTATTGACTCTTTCTTGGTAGAGCTTTTTAATCAGTTTCATTATATATATATATATATATATAAATATATGTATACATATATGTATATATATATACATATATGTATATATAAATATATATGTATATATACATATATATATATACATATATGTATATGTATATATATACATATATGTATATATATACATATATGTATATATATATACATATATGTATACATATATGTATATATATATATACATATATGTATATGTATATATATATATATATATATATATATTCAGTATCTTGTCCACTTTTGCTAAAAAATAATTATTTAATTTCGAGATCAAATTTGTATTGGCTTATTTCAAGCCCATTTCAATATAAGAAATACATGTCAAACAATTTTATCTAAATATATTTTATATTTTATCATGAACAAAAAAGATAATGATAACATATTGAAATATAGATATAAGTGTTTGAAATCAGTGAACCGTAGTGTTATGATTTTCATATATTTGTATGTCTCATTTGGTCCCCTATAATAAGCTCACAGATAGCTTTACATCCTAAAACCATGTATATAAAATCATGACAAATATGATAATCCCATAATAAAAAAACTAAAAAAACTAATTTTATGTTACATTAAAGCTCATATTAAATTGCTTTAAAATGATGATCAAATAATAATAATGTGCATTGACATATAGTAAAATAATATTCAAACTCATCAAAAAAATGCAAGTTTATATTTTTGGTCTTTCAACCTTTTGGATATGATCATTTTATTAGAATTTTTTTCTCCAAAGGGTATGTGGAGGATCATGGTAAACCAATCTATGCCCTTAAGTGGTAATGAAAAATTAATGAATTAGGGTTATGTCAACTTGATGTGCAATTTTCAACTTGTTATGTACTTTTAATCATAAAGTTGATAGAAAAGAATATCTAGAAAATTGAATTTAGTGTCTAAACTGCTAGGCCTCATCTAGAAAATATAAAAATTGATTAGTCAAGATTCGTAATTTTAATTCAATAATAAAAAAAATTAGTAGAAAAATAAGAAGTAGACATATGTCTGACCACCTTAATCAAAATCAAATGATAATATTTTTTAATAACATTATAGGTATAAGAATTAGACTCATTCATAGATGTGACCCATATTTTTGGGTGTTTTTATTCTAAATAAATAATTAATTTTTAATTCTGTACTATTTTATTTTTGGAATTAAAAAACTCATGTTATGACCACCTTAACTAGTTCAAAACTCTACAATTTTTCTTTTCTTTTCATATAGTAGAAGCATAGAATGTGGTGCATCTTTTGGATTTTAAAAATATTGTACCATTTCAAAGTTATATTTATTTTTAAATCAATGTATCAATCAACACTTTATATGTAACTTCATTAGAAATTAAGTAATAATTACTTACTAAACTTATAATTTGACACATTACATTCATGGAAATATATGAATATTCTTTAGAAAGCCCTTTCATTCCATCAAATATGAGTGAAAAAAAAGTTGTCAAGGACATGTTTGAAGTGAAAAAAACACACAAGAATAGGCCAAACACACATTTTAAAGATATTTTTTAAGTTGACAATGTAGAGTTTCTATCCAAAGTTATAATTGGCTTTATAAAGGTATTAGATTTTGGGTTTGGTATCAAGAGTGGTAGGAAAATGATGTAGGAGCATCTTGGGTGTAAGGGCAATCTTGCATCACCCGAAAATATTTTATTTTTTAGTCTTTTCTATTTTAATAAGGACTAGTAGATAGAGTGGTTACTATTTATGGGAACATGTTATTTTTATTAAGTTTGTCATATGAGCTCAAAATGTTCTCATTTTCTACAAGAAGGTTCATTTTAGAGATACAAGCCTACTATAAAAATCTCATGCTCCAGCTTAAGTATTGGAGAAGTTATTGCAGATTTTTGGTGGAAAAATTTGTAGAAAAATCTTTAGGCTCACCATTGGAGGCCTTAGAGTGCTTGGATGAGGTCCAAAATCTTGACGAAAGGGCGCTAGCATGGTTTCAAGCTTATAGATCATGAGCTGGCATTCCCAAAAAGTGGTTATAATAGCCAATCAGAGAAACGCTTCATGAGTTATGGTCTTCCAAAGTTGGGCTACCTGAAATTTCTAAAATAATTATCAAAGATGTATTTGGCCAACTCTATATGTTTTGTTAGGGTCCATCAGCCATAGGTATTAAGTTTGAGCATCTAGAATGTTCCCAGGTGGCATAAAACTACCTGTTTAAAAAAGGCTCAAACATTGTTTAGGATAGCTTTGGGTGATAGTTGCAGCTTGTCTTGCAAATTATTGTATTGAAGGCACCCATGTGGATTAAATATTGTACTTGTGAATTCTTTAATACCACATTTGTAGTGCAAATTCAAAGTCCATATTTTATTCTTGCATTTGTTGTTATTTCTTTCTTCCAGCTATGGGTTTATAGTATTAAGGGGAACACGCTGCATTAGAAAAAATTTGGAATAGCTTTTGAAAAGCTATGAGGCATTTTAGAACTACACAATTTTTAGGGTGCCACTATTTTCACACCATGATCCTACACATACCCCAAAATAAGAAATGAAAAGAAGATAGCCCTCCTAAAATTTTGATAGAATTTTAAAAATTTAACAATTTAAAAGGAATTCTTCAATGTTTACTCTACAATGTTAATATATTAGAAATGGCCATTTTTTTTGAAGATATAGAATTTCACTAATTACTTTTGCCAAAGTTAATACACAAAGAAAAAATACAACTAGAACTTTGGTATAATTTTGCAAATATAAAATTTCCACAAAATAAATGGCTTCCAACTAGAATCTACATAATGAAAAAATGATAAATAAAATTTCTCACTGAGATAAATCTAAATTTTGGATGAAAAACTTGTTATACTATCTACAACTTGCCAAATAATTTAAGTCCTTATGGAAGTATGTATAAAAAACTAAATAAAAATTTGTTAGCTCTTATTCTAATGTAAATTTTAGACATATGGCAGTGTGTCATACAATTTATAGATTACTTACTAAAACTTTAGCAAATAGATTGTAAAGATTATTCTTCTTCTTAAATAAGTAAAAGCCTCAGGTTTTTTCTACAAAGTTACAAGAATAAGATCATTATTATAAATTTTGAGAATTTTTTATAATAATATTAGAAACAACTCTAAAAATATAGGTCTATTAGGTAAATAGTTCAACTGTGTATGCCAAAATATTGATGATGTAACTAAGGAATCTTTATGTGACCTCAATCAATCCACACCATACAGAAAAATTTAAAAGTGAAACAAAGATGATATAAATATAGATATTTGTAAAGAAGACATAACATTGAAACTAAGACAACTAAAATATACCCAAAACATTTCAAGGGACACTTCATTCCATTGCAACTGCCATGTTCAAGATCTTTTATTTGGAATTTTGGTTATTTCAAATTATTAGCACATGGAGAAGAGAATATGAAAGAATGGAGATGTGATTGATTCATGCAAGTTCATTCTAAGTAAATGATAATTATATTAGCTACAATCTCTCAAAATCACAAATAAGATAGCAGAATAAGTTACCATAACTTCTCCAAATGCATATGATAGCATAATGACTAAAAATCGTATTCAATTTACATGGGGAGTTGAGATCAGTTTTTATAAATTTCATCATAAAAGTCAATAGGTGAGACTCCAAAGATACAATTTGAATAGTAAATATTAGGGTATAGGAAATAAATTTTATAAAAGAGATTAAGTGTCTAATGCAACTGAAGGGATGATACTAAGTGGTAGGTAGAAATTATTAATTTTTATTAACATATCACCTGATACATTAGATTTAGTATGAGGGGGATAAGGGTAAATGGATTAGTTAAGTAAATAAAATTATATATTTGATAAGTGGAGAAAAATTTCAATAAAGTGTCAAGTGATATGTGTGTGTATGAATATAGAGTTGATCTAATCAATGAAACTAAAAAAATTTATTTAATTAATATGAAAAATATAAAATAAGAAGATATTTAAACTCATTAAATATTTATAGTAGAAAAAGATCAATAAATGAAATCTCAAAATATATTCTAATGAATTAATTAAATAAAAAAAATTGTTTACTTAATTATGGAATAATAATCTTAAACAAAATAGGGAAGAGGCTATAACACAATGGTAAATTGTGAGCCTCTTATCGAAGAGGTGTTGGGTTCAAATCCACTCATACATAACAAATAATAATAATAATAATTAATCTTGGCTTCGGCCTCTTACCGATAAAAATAAATAAACTATATTAAACAAAATAAAATATTTAATTAATTAGTTAACAAATGAGGCAAAAGCATACAACAAAATGGTAAATTGTGAGGCTCTTATCAAAGAGGTCTTCGGTTCTAATCTACTCGTGCTTAATAAATAATAATAATAATTAATTACAACACAATAATTAATCTTGGGTTTGGCCGATTATTAATTTAAGAAAATTAGTTAGCTAATGAATATTTTTGATTTCTTGAGTCTACATATTCCTATTTTATGAGATTGTGTAAGAAACCAATTTCACATATAGATATTATATATGCTTTAATAAAATTAAAATTAAAATTTTTTTGGAACCAACAAAAATTGAGATAAAAAAGACAACTATCAATAAATTATAAGCTAAGGTTAAGATAAAATTGTCTGTCACTTATCGACATGTTATTGTATAAATATTATATCTTTTTTTTAAAGATAAAAGACAAGTGCTCATATTTTTTTAAGTTTAGAATATTTACATTTAGCCCATTCAGGTGTAGATACCATGGGAAAATGAATGGGGTTAAGAAAACACCTGGTGTTGCCTAGGGCTAAAGTCCTATATACATACAAATGTCAAAGATGGACTTTTAAGAGAGAATTCCCTATTTTATAGAAAATCTTGAGGGCATACCCTCATTAAAATAGTTTGAGGAGCTAGTTTCTTCAATTGAGCTAAAAAACAATGATCATAATTTATAGTGGTCCAAGAAGATAATTCAAAATATATTCTACAGATCTATATCTAACATAAAGGGATAGGAATAACTTCTTTTTCCATGATTATTGAAGACATAGCTTTCCTTGGTTGGAATCTAACTGAAATATGACCAACTAAAAAATATAGGTGAGGCAACCTACACAAACATACCAAAATACCAAATTTGCACTTGAACAAAACTATTAGAGGCCAAGAAACACACCAAGCTGAATTTGAGGCATAAGAAAGTATCAAAAAACATAACTTGAACTCAATAAAAAATACATTTACTCAAACTAATAGACAAGAGAGAGACCTAGTATGGTGGTCCAGTTAATGGCCTATTAAACTTTAAGATGCAAGGAAAGAAAATGATTAACTAGTTATACTTTAACCAAGATGAAGAAGAAATTGAATTAATTTATCCATTTCAATAATCAAAGAAACAAAAGGAAAAAAGTATTCCCACATAAGGGGCAACAAATTGAAGTACCTAGTTTAAAACATAGATTTATTACGATCCCAAATTTCCTATGACAATCACCATATTAGGTAATAAGGTTGCAAAAAGGAAACTTGTTAGTATAAAAATATTAACAATAGAAAAGTGGACAGTATCATATATATTCTAAGATAATAAGCTATTCTTAGATAATAAGCTATCATCCCAATTATATTTCCTCGGTTCTAAATTAAAAGAAAATAGTTTTTAAACACCAAAAAAAATAATTTGAAAGTTGAGGGACAACCAAGGTAAGTTTATTCAACCTTGAAGGCTTCACAAGTTTCATCTATGACAACCTCCATATATCTATCCTAAAAAATATTCTCCTCCAAAAATTACTTTTCCATATAATCATCCTCTAGAAGGTCTATTAGAGAGAAAAAAGTGAAGAAGGAAGCACAAATTTCTTCTAAAGACATCACTTTCAACCTAGAAACTTGTTGGGTCTCATGTGAGGATAATTGGTCAAGTCTTCAAGGAATCTCATCTAACATAAAACATATAATAATTCTTAGCTAAAGGGATTAATAAATCACCCCTTATGTTCTAAAGGATAGTATCTAGGTCCTCAAGTAAAGCTTCAAAAAAACTTCCATAGTATAGATTGGCAATAAAATCATGGTCAAAATAGAAATGGTAATCAATAGTAATAAAAATGACTATGATGTCCAAGTTAGACCAGAACCTATTAGGCCTATTAATGAATTAGGCCACTAGGCATCGAGAATGATCCTCCAAGTGACTATGCTCTGGACATTAAAAACATGCTTAATCCTTTCAATCCTCATAGGTTTATCAAAGGTCATAAGGTGGGAAGGGAAAGAGAGATTAACTAGAGTATCCATCACTAAAAGTAAATAGAGTTAAACTACCATCCTCTATAAATAAGGGATATAATTTTTTCCACCATGTCAAGGAATTAACGTATCAATGACTTGTCTATTAGGATGAGAGAAACTTGTGCAAAAATGCTCTACATTATAATGCACTAAATGAGGTTAGTCAAAGAAAGATACACAAAGTAAGTACTTCATAGGGAAACATTATAAGACAAGAAGCATTTAAAGATAATTTAAAAACTACACAAAGAAAAAAGAAAATTAAGAAAAGAAGAGACATTTAAGGAAGTAAAGGATGAGGAAAAAGAATAGTTTCATTTCTACCATCGACCACTTCATTGGCAAATTTTTTTGCCAAACCATTGCCATTATGGAAGATGTGGTGAATAGTACAATTCTTGGTAATGGAAGACAATTCAAGATCCTTTTTAAAGAAGGAATTTAACCTTCAATTAGGAACAGATTATTTTCTAAAAGCATTGACTAGAATAGTCAAATCACCTTTGATTTCAACATGATTAAGATAATTTATCATTAAATAGAGACATATTCCTTCAATTAGTGGTTTGAATTCAGATTTCAAACATTTAACCAAAATGTCCCCATTATGATTGGAGATAAAATAACCAATCACTATAGTGCTAGGGTTACTGTGAGAATCCTCATCAAAGTTAAGTTTGACCCAATTAGTAGGAGGGGGGACCATCCATACTAAGCCAAACTCTTCTTTCTATCTACTTTCCCTTTACCAACAAAGTTTGGCATTTTTTGTTCGATACAATTGATTAATTATGTATTATCTTTAATGTTACACAAATATCATATCATTATCAATTAGTGCATGCTTAGCTCACTCATATAGTGATTATAGTTTTCTATGTCTATCAGCGTTCATGTTCTAAATTTAGTGTTTACCAAGTTCACTTAGGCATCAAAGGAAAGTCTACAAAATATGAGTGTTAATTGAGCTCACTCAATTAATGAATGAAATATCAGATGGAACTAGTGCTAACCAAGCTCACTTGGTCACCAAAAGATCTTTGCAATTTTGTAGTGTTAACGAGCTTGTATTGGTTAACATAGGGAAATCATTTCTAAGTTAGTGTTTACCAAGCCGGGTCGACTAATGAAGGATTTTCCTATTTTGGCATATCAAGCTTAATTAATCTATCTATTGATTCTAGATGACGAAGATGTTTAATGTTAACCATTCTAAGTTGTGTTCTAGCCATCTTGAAAATTGGAAGGATATAAATATAAGGTCAAGTTGTGAGATAGTGTGTATGTAAGAACAAAAGAAAGATATGAGTATTGCTCTAAGGAAGTGAATCTGAAGATAAGAAGGATGTGTTGAGGAGCTGACAAGATACATTTGATCAAGAAGGATCAAGTATAGGCCAAAACAAAGATCTATAATCAGCAATTTAGTTGTATCTAAATCAAGTCATCTCATTGCTACTCTTTAACCATTGTAGTAGTGATCTAAATCTCTTAACAAAGTTATCTTAACAACTATTTGTAAATCCTCTAACAAGGTGGCAATTTTATTGAATTGTCTAAAGACCTTTAGCAAGGCCACTTCTAATAGGGTGATTAAATCCTTTAATAGGGTCACACCTAACAGTGTGTTTTGTAACCTTTAACAAGTTTGGCTCCTAATAGGGATTACTTTAGAAGAGTGAAAATAGTAGCTACTTACAATTGGCAGTTTTTCCAAATTGGGGTTCCATGTTAAATCTTGGTGTCATATGTGCTCATACTATTTATTTTATGCTTGCAATTAAAATAAAGTAATGATAATCATCAATAACATATTAAGATATTTGAAGTTAATTCATTACCAAGTACATTTAGTATTTATTGAGTTACAACATTAATAGTGCATATGTCGAGCATCAATATTTTAGTTTTTAAAGTTTTTTTTGAACTAACATCTAAAGAAATCTTGGATTTATTTTTGCAGTAATTGATTCACCCCACCCCTCCTAGTTACTCCTTTATATTTCCAAAAATCAGTATTAGAGCTTTGGGTGCTTGCAAAGATGGTTTCAAGGACCCAAGCTAAAGATCAAGATGTCTTATAAAAGAGAGATTCCCAAGTGGAATAGAGATAATTTTGCAGTATGGCAAGGACTTATGAGGTTACATCTAGCTACTATTAGTGATTTAGGTTGCAAATATCTTGATACTAAATACAAAAATCCATCTAGAACATTGTTAGTTGAAGATATTGCTGAAAAGAAGAATCATAACATCATGATGACTAATATTACATCTGCTCTCAGTTATGCTGAATTTGATGAGGTAAAGGACTCTAAAACTCCACATGAAAAGTGGACCAAACTAAAAGATATCTATGGAGGATATGAAAATGTAAGAAGATCCATCTAGAAATTCTCAGAGGTTAATTTGATCAAATAAAGATGAGAGAAGATGAGAATATTACAAAATATGTGGAATGAATCAAGGCCAATGTAAGTGCAATCAAAGCATCTAGAGGAGACATTCAGGAAACAATTGTTGTAAGAAAGGTACTCAAAACTCTTCTTCCTATCTATGTAATTAGAGTGTCTATTATTCAATAAATGAGATGTGATCCAAATAACAAATTAACCTTGGATACTCTAGTTGGAAGATTGACAACTTTTGAAGTTGACAACTATGATAACTATGTCCCTGTCTTCAAAAATATTGAGTCTACATTTGAAGCCAAAATCTCACTCAAGAAAAAGAGAAAGCAATCAAAATCTAATCAATTAGGAAGTAAGGAAGAAATTAAAGAAAGTTCTAATAGTTATCTTGAAATTTTTGAAGCCCTACTTGCAAAGAAACATTCCAAAGGAAGAGGAAAGTACAAAAGGTAAAATTCCTCTAATCTACTTTTCTTGTGAAGAAGTTGGTCATATTTTTGCTAGGTGTCCAAACTAAGAGAGTAAGGATGAAAAGAAAAGCCACAAACAAAAAGGCAATAAGGAATTCAAAAATCTCAAGAACTACAAGGGGAAAGGTAAGAAACCTTGTTTTATGGCTAAAGATTCTAATAATAGTGAAGATGAAATGGTGTATATTGTTGTAAAATATGAATTTGATGATGAAGGAGATAATATGACACTTATTTATCATGTAAAAAAAAATGATACATGGATTATTGATAGTGGATATTCACACAATATGACTAGACATAAAACAAAGTTTGAACATTTTGAATACTATAATGGAGATGGTGTAAGGTTTGGAAATAATGAAACTTGTTGCATAAAATAAAAAGGTCATTTGTCATTAACCAATAAACTTATATGTGATAATGCCTATTGGGTTGAAGGACAAAAGAATAATCTACTAAGTGTGGCACAGTTGAACAATATTGGATTCAAGGTAGAATTCATTAATGGGAAGAAAAAAATATAGATGATAAAGTAAATCTAGTTGGATCTGACAAGCAAACAAAAGATAATCTATTTTATCTTAACCTTAGTGAATGCTCATTTCTTATTGCTCAAGTAGAAGAAATATGGTTATGGTACAAGATATTATGCTATGTAAATTTTGATAATCTAGTCAAGATAAGAAAACATAGAAGAGTAAGAGATATTCCTAGTTTGAGGAAACCTAATATGGGCTTATGGAAGAATTGCCAAATTGATCAAATAGGAAAGAATAGTTTTAATAGAAAGAAATATTAGTCAAAAGAAATCTTAGAAATTGAACATACTAACTTATGTGGACCCATTGGAATAGAGAGTTATAGTGGAGAAAAGTTGTTCATTCTTTTTGTTGACAATTATTCTAGAATGATGACTGTGATGTATCTAAATGAAAAATTAGAAGATTTA
The DNA here is from genome assembly GCA_028749045.1 of Cupressus sempervirens. NCBI lineage: Eukaryota > Viridiplantae > Streptophyta > Pinopsida > Cupressales > Cupressaceae > Cupressus > Cupressus sempervirens. The sequence goes on from CM053789.1 coordinate 460,247,796, forward strand.
AAGAAATTCAAATGGTATCTGGAAAGAATTAAAAAAGTAATTGGATAGAAATTGGAATGTTTAAGATCAGACAAAGGTGGTGAATTCATCTCCAATGAATTCTATAATTTCTACATTGAAAGAAGAATCAAAAGACAAGTATCAGCCCCTAGAACATGTCAACAAAATGGTATAACTGAAAGAAGAAATAGATCCATCATGGATTGTGCAAGGAAATTGATGATAGATAAGAATGTTTCTATCAAATACTAGAAGGAATCTATCATCACTATAGCTCATAGTTTTAACCGATTTCAGTTGAGGAAAGACTTAAATTAAACTCCCTATGAACTATGGTATGGCTACAAACCTAATATAAGTTATTTGAAAGTATTTGGTAGAAAATTTTATATCTTAAAGGAGTCTAGAAAAGGAAAATTTGATGTAAAAGGTGATGAATTCATATTTCTAGGATACTTTTGTAGAAGTAAAGTATACAAATGTTTGAATTTTCTACCCATAAGATCATTGAAAGTGCGCATGTAAGAGTTGATGAGTTTGTATAAAAGAGTGAAGATGAAAGCAAAAAAGAGCTAGAAGATTATAGTAGATTTTTTTACTATGAACCTAATATCCTACCAAATCTATCCAAAAGAAAGGAGACTTCACTTCCTAAGTCCCCAAAATTTCCAATAGTTACTGAGTTGTAGAAAGTGCAAATTGAGTTACATTCTGAAGGACCTAAGTCAAAGTCAGGAGCTACTAAGCTAGTTCAAACCGAGTTTGAAGGACCCAATCCATAGATAGTGAAACCTAACCTTAATACTAAAGTTCATGATGTAAATAGTGGAACTCACACCAAATCCAAATAACCTATTCTAGCAAGATATGTCAGAAGGCATCATGCACACTATTAGATCATTGGAGACAAATATGATGGAACAATGACAAGAAGCAAATTGAAAGGTACATAGTTAATTGCTAAATTTGAACCAAGAAATATTAAAGATGCATTGGATAATGAAAGTTGGATTGAAGCAATGAATGCAGAGATTAAAAAAAATACAAAAGAGAAAAACATAGACTCTTGTTCCTAGACCCAAAGATAAAAATGTAATTGGTATTAAGTGGGTATTCAAAAGTAAGCTTAATGAAGGTGGAAAAGTGTCTAGAAACAAAAAAAAACTAGTATTTAAAGGTTGTTCTCAAGAAAAAGGTATTGATTATGGTAAAAAAATTTCCTCTATTGCAAGATTAGAAGATGTTAGAACTCTACTTGCATATGCAACTCATAGAGGATTTAAAGTATATCAGATGGATATTAGATCTGCATTCTTGAATGGAATTTTTGATGAAGAAGTGAACATTGAAAAACCAAAAGGTTTTTAAGATCCTAACAAAAGAGACATGGTTTTCAAATTACACAAAGCATTGTATGGTCTCAAGCGAGCTCTTAGAGCTTGGTATGAAAAACCACATAACTATTTGGTATAGATTGGTTTTCAAAGAACAAATGATAATAGTAGCCTATATATCAAAGAAGGACCAGACAATAACATTGTGTTGGCATAAATAATTGTTGATGACATCTTATTCATAGGAAATGATGACTTGTGCAAGGCATTTCTAGAAGAGATGAACAAGGAATTTTAGATGTCTATGTTTGGAGAGATAAAATTATTTGTTGGATTATAGATTCAATAGAAGAAAGATGGTATCTACATCACTCAATTCAAATACATCAAGGAGATATTAAAGAAATTTTGAATGGAAGATTCAAGACCAATTGGAACCCATTTGTCTACTAGGCATAAGATTTCCAAGAATGATGATTCAAAAGAAGTAGATTAGACCACATATAGATCAATGATTGGAAAATTGTAGTATGTAGTGAATACATGGCCTTAGATTGCATTAGTAGTTGGTGTGGTGGCAATATTCTTAACAAATCCTAGAGAAAATCACATGATGGCAATCAAAAGAATCAGGAGATATCTAAAAGGTACTGAAGACTATGGATTATGGTACAAACTTGGAGGCAATTTGGACTTGAAGGTTTTTATTGGTGCTGATTGGGAAAGAAGTATTGATGAAAGAAAAAGTACAAGAGGTGGAGCATTCTTTCATGGTAAAAGATTAGTGTCTTGGACAAGTAAAAAACAAAATTGTATTTCTCAATCCATAGCAAAGGAAAAATATGTGGTAACAACAGTTAATTGTTCTAAGATTGTTTGGTTCAAATAACTTTTGGAAGGAATGAAGGTAGAAATCAAATATCTAGTAGTCATATATTGTGATAACACGAATGCAATCAATTTATGTTAGAACCCAGTGATGCATACCAACATGAAGCACATTGCTATAAAATATTACTTCTTAAGAGAATTGGTGTAGGATAAAGAAGTTAGATTGGAATATGTAAACACAAAAGAGAAAATTGTAGACATATTCACCAAGCCATTATCTAAGGATGAATTTTTATATCTAAGACATAAGCTAGAGGTCATTCCCATATCTAAAGCTCACTAAATGAATTTTAGTGATGCATCAACCAGAGCAAGTTGAAGATCAATCAACTGATGTACTATTAACAAGCTAGCATATTGCAAAAAAGTTAGTACTTAAGGTACATTGATCTCATCAAAATTGTTGCCTTTGGCATGTGTTGTCAAAGAGGGAGAAGTTTACTATCATTTCTCATAGAAATTTCTATTTTTACAAAGAGGGAGAAGTTTTTTTGGAGAGTTATCAAAGAGGGAGAATGTACTTTGTAGAAGATTGTTACTAACAAAGGGAGTTCTCTAAATGAAACTAAGGATATGTTCCTTATTTTATTCTTGTTCCAAAATTTCATTTTGTTATGACATGTTATGTTGCCATCAAATCCAAAGAGGGTGATTGTTAGATACAATTGATTAATTGTGTATTGTCTTTGATGTTACAAAAATTTCATATCATTATCACTCAGTGCATGGTGAGGTCACTCAGATAATGAAGATAATTTGGACTTGAAGGTTTTTATTGGTGCTGATTGGGAAAGAAGTATTGATGAAAGAAAAAGTACAAGAGGTGGAGCATTCTTTCATGGTAAAAGATTAGTGTCTTGGACAAGTAAAAAACAAAATTGTATTTCTCAATCCATAGCAAAGGCAAAATATGTGGTAACAACAGTTAATTGTTCTAAGATTGTTTGGTTCAAATAACTTTTGGAAGGAATGAAGGTAGAAATCAAATATCTAGTAGTCATATATTGTGATAACACGAATGCAATCAATTTATGTTAGAACCCAGTGATGCATACCAACATGAAGCACATTGGTATAAAATATTACTTCTTAAGAGAATTGGTGTAGGATAAAGAAGTTAGATTGGAATATGTAAACACAAAAGAGAAAATTGTAGACATATTCACCAAGCCATTATCTAAGGATGAATTTTTATATCTAAGACATAAGCTAGAGGTCATTCCCATATCTAAAGCTCACTAAATGAATTTTAGTGATGCATCAACCAGAGCAAGTTGAAGATCAATCAACTGATGTACTATTAACAAGCTAGCATATTGCAAAAAAGTTAGTACTTAAGGTACATTGATCTCATCAAAATTGTTGCCTTTGGCATGTGTTGTCAAAGAGGGAGAAGTTTACTATCATTTCTCATAGAAATTTCTATTGTTACAAAGAGGGAGAATTTTTTTTGGAGAGTTATCAAAGAGGGAGAATGTACTTTGTAGAAGATTGTTACTAACAAAGGGAGTTCTCTAAATGAAACTAAAGATATGTTCCTTATTTTATTCTTGTTCCAAAATTTCATTTTGTTATGACATGTTATGTTGCCATCAAATCCAAAGAGGGTGATTGTTAGATACAATTGATTAATTGTGTATTGTCTTTGATGTTACAAAAATTTCATATCATTATCACTCAGTGCATGGTGAGGTCACTCAGATAATGAAGATAGTTTTCTATGTCTACTGAGTGTTCCTGTTCTGAAGTCAATTTTTACCAAGCTCACTTGAACATCGAAGGAAAGTCTGCAGAAGATGAGTATTAACTTAGCTCACGCAGTTAATGAAGGAAATATTAGATGGAACCAGTTCTAAGTAAGCTCATTTGGTTATAGAAGGATCTTTATGAGTTTGTAGTGTTAACTGAGTTTCTATTGGTTAATATGGGGATATCATTTCTAAGTTAGTGTTTATTGAGTTTGGTCAGCTAATGAAGAATTTTCCTATTTTGGCATATCAAGCTTAATTAATTAATCTATTGATTCCATCTAACTAAGATGATGAATGTTAACCTTTCTAAGTTCTATTCTAGCCAAATTGACAATTGGAAGGATATAAATATAAGGTCAAGTTGTGAGATAGTGTGTTTTTGTGTAAGAACAAAAAAAAGATATGAGGATTACTTTGAGGAAGTGAATCTAAAGATAAGAAGGATGTGTTGAAGAGCTAAAAGGATACATTTAATTAGGAAGGATCAAGTACATGCTAGAATAGAGACCAATAATTAGTAATTTAGTTGCATCTAAATGAGGTCATCACATTGTTACTCTCTAACCATTGTAGCAATGATCTAAATGTCTTAACAGAGTTGGCTTAAAATCCATTTGTAAATCCTCTAACAAGGTGGTAGTATTTTTAAATTGTTCAAAGACCTTTAACAAGGCCACTCCTAATAGGGTGATCAAATCCTTTAATAGGATCACACCTAATAGTGTGTTTTGTAACCTTTAATAGAGTTGGATCCTAATAGAGCTCACTTTAGAAGAGTGAAAAATAGTAACTAGTTACAATTGGTGGTTTTTCCAAATTGGGTTTCCCATTAAATATTGGTGTCATATGTGTTCATCCTATTTATTTTATGCTTTCTATTAAATTAAATTAATGATAATCATTGCTAACATCTTATGGTCTATATAGTTAATTCATTACCAAGTATACTTAGTACATACCGAGTCACAACATTAACTATGTATATGTCGAGCATCAATATTTCAATTTTTAGAGTTTTTTTTGTACTAATATCTAAAGGGATCTTGGATTTTTTTTGTAGTAACTTATTCACCCCTCCCATCTTAGTTACTCCTTTATATTTCCAACATTTTTAGACAGGGTCAAGATAGCCTCATTTTTTATTCCAAAATTGACATCATTTTAGAGGTTTGATTAGAACTAAATTTTTTACAATTGATAGTTTCAATATTAAGAGACTCAATTTTAAGAGTTAGATGTTCCCAAGACATGCTGGAGTTTTTGAAAATTCTCCTATTACATTTCTTCTACAACTCCCAAATGATTATGGATACAAAAATAATCCATAGACAATAAAATATATTGCTGGAGTTTAATCTTGTCTATGAGCATAAGGGAAAAAATTGAGTTAGGTAAAGCCATCTTAAAGTTTAGTTTTCCATAAGCCAATACCAAATGTTTGAATCATAAGGATGAGAAATGAGGAGATGGTCCACATTTTCCTCTAAAGAAAAGAAAAGAGAGAGGCACTATGGGCCAATGAAGACAATCATTCTAATTATATCATCTTTAAGGATGCAAGTTTGAGGAGCTAACAATGATCAAACTCCATATTTTGGGAGACACGAGGCATCCAAACATAAAGCGTATGGAAATTCCACCTTTGGATGTAGTTTGAGATATGAGATACAAATGTAACCTTCCTTGGTATTATATTCACTAGTTTTATAGCCATACCAAATGAGAGTATCATCTAGACCTAAGAAAGAAAAGTTTCTCTCCTATAGGATATGATAGAGGACTTATTCCACAATTTTGGGTAATTATAAAATGGAGAAATATTTTCATTTCCACCCAAAGGGGGATTGACTATCAAACTCCACATAATTATTAACAAAAGGCCCTAGACTAGCTTCAAGCATAGATTTGGCAATTAGAAAATTGAGAAGTTTACTTAGAAACAAAAAAACTTCCCATGAATCACTCCAAAATCCTAGTTCATCACCATTACCAACTTTCCATTAAACCTTATTAAAAATGGTAGTCTTGTACGAAAGTAAAAAGTTCCAAAAATTAAAGCCTCTTGGGAGATTTCTAGTTTTGAGTATACCTAAGGGGTTTTTAGGATATAAGTATTTGTTAAATAATGTCCTTTTCTATTTTATATTGGGATACCTAATCATTTTCCATATTATTTTGTCCCCTAAGGCCATAACTTGATCTTTTAAAATTTTTATGCCAAAGCCACTTCTTGTCTAGGTTTTCAAACCTTGTCCCAAGCTAGGAGGGCACTTATATTTTAATCTTTCAAAACCTACCAAAGGTAGGCCTTCAAAATATTATTAAGAAAATCTCTATGAGAGGCTAGAAGCTCTAGGATAAAATGATGAAAATGAAGATGCTAGAAGGAATAAATTTGAGCATAGTAATTCTACTAGCTAGAGACAAATATTTACCTTTCCAAGTCTGAATATTTGAATTAATCTTACTGATTAGGGCATCCTAACTAGAGTATTTATTCTTCCCCTATTCTAGAAAAAAAACCTAAGTGTTTACAGGGAATGTCACCTTTTTTATGTTCAAGATCTTCATAGTCATCTACTCCTGGGAAGGGTGAGAATTAAAGGAAAAAATATCATATTTGGTCAAATTGATTTCTTGTCTAAAAGTTAGGATGTAGGAATGTAGGATCTCTTTTAGAGACATTGCTTCTTTATAGGATGCTTCACCATAGAGTATCATATCATCAATAATATTTTTGTGAGTGGTAACATTAGAATCCTAGGTGATACGAATACCCTTTAGAGATCGATTATTTTTTAAATTATTCATTGTTCTCTTAAATGCCTCTAACATAATAAGTAACATACATTGGGAGATAGGGTTTTCTTTTCTGTGTCCTCTAAAAGGTGAGAATAATCTTTCAAGAGTTCCATTGACTAAGACTAAAAATTTGGGAGTTTAAACACATTCAAAAATTAGGTTTATTCATCAAATGGAAAATAAAAAGGTAGAAAGGAATACACAAAGGAACCAAAAATCAACTTAATCATATGGTTTACTTATATCAATTTTAATCATCATGTTGGTTGATTATTCTTAGAAAAGGAGTGGATTTATTCATGTGCTATTATAATACCATCATAGATGGATCTTCAAAGGAAAAAAACCCAAGTGTGCTTCATTAATTAGGGAATGAAGAAGAACACCAATCAAATAACTAGCCAATGTTTTGTAATATGAATTAGAAAGGGTGTTAAAAAGGGAAATAGGTATGAAATTCTTGAAGCTTCCAGGAGTGTCCTTTTGGGTATCAAGGCTAAGAATGTGTGGTTGATCTATTTCAATAGGACAACATTTTTGAAAGAAACAAAAAGGGAAACCATTTGGGCTGGGATACTTATCTGGGGCCATTTCAAAGAGGGCTTTTGTGACCTCATTCTTGGAGATTCTTTGAAGAAGAAATTTATTTTTATCCTCGGTAATGATTTTGGGGATATTACTTAGGAGTTAATTTTTATAATAAAGAGTAGACCCATCAAAATTGTTTTCTTAAAAGTAATTTATACCCTCTTGTGCAATTTCCATAGGCTTCCCAATTGAAATATTATGTTTATTAGTTATTTTAGAGATATTATTAATGACTCTCCTTTGTTTGTTACTATTATGATTTTTTTTAGTATTCATATCTCCAACATTAAGCCAACATTACATAGATTTACGTTTGCAATAGATCTCATCTTTGGCTAGAATGTCCTCTAATTGGAGTCACATTTCTCTTTCTTTGACATATAGTTTAGATTCCATACCTATAGATGTAGCTTTTGAGTTGATGAGGGCTAACCTTTCTTTAATTGAAATCTTAGAGTGAAAGATATTGCCAAACTTTTGTGTGTTTCATATGATGAGATTATGTTTAACAACATTGAGTTTTTTGACTCTTTATAGAACCTAAACCCTTCTATATTAGCATTAGCCTATCATTATTCTAAGGTTGGAAGTAGAGGTTCATCCTTGAACCACACCGATTCAAATTTGAAAGGACTCTGGACAAGGGATTTCTCAGGTTTGATTGATAAGAGAATTAAATAGTGGTCTAAGCCAATAAAGGGGAGTGTTTCAAATAAAATGGATACTACTAATATAGGAAAATTAACTATTATCATAAATCTATCTAATTTTTATACAATCTAGCTAAAGCACATTCTTCTATTATTCAAAGTAAAAGAGTTATCCTTGGATTTAAATTCAAGCAATTTTTCTTGGTATAGTAAATCATTGAAGTCTAGTTTGGCTTGGGATACTTTTGAAAGGCCACCTTTATTTTTGATTAAGTAAGTAATAACATTGAACTCTCCCCCATGTATCCAATGGAAACTTGACTACCTCATGGCTTCATCCAATACCATCCATAGAATTTTATTTCCAAATGTAGGATTTGGCCCATAAATTTTCAAAATAGAGAAATGATTTCTTTTTCTTTAATTTGAGCAAACACTAATTCCTTTCATCTCTTACAACTTGGCAAGGTTAATAAATTGGGGGTTCCAAATTATAGCCAGACCCCCTGAACCTCTAAAGTTGAGCTTCACGTAATTTTTCTTTATCCAATTTCTTACATTAGAGGAGAAGTTCCTCAAGATTCATTTTTCTTTCATTGATCATAAGGATATCAAGTTTATATTGAGAGAGACAACAATTAACCAAGAACTACTTGTTAGGAGAATTCAAGCCCCTAACATTTCAAGTAATGACCTTCATCTTTCTATTGAAATGATTTTCCCCTTCCTTACATCAAATAGTTTGCTAATTGTAGAGCTATGGAAGTTCACATGCAAAGAACATTACTAAAGATTATAACATTCAAAAGACTAAAAAAAATCACATATAGATTAGACAAAAGAAGGTGCAAACAGGGAATACAAAGAAAAGGGAGAAGCACCCAACAAGCCTCCTTGATATCATAGATGTGTTAAATGATGGGGATGTATGCTTAGACATGCTTCAAGCCTTCAATGGATGGTGAATGGAAGTGTAAAAGTGGATGAATTTTACTATAATAAGAGTATATCAATAGTTTTTAGGATCTCAATATGACATTATAACATTAACTTAAATGTGTTCTTTTTGCTAGAGGCTAAGGGTCCAATTTATAGGCTAAGGGGTGGTAAGATGGATGACTAGGATAAAAAGATGCAAAAAGGATGAGGGAAAGATAGGATGCAAGGAAGATGATTGTAAGAAGGATGGGATAGGACTTTGAATTTGGTTTGGGTTATAATGTAATAACCATTGTTTAAAGATGTGGACATGTTTGGGAGGGGAATTAAGTTTGGCTTAGGAGGGGATTATGATGCAAGTGGCTTAGTGTTAATGAGATAAGTTAATTAGCTAGCTAAGTAAGGTTAGCATGGGTGAATGGGTTGGATTTGAATAATGATAGGGTCTAGGAAAGGTTTAGAGCTAGGGATTTATTTGTCAAATAATTTATTTAATAAAAGGGAATGTGGGATTAAATTAAATATGTACAGTGTAATTATTTAATTTAATAGAAGAGTAGCAATTTAATTGATAATTTGAATTTGGGTTGTCATTTGATTTGATCAATTGTACTATAGCTAATTAAATTTATTAATTAACTAGGGGATGCTGATTAATTAATTTAATATAGAAGATGACTAAAAAAGATTACTTGGTGATGTAATTAGATCTAGATGTCTACAATTTCCACCTCTTTGACATAGAGTTGGGACAATACCATTTCGAAGAAGTTTGAATGTAAACAATGTGAAGAATATTTGTTAAGGTAAAAAAGTTGCCTCAGTCTTGAATAGAAAGAGGATAGACTAGACTATGTGATGCGCCCTCAAGAAGGAAAAGAGGAGAGAAGATGAGGCTCGACAAGTACCTGAAAAGGTACAATAAGCCTGGGTGAGTAGGGGGATGCAAAGGGACTAGAAGTGTGTTAAAATTATAATAGAATTGAAAAAGAAATATGGTTGGAGGGACAAGAGGTTGCTAGAGGGGTCAGAGAGGGAAATAAGCCACCACAAGGGTCCTATAAGAGGGCCTAGAAGGGATAAAAAGGAGTAACTGCTCCAATTTACAAGGATATATTATCATTTTTATGCTTTGATTTGGAGGAGGTGAAGGTTATGTAGGGATTGTCAAAGCATTGGACAGACATGGTATGACAAGTGTACACACAACTGAAACCAAACTAATTCGTAGGTGCTAAAAAAATTCTTTTGTGATTGTGTATTTTAATGCAAGAGTGTCACCAAAAAATTTGAATTTCATTCCAATAGGCATGGGTACAGAAAGATCACTTGAGGGATCATTGGGTTCATGATCTGAAAAAAGGCTAAAGGGAAAGAGTTAAGTGGGGCGTTTCAAGTTATTTTTGCAGGAAAGTGAATATGTCTTGCATTTAATGTAGCATAGTAGGTCTGGATGATGGAAAGCATTCTTGGTAGAGGGAACACAATCCCATAGGTAAGGGATGGTTAGGGTAGAGTCAACATGTAAATGAGGGTTTTTGGGCATTCATTTTGCATGAGGTCAACATTAGGAATCCATTGGGTTTTCCTCTCTTGAAAAGAAAATCTTTTAAGGAACTACTCCAAGGTTCAGTGTTTGTCTTGTGACATACCAAAATCTACTCAATAGAAGATAAGTGTGAGTGTTCACAAGGAGGCCTTTGCTGGTTCTAAAAACACATTTGTCTCAGAATCGAAGTAAATCTATTCATGATCTCAAAATAACACACCAAAGAGGACAATAGTTTTGTATTTTCTAGATTTTTGATGAATGCAACTACCAATGCAACTAAAATGTGTTCCTATTCTAACAAGGGTTCAAAAAAAATAAAATAAAATAATGTGAAATTAATTCCTAAATGGACATAAGCTACAGAGCACAACACATAGTGAGTTAAACTTTTGAAGAAATTGGTAGGAAACTAATGAAAACATGAGTAGCACTTCCTAGAATCCATTGATGCAATTGTCAATGGAAAAGTTCAATAACCAAATGATGTTTCACTCTTCATCAAATCTCAAGGCCACAGAAAGTGCACTCATGCGAGGAAAAGAATTATGGAGGCACAATTTGTGATCTCTCCTCAAGCTTGTTATGTCAACGGAATTTTTTATCTATAGGAAACACCAGAACTAAAAGATCACACAACCAGAAACAATACAATAAACCTTTACCTCAAGCACAATATCATGAATAAAATCCACAAAAATATAACACATTCAAGCAAGAATGACTACACTCCAAATGTGAGCACCAAAACCATAATTTTATTGCATAATAATGGCATGCTTTGTTACATTTTACAATGGGGTATTTATAAGAAATCATCTCCTCAATTTGTGTTGAGAGTGAGAGATATCTTCATGTAATCAAATACTTTTAAAACATTAAAACAAACTAAATATATACAAACTATCAACTAATCTGGTGCTTAGAGGGACTCCATCCATATTTTTATTCATTAATTGGATGCATGAGCCCTTTACATGTCAAAAACAATGAAAGCATGAGAGAGAAAGTAGGAGGAAGCCATCAGTTGAAGTGGAAGTGCATGGAGACACCAAAAATAGAAGTTGGCCCTTCACTAGGCATGTGCCATAGTTAAGTCTCCATCAAAATGCGCTCCCGATGCATGGAAAGTGCTATCTTTGGAAATGGAAGTCAACTGGCAGTGCACGTTTGAATTGTGAAGCTAAAAACCTATAGACCTAAGGAGCTGCATGAAAATGTGGAGCTGGAAACCTATGGAGCTATGGACCTCAATAGGGTCAAAATCTCAAAATTTTACTAAGTGTCAAAATTGAAATTTTGGCATATGGGTTTTGTTCATCTTCATCCCAAAGCTATGTTTGGATGTTTGCCCTTGAATTTTCCTATTATATCAATAATGTTAGCCACATCTGAAAGATAGAAAGCCTCATTCTTGTCCTTGACCTTCTATCTACAGTTGTCCACCTTAATCCGAGTCTCTACAAAGTCTTTGAGTTTGGTGTCCAAGTCTAACAGTGTTTCCTCTATTTTGAAAGCTTGTCTAATATCTTCATCACTAGATGCTTCCTATAATGTCTTCTTGAAATTATCTACTACTACCTCAACTAGCAATAGCTTCTCTTGTTCTTCATCTTCAAAGATGTCCAAGCATACATCACTGTACAACTTTTTTGCTTCCAAAATTTTCTCTCAGACTTGGTCCTTGAGCCTATGTATCTCATCATGCAATGTTTTCATCACTTTATTTCCATATGCTATCTTCTCTATCGAATCATCTATCATGTCTAGCTCTTCTCTAATATATACATCAATCAAAAAGTGATACCTTTTCCCCTTTTATGGCTTGTAGAGTTTGCAAATCTTTGCTCCATGCCTATACCTCATCCATGATACTGAAGTCTTGCCTCAAAATTGCCATGATCTTATCAACATTCTCTTGTGTAGCATGCAACAACTTCAAACTTCATATGATTATAGTGACATCTTTATCCTCAAGGCTATCTCACCATTCCTGACAAGCTTTCAAAAATGGATTGAGTCATACACCTTCACCTTCTCTAAGAATGGTATTTAGAGTCTCGTTGGGGCATTCAGGATCAAGAGGACCAACAAATTCAGCTAGATATCCCTTTAGTATCTCAACTTATCTTTGAAGAGTTTGTAGTTCAATCTCATCCTACTCCATGTGCCTAAGAACCTATTTGACTCCCATAGTCATCATTTGTTAGGTTAAATCCCGTGTAGGCCTTCCCAACATAACATCCTTCACTTATAATCCTCCAGACTAATAAATTCTACATCAATACCTTTAGGAGGAAGGGCCACTTGTGCAAACAAATTGTAGTTCTATATAGTAGTGATAAACACTAATGGAATTGCATCATGTAATGGAGATTTAGGTTTGTTCAAGATCTATGTAATATCAAAAATATCATCCTGTAAAGCACATAACTGATGCTTCGCACTTCTCATTATCTCCTTTTGGAACCATCTCGAGATATGTTTTCCTATGGATCTTTCTCATGTTCAGCTACCTCCTTCCCTTTATTGCTCTTTCTTGGGGTCATCTCTTGTTGTGAAGACTCTCCTTTTGTAGCTTGCTCCTCAGCATCTTGGGAAGGCTATTGTACATATTCCAAAATATATCCCTCTATTAATTCTTCATTAGTAGCCCTTGGCTCTAGTTGTTCTTTTGGTGATGGTTCCATTTGAACTTTCTCCTCTTTTGAACTTGGATGTGGGGGAGTTACTAAACCCTTATCTGCCACCGTAATCTATGGTGGAGATGGATGAGTGAGATCAAGAACCTATGTTTTTGGTGGCATCTATGTCCAATCTTCCTATTTGAGTTCACCTGTAGAGGTGTCTCTAATCTTATCTCTAACCAACTCTATACCCACAAGCATAAAATCAAAATCCATCATGGAGAAAACTTCCTCACATCCTATCCTTTTCTCATTCACCCACTACTACACTTCATCTTTTGAAGAAGAGAGTTCTAATGGCTCTACTTGGGTGGATGGTGGGGTACTGGTGGCACTCTTTCTTCTTTCCAACTCGACAACTCTTTCTAATTGAGTTCTTCTTTATAGGGGTAGTTGTTCCTCCTCCTCTTTTGATTTTGTTTCTTCCTCATCTACTTCTTCCTCCAAAATAGTTTTAGGAACAAATGGAATAGGTACTAATCTTTTGCTGATCCTTTTCTTTTTCTTCATCTTAATATTGATCCTCTTATATTTCTTGGAGATGGAAGGAGAAGGGGGCTCTTCTTGTACAGGAGGAATGGAGGCCTCTAGAATCTCTCCCTCTTCTATTTGGCTTGGCACAATAGAGGCAACTGAGGTTCATCCTAGATTAGAGAGGCTCCAATACCTTGGGATTCTTGTGGGCTTTATTCATCTTATCAAGAAGATACATGTTTTGTAACTTCTTCTATTTGAATCCTCTGAGGAGAATTTCTCTTCCTCTTTCCCTTCCTTTTAGGAGGGTGATAATATCCCATTGGGCTATCAAGTTGGTAGGCTATCTCTAGCCTAATAGGAGACTGGACCACAAAGATAGGAACTGTGACTTTCCTTCCCATACCCCTTTCTGGACGAGCATGTGCATGGAAGATTACAGTATCAGGAATTGGATCAAGTGGAGGTGGTTTCTTGATCCAGTCCTTTGTCATTCTAATGACATGTCTTGCTCGATGATTGATGTCATCTCCTTCCTCTCTATCAACATCTACATTCAGAATGGTTCTTTCACCAACCTTATCTATATTGAAAATGGGATCTAGTAATTCTTTGGAGTATTGTAGCCTTATCTCATCAGGGATATTCAAATGGAGAGCCTTTTCTTCTAGATACAAATTCATCCTACAATAGTCCCTGATACAGACATCATAGTCATTTGTGGCATTCATTCAATGATCTTTAATGGCATCTTCATGATGGAAGTCCTTTCTTACTAGGCTTTCCACTTTACCCACATTGTCAAAGTATGGCCGAGGAGAATTGTATTCTTCAAGAGGATAGTTCTCCCATTCCAAGTCAAAGGTCAGAATGTCCTATTTTTGTTTCACCTATTACAGCCCAATGACCAATGGCCATTCCCATTAGGGTCTCCATTATCTCTTGATCCTCTCATAAGCTAAATCAATCTACTAGGAGATCCCCAATAGGACCAACTTGTCACTTGGATATCTTGGGAGCTTCTTAGGATTGATAGATGCATCACCTACTTGAATATATGTGAATGTCTTGAACTGGATGAAGTAGGGTTTGAGAGATGTGATTTGTGCCTTGGCTTTATCAAATAACCTCTTCCCATAATCTCCCTTAATGAATCAAATGATCGCAAATATGAATGCATCATTCACAATCCTATACTCCTTACTCTACATTGAGAGCTTCTTCTTCACTAACTAAGGATAGACTATGTATGGCCAATCATTGGGGTCCTGCATACTGTCTTTCTTGTATAACCTAGGATAGTTCATTGCCCTTGCTACAAGTAGGTACACCACATAAGAAGTCATATAGAACTTCTTCTTTTCCTTTACCATCTCAACTACTCACACAAGTTTTCACTAAGTGTGGTGGCCCAATCCAGTGGTATCTTTGCATGCCTGATGGTCTCAATGAAGTTGACCATGAATGGAGTGAGATTACCAATTGCAAGTAAGCTAATGACTCTACTGAAGAGAATGATAAAGTATCTGATGTCATCTTTCATGTATCCCCGAGTCATATCTAGTTTTTTTATTTTCTTTCCCCAAGGTAGCTTCTCAATGAAGTATAAGGAATGTATGATATCGATGGCCTCTTGATGATGCTCCTTGTACCATCTTTCAGCTACTTCATAAGAGAGTTGGATGATTTGATCAGCTCTAGGAAGATGGAAGACTCTCTTGATCTTATCAGGTTGCAGATCTAAGATGACTTCTTCAGTAACACTCTTGACTACCCTTTAGTTAGGAATAGAGTGTCAAGATAGGGTCATGACCAATTCAGCTAATTGCACTGACACAGGATGTGATCCTGAACTCACTAATCTGGATCAGATCCATGCAAAGACCAAGGTTGACCTTTGTGTTAGATTTTTGCAAACTTTTAAGAAATTTCCCAAGTTTGCATGTCTAAGGTCAGGATCTTTGATCTAGCATAATCATCATGTAACCTCAACTTTGGGGGTATGCCTTAGAACTTGAAAACAATTGGTTTTTCTACTACTCTAGATGTGGACACCATTTGATCATGTTACCTGTGTGTCACGAGAAAATAAAATGTCATTAGTCACCAGATAGTAGAAGTTAAAAAAACATAAAAGAAAAAAAAAGGTCCCCTATGGGGACTTTTTTTTTTTTTTTTTAAAGAATTTTTACTCCTTTTTTGAAAATTTTAATTTTATTAAAATTTACATCTTTTTTTTGTATTTTATAACTTTTTATGTATGTTTTAAAATTAAAACTTTGCAAAATTTTTTTAAAAAAATTTGAGGCCATGTGAGCGCCATCGTGTGTGCTCACCCAAGAGTGGTGCTACGCATGCATGTTTGAGGGTGGTGTGCATGGATGGCTAGCACACAGGAGCAAGGGGAATAATTACCCTTTCTCTCCTTCTCTAATCTCTATTCTTGAAAAAATGAGGAAAGAGAGAGAGGAAAAAGGGGCTTTATAGCCACTTTTTCATTGTGCATGTTGTGCCTTAGTGCGTGCACATGGGTGTGTGACACATTTTCATTTTTATTTTATTTTATTTTTTTTAACTTTTCTCATTTTATAATGTTTTTGTGTTTTTCACTTTTTTTCTTTTCTTTCAATTTTTTTTTCGAATTTTTGACTCTCCAACTTAAACTTCCAAATGAATTTTCTTCTCTCGACTCTCGAACTTGTAAGTCTAGGAGTCAAAAAAAGAAGGGGGTCCCCATTCCTAGCAAGGAATGGGACATGTGTTGTGGATACCACAACACATATTAGGGTTGAAAGCTACAACTATGGGAATACAGGGACAAGGAGAGGTCATGAGAATGCAAATTTAGTTAGATGATTGTGGTCATAGGGTTAGGTTGGATGGGTAAAAGTAGTTTATGAAACATAGAAAGAAGAATTGACATGGATTTGGATTTCTAGATGTAGTGGTTATTGGATACACTAGTGTTACAAGAGTGATAGACTCTAGTACTACATGCACATGGGAGAAGTTCACACCAGCAGATTGGGTGAGGCTTGTAACAACAATGTGCAAGCACTGACTTAGTAAGATAGGGACATTATATCTCCTGATAGGCGAGATTATAATCAATTTGGAGGACACGTATAGGATGTTCTTGTTGCTAGTGCAAGGCATGTCGGTGATGACCACTTCATAAATCATCGTATAGAGGGTGGTGAGGAAACTGGTTGGGCCTAGGGTCTATTTTGGGATTTGATGGGGTCAGTTTATACTAGATGAACACTAAGATTTGGTGGCTATAGATTGGCATATATATTTCTATGTGTGCAAGTCAATGTTAGGGTAGATTTACCCATATATTGGTGTGATGGGAGTGACACTAGCATTGATTACTAGGATCATCTAGATTGTAGATGGGGGAGTACCTACTATATGGGGCTCACTAATGCTAGTAGTGCCATAGAAGGATTTGTACTAGATAGTATATCAGGACACAGGGTGTCACTAGGAAAGGATATTGCTATAGGTATGTTGGCAATATGTCCAATCAATTAGATAAATTAAAGTCTTGATTGTCATATATGACAACATATTTATTTTGCAGATTAACCTCATTCAGTTATGGAAGAAAATTGTCTAAGTATTAGACAGTGTTACAACATGATAGTTTTGATGATAATAGAATATTCCCTTGGAATATTATCTTGTATAGTTAACCAAAGATGCATGACATCATAAGGATGACATATACTAGTACATGTGTTTGTATAGTCAACCAAACTCAAGTTATGATAAAAATAGTGATGTAGTACTGACATAGTGTAGAATAGAGCATATCAACAGAATATGTTTAATGATTTGATTTATTATTTTAAGTTATATTTTCTTATTGAGCTAACTCTAATGATGTTGTATGAGCCAACTAAAGAATAATTCACTAAGATGTTCCTTATAAGTAATGTATTTTATTTGCAAAGTAAGTGTGTGAGTTGTGAGTTGTAAAAAAGTGAAAGTGAATGATGATTCAATAATCAGTTGATGTGAAGTCGATATGATCTTGTGAAATGAGAGTAACGAGTGAATGTGACACTTTGATATGTGATGTGAAGATATGATGTAGATTGACATGTGTGTAGTCACTATTGTGTGAAGAATCATCAATTAGAACATTTGCATAGTACAAAAAACAAGTAAATATTGTATGTATACTTATTTCTTGAATAACTTATTGTATAGTTGCATGTTAGGGTAGTGGGTTCTTCTTGCACACATTTGTCTATGATCCACCAAATCCTAATAGGGTTGAAGCAACTCCTAATAGGATTGAGGCTTCTAACAAGGTCTAAGTCTCCTAACAGGGACTTGAGACACTATACATGCTTCATAGACTCATAATAGGGTCAATATCCTTAACCAAATTCATATATATAGTGAATCATCTAGTGGGTTCCATCCCCATTAGTGTTTTCCCTTGGCTAGGGTTTCCCTAGTTAACAAAATATGGTATTATGATCTCTCTTTGTTTATGGTTGTTTACATTTCTCAGAACTATTGGTTTATTTTGTTATGCACATCATAAAGTGATTAATAATATTCAGTTGTGGTTAAAAGGATTGAAAATACTGATTTACCCCCCAAGTATTGTCTATTTCTAACAATTGAAATTAGAGCTTTGTTATTCAAAAAAGTCTTAACAAGTTGAACAAGATCCCTATGGATATGGAAAAACTAAAGAAAAATCTTGAAGAAGCACTTGAATAGATTGATCTTCTTATCAATGAAATAGATGGTCTCAAAGATAGATACAAGGATGCAAATGCCTACATTGGTGAATTGAAGGACAAGATAGATGACCTAAAATAGAAAGGACCTAATAATAAAACTAGTGATGATGATATTAAAGATATGAAAAAGGAAAATGAGATCCTAAAAAAGGAGTTGAAGATAGTTGGACTTAAGCTGAGTCTTAAGAAAAACAGAGGTAAGATTGATTCTGAACTAAAAGTTGAAAATGCAGATCTGAGATCTTTGTTAAGTAAGATAACATTAGAACTAGAATCTATTAAGTTACAACATGCTGAATTAGAACAATACAAGACCTTTGTGAAAGTTGAGTTGGTACAAACCAAGCAACAACTTGAGAAATTATATACTAGCAATGATAAAATTGAAGAAAAATTATGTGTGCAAAGACCCAGTTATGAAAAAAATGGACTTGGATTCTTTCTTGGTCAATTCACCAAGAAACTTGTTGAAACAAAACAACCTACTACTCCTAAAGTCAATAAGGACCTAATCAACACAAATGATACATCTAAAGACAAGGTGAATGTTTCTCACTCTAAAATAGTCAAAGAATCTGATCATGATATGAATATCAAGAGACAGGAATCTTTTGCCTAGTGTGATGTACTTGAAGACACTGAGGTCAATAGTGAAAGTAAGTCTTTCAAACCTATTTCTAAATTTTATTGTCATTATTGTCATGGATATGGTCATTATGCAGTAGATTGTAAGAAACCTAAATTTGACAATGATAGTGCAAATAGGAGGATGCATATGAATACTAACCATACAAGAACAAGAAGAAGATCTCACAATAATGAAAGTGGAGAAAGAAGATAGGTTATTTTCTATAGATGCAATAATCATGAACACATTGCAAGAAATTGTAGAACACCTGATGATAAACTGAATGAATAGAAAAGATTGCACATATATATCAATTGTGTAACAACTTTGGACACACAATAAGGTTTTGTAGAATGGACATAAGAGACCTAAACATGAATTAGAATTATAGGAGGAACAATAGAAGAAATAAAGTTTTAAAAAAAACCTAATGAATTGAAGGAATCATTTGTGAAGGAAATCGAACTAGAAATCTCTAACACAGTTATTGAAAATGCACTTGACAAGATGATGAAGTCACTTTTTATCTATGACTCTTCTGACTAGAATTGAATAATCTCAATGGAATAGAGTATCATTTATTGATAACTAATGCTAGAGAAGATGTTAAGGGTTGTGTAGTTGACAGAAGGTAGTAGACATTGAGAGAAGTCTATAGTAAAGTGTGCATTTCCTGATATGATCAGGATGAGGATATATGTAAAGATCAAACTCTCTATTGCATAGAGGCAATATATTGAACTAGTGGTAGATACAAATTTATTGCATAGTACAAATTGTAGAAAATTTAAAGGATGTGAACTGACTTGCACACATCATTTTCTTGTGTGAAGTTTATGAGCAAGATTGAAGCAAGACTTGGAGAATTAAAGAATGCTATAAGCATGTGAAGTCACCAAAAACCATAATGTGCATAATTAAGATATTAATCTAAATTGTTGAGAAAAAATACTTCAAGATTGGAAAGGCAAGACATTTATTATGTAAGTAGTAGGCCTAGGTATAATTTTAAGAGACACTCATTTTTTTCTTTTCTTGACAACCCCATTGGAGCATTTTTGCAAGTTCCAAAAAATGTTCCTCATGTGGAAGATACAAGAAGTTATATCCACTACAAGATTGAAAATATAGGTGATTAAAAAATTCACAAGGAATTGGAAAAGATGTACAATAATGATTTCTCATTGAAATTTGAGCATAGGTATCTAGAACATCTTAACATAGTTAATCATATGTTCGATACATATTTTGATAATAATGATTGGACAAGAATAATTCTTAGCAGAATACATGATGATCTTCTATGACTGGGAGATTCTATCATTAGCATTGATAATGACATAATTCACAAGGTCAGAAGATTGAGCAATCAAGGTAGTAATCCTATAAACACCAAGAATGTGTGCAAGCTTGTTGAGGAAAATCTCAATACATACTTTAATGGAAGGAACATGAAAGTGAACTCAATCCAAGATGATGGAGTGAGACTTATTTGCAAGATTTTTGGTTACAAGTATAACCATGGATCAAGAATTGATTCAATCCCTACAGGATTCCTACATGCAACTTACCTAGCTATAAGATGTGAAGAAGTGAACATGTGTGACATTTTTAGAACACAACTATTGGATAATAGCTCAATAATCAAGAAGTCAAGAAGTGTAGTATTCAGATTTGAATCACTTCTAATGCATATATTCTTCTATGTCATTAAGAAATTTCCTGGTATTATAGTATCGAATGAAAATGAGTGCACAATGTTGTAGATCACTCAAGCTTATAGGTCAAGACTTGAAGAAACTAGAGATAGTGATTTGGATAAAATAATAAAGACTTTTAGGTGGAAGTGAAGAAGAGGTACAAGGATGAAATATGCTTCATGTTTGAAACAAACTTTACATGTATGGTGGCAGTAATTCCTAGGGTGAAATTCATTGAACCTATGGGATATGAGATGAGTTAGGATCTAATTGAAGGGTATGCACATATAATCCTTCACTCTAAAGTTGATTCTAACTATCCTAGATGGGGAACATATTCAAAGAAAATGAAAGAGGTAAAAACCAATCAAGTTATGAAGGACTCCAAGAAAAAGGTGGAGAAAGTTATTGATTCCATCTTGAAGGAATTTGGAATGTTAAGGAAATATTTTGATGAGGCTAAGGGTATAGATATGGAAATGAAAGCTAGTGGCCAAATTTAGCTTTTAACCCTTACACCCATTGTTGTGGCAAGACCTAGTGAAGAGGTCACAATTGCACAAACAAGTGTGTAGACTCCTTCTATGCCTTATGCAGTAGTTGCACAATATCAACCACCAAGAAAACTAGTGAAGATGGAGGAAACATCTGTAACAAGAAAGTCTATAGGGACATTAACCCCTCCTAAAAGGAGAGTAAAGAAGACAATCAGTGCCCCATGAAAAATGAGGAAAAATCTGTAGATAAGCTCATCTGAGTCTAAGGAAGAGACTGGTGATAGACTAGTTGAAGCAGCTAATTAGGAGGCCAAGACATTTTCAGGACATAAAGCATGGAAGTGTAAGGTAGAAAACCTTAACATGAAAATTATTAATGATAACAATCTTGTACAGTTGAATAAATATTATGATTTGTATAATAACATGGCTAGGAGATAGCTAGAAAATGTTGTACATAGAAATATGATTTTGAATAATAAGAGGTTTGATACCATCAAAGGGAAAAAAAACCCAAAGATTTGTACAATAGAATATGAAATATGAAGAGAAAAGGTATGGAAGATGATAAAAAAAAAAGAATAATCATGATAATAAAGTTATGTATAATGAATAGTGAAGAAGACATAAATGAAAATTTGAAAGGTATAGCACCATTACTGAGGCATAATAAAAGATCCATCTTGATTGTGGGAGGAAATTATAAGGAAATAAATAAAGAAACTCAACAAGACATAGTTTCTTTCATGTCTACTATGCCTAAGGCTAGTGCATAGTTAGTTGGGACAAGCCAAATTCTTGGAGGAAGTGTGTAGATGACTAGAGATAGTGCATAGTCAGTAGAAGCAAGCTAGATGCTAGAAGGAAGTGCATAGGTACTTGGAATTAGTGCACAAATAGAAGAGGCAAGCAAGAAGCCTAAGGTAAGTGTATAGACAATAGAGGACACCTAGTCACCTAAGGAGAGTGCACAATCAAAGGAGGATAATCCTATATCTTACAACCCTCCTCACAGTACTAGACTAGAAACAACAACAAGTTCTCCTCCAAACATCACTATTGGTAGTGACTCTATGAAAAAAGATAACACCAAAGTGATTTTTGACAAATTAGAGGATCCATTTAAGAATTATGATGCCAAAATAGTTGGCAATATTGTAGACTATAGTAGCTCTCATAATGAAGAGGATCAAAAAATTATTGAAGAAACTACACAGAAGATGGAAACCTATACTGAAGTAGGTACCACAAATGCACCCTTGCTAGTAGTAGTGGAAGTAGGAACTTCCTTTCCTCCTATTTAGATAGAAACAATAATAGTTTCAGCTTAATCTGATGAAGAAGATGAGGTGAAGAGTCTTATATCATCTTTGAGAAAACTTCTTAAAAAGAGGAAATTAGTCAAGTCACTTGAGAAGACTTTGACCATGGTTTTGGACATGATGTAGAAAGTAGTAAGCCTTTTTTACACCCCAATAGACATTCAATAGTGCATAACAATTTTGTGCAAGGATTTTGATGATGTATTCTCTACACTCATGAATGTGGCTACCATTCAAGCATAGACTAAGCATGATGGTAAAATTTTAAACACCATGTCCACTAACATGAGAAATTATATAGAGACTCTAAAAAATTGTATTAAAGCACTTAGGTAATTCTTAGAAGAAGGAAAATAGGCATATGCTAACTGTAACTTAGAACAGATTCATCTAAAACAATATGATGACCAAATCAAGGATACAGTAATTGATCTTCAAATAGTCACTGAAACCTTTTTGAAGGATAATAAAAAATTAGACTCCATTGAGCCTATAATATAGTTACTTCATGATAGTATAAGGGAAATACAAGCAGAGAAGGAGAAAATTCTAGAAAGGTTCACTCTTTTGAGAACACATTTATTCCCTCAAATAACATTGCTAAAATACCAATTGCAGCAATGTTTGTCTACAAAATCTTCATATGACAAGTTTGTGGCTACAAATCTCAATGTAGTAGAATTGGAAGCATATGCTTTATGTACCCTATTAGTGTATCTGATGCATTGAAGGAAAACTAGAAGAAACATTTTGAGCAGTTAAAGACCAGTTTCAACAATTGTTTTTCCAAGTTTTGATATGCAAATTTTGACAGTTTTTGATACCTTTGTCATCGATGTCAAAGGGGGAGAATATATGAAAAATTGTATGGAAAATTGTATTCTAATGTGTATAATATGAAAGGGGGAGCAATAAGTTGTAATAGGAAGTGATAGGAAATATAATCTATCACAACATGAATACAAATGTCTTTAATATTTTGTGTTATGGCTATTTGTTTTGATTTGTTTGACAACGTATTTGGGACTTAGTCAATTTTCCCATAATGTTCCCATCAATGCCAAAGGGGGAGATTGTTGGCAATATGTCCAATTAATCAGATAAAGTAAAGTCATGGTTGTCATTTATGGAAACATATTTGTTTTGCAAATTAACCTCATTTAGTTGCAGAAGAAAATTATCTAAGTATCAAATAGTGTTACAACAACAAGACAATTTTGATGATAATAGAATATTCCATTAGAATATTCTCTTCCATAGTTAACCAGAGATGGATGACATCATAAGGATAATGTATACTAGTGCACATGTCTGTACAGTCAACCAAACTCAAGTTATGATGAAAATAGTGATGTAGTACTAACACAATGGAAAATAGAGCATATTTGTAGAATAAGTTTAATGATTTGATTTATTGTTTTAAGTTATATTTTCTTATTGAGTTGACTCTAATGATGTTATATGAGCTGACTAAAGAGGAATTCACTAAGATGTTCCATATAAGTAAAGTATTTTATTTGCAAAGTAAGTGTGTGAGTTGTGAGTTATAAAAAAGTGAAAGTGAATGATGATTTAGTAATTAGTTGATGCAAAGTGATTAATAATATTTAGTTGTGGTTAAAAGGATTAAAAATACTGATTCACATATCCCCCCCACCCCTTTGTATTACCTTAAGGATGAGGGAGTATATTTTAGTATTCAGATCAATTGCATAGAGGGATAGATAGCTAGAGGATCTTGTGAAATATAGCTAGAGAGATCCATTGATCTACCACCACATAAATGAGGTGGATTATTGGAGAGTACAGATAGATGAGATTTAGGAAATGACATGGAGGCCATATATAGGTCTCAGGTCATGGGTAGAGGAGACATAATATATTCCTTACACTATATCATAATATTTTGTTTTTGGGATATGGGACTATAGAGCTGTGCAATATTGGCTAGAAAGGGTGTTGCGATAGTTTGGTTGGTTGCACAATGTGCTAGGAGGTGTAGTGTGGTATCAAATAGTTACCAAGGATTTGGTTATTTTATTTGGGCCACCTCTTTAGAGAGAGGGATTATTTTAGACATGGCAAGACATGTCATCCCAGGATTGGGACTAGTTCATTGGGATGATAGATGTTGGGTCCATATAGGGCTATAGGGATTAATTTTACTGCCCAAGGCTAGTGGGGAGAGAACAAGTTATTAGGGTAGTGATGGTGGTAGAAGATATCACCCAAGTAGTGAGAAGGGGGAGGCATGAGGCGAGGGGCCTAAGATAGAAGGTTGAGGGTATAGTGCAAGGGGAGTCACCATAGAGGAGGAGACACATGGAGGGAGAGAAGGAAAGAGGAGGAATGAGGAGAGAAGGTAGGAGGAGGCAAGGGAGGATGAGGCAAGGACATAGTAGGAGGAAGGACAAGGGGCCTAAGTTTCAATTGTGGGAGGAGGAGGAGGATCTTCATTTGAAGGAGAGGATGGTAGATTGGTAGGTAGATACACTTCCCTATAGCAGGCACATAATACCATGAGCCAACTATTATGGGACACTTAGTTAGAGAGGGAACAACTTAGAGATGAGTCAGATCATCTCTAGAAGGAGTGGAATGTGACTCAGGGGTGACTAGATACAACATAGATTTTACTAGGGGGTCATAGTTTTAGTCAAGGAAGTTGGAGGGGGGTTATCTACAATTGAGGTAGAGAGGGAGCAGTTCTAGGGGAGATTGGATTTTCTATAGGAAGAGAGGGATAGGATGGTGGTGGAGGGGGTGACCTTCAGGTCACATATGCTTGTGGTGAGAGGTTTGGAAGAGTTGAGGTGACTGAAGAGGGTGGTAGAGGATCTTAACAATAGGGTAGAGTTTTAGAGGATGAGATACAATCCATACATGTAAGTAGATCAGATTGGGAACTACAATAATTTGATGTGCTTTGGTACAACTAGCATGCACATAGACATATAGGGTAGTGGGGAGAGTGGATGGAGAATTGGTAGATCTTAAAGGATTGGTAAATCTAAATTGATATGAAAGATCCATAGATCAACATAGAGCCAACTATGGGAGAGCATGACTATTGGGAGGAGGGATGAGGGGGAGAGCTTAGGGACATGATGAGGATGAAGAGAGAGGATGGGGCCATAGCCACCACCACCACTAGTGGTGTCATGTGCAAAGAGGGATCCTTATGAGTCTCATGGAATTTTTAGGAATTTTGATGTATAGATATGGATTTTTTAGGCACAAACCTAGATGTATTTGTATGGATATATGTACTACATGGACATTGGATTGGACTATGATGTAAATTTTGTATTCTTTTAGGGGTGTATGATGCATTCTTTATTCTTTGGAGGATATATATATATATATAAGCATCCTCTGGGGTGGTATATATATGTAATGAGTATTGTTTCCATGTGATATTTATTGTACTCTATGTTTTGACGAGATGCATGTGGATAGATATATGATGTGGACTAACATGTGTTATTTTGGATATGATGCTTGATATGAGAAGGATTAAATGTATGATTCTACTAATGATTTGATGATGGATGTGATGTTTCTTATAAAATGAAAATAATGACAATATTAATAAATGAATTTGAAAAACTATATTATAATGCAAATGAACCTAAAAGGAATCTAAAATCTATGAGGATAAAAATTGTAATTGAAATGAATCTAAAAATATTATGATGATTCAAATTATAGCTTGAAATAAATATAAAACTATGATGATGTAAATGATAACTAAAACTAAACCTAAAAGACAATGATAATGAAAATGATAACCAAACATAAAGAGATCATGATAATAAGGTAAGAGATGAATGAATGCAATGTGAAATGCAAGTATAATGATAGGGAAGTGAATGTGGGAATAGGGGGATGGGTAGGATGGACATGAAGCATATTATTGATTGATTGTAGTCTTGGTTGGGGGGAAATAATGTGCAAAACTTGGAACATAGTTTTTGTGAGATCTGAGATCTACGGAGATTTGATGGGCTAGGAGATTAGGAGAAAGGAAAATATGACAATTTGTTAGATTAGACTCATGTGATGGGGTAGAATGAGGATAGGAAAATAGAAGAACTGAGGATGATTTGGGAATATAAATTCTAAGATAGGTAGGACATATGTGTACTAGTAAGATAGGAATGTGTAGGACTGGTACTATTGATATGGTAAAGGGAGATGGGAGAGAGGTTCATTCATGAAAATAGAGGTAGTGAGTGGGTGAAATCTTGCTTGAAGCTTGACAGTGGCATACATTGTAGAGAAGCACCACCATGTAGTTTGAGCACTTAGTCTGATATAAGAATATTGGAGATATGCCAAGGTTACCAAGAATATCAAGCCCTAGGTGACTGCAAGAAGTTGGGTCACAATTTTGCGAAAGTCAGATCCGTAGAATTGTACTTCTTAGAAATGGGTACCCAACTTTTAAAAAATTGGGTACCTATTTCTAAAATTAAGCTTCGAGTACTCGAGCCTAATTTAAAAAATTGGGTACCCAATATTCAAAAGCGGATCAGGTGCCCGAGGCGCTCAAATATCAGGCACTCGATTACTTTTAAAAATTGGGTACCCTATTTCTTACAAATCGGGTACCCAATTTGGAAGACTTTATTCAACCCCATTTTTTGGCATTTTTGAAGTCATTTTCATGACCTCAAAAATGGGAGCCTGATTAGAGACGCATACTAGAGCCTGATTTTCAGCCCTACCGACCACCCCCTTGCTGCTAGTTATCGATATACCACATATTTTAATATGTTTTTTACTATTTTACTTTAGTTTTTTCAATTTTCAATTTAATATGTATGTTAATTTATTGTTTTTTCATTTTTAATATATGTAAAATGGTAAATTTACATTGTTAATGAGTAGATGTTTAAATTTTTGTATTTGTTAATTAAAATATAGTTTCATAAATGTTTATTTAAAAAATTACTATTTTAGATGTTTTGAAATGTATTTAATTTATGTATTTATTACAATATTGAATGATTAGATTAGATGTAAATTCATTGTTTAAACATGTAATTTTACAAATAAATATAACCTCGACCTAGAACCATATAACCTCGACCTTGTTTTAACTATAACCTCAACCTAAATTCATTGTTTAAACTATAATCTTGACCTAACCATATAGTTATGTACAATAAAACTCTAAACATATACAACTAAGTACTTAATCAGATAACAACCCACCAAGGGATCCAAACAAAAAAATTCTAGTATTTAAAATGATTTTACTTAAATTGTATTGTACTTTGTTTCATGGATCCAAAATGGATGATGTAAACTATTTTATAAATGTATTTTTTTTCAGCCTTTCATACCCTGTGACATGTACAGTGGATGATTGTACATTCTGAATTAATTTGCCAAGTGGCATTCAGAACAAATGTATATAAATTATTTAAATGGATTGAACTAAAATAGTTAATATTCTTTCATGTGGATGTGTTATTTATTTTACTTTTAGTACTTATAATTATTTAAAAATGAAACATGTAAATGTGCTCATTAAGGAATGCAATCTCTTATGTTTTTTATAAATGTAAATTATTGTATGTATGTTATTGCTTGCTTAGTAAAAATTTTGATTAGTTCTTTGGATCCCTTGGTTGGGCGTCATTTAGGATTAACTATAATGTCAATTTGTATTGAATTTAACTCTAAGCATAACCCTTACTATCATCTTAACCTTAATCTCAATTTGCTAAAACCTACACCAGGTAATATATAAATAATTAAATAACTTTCCT
This sequence comes from Cupressus sempervirens, assembly GCA_028749045.1. Lineage (NCBI taxonomy): Eukaryota > Viridiplantae > Streptophyta > Pinopsida > Cupressales > Cupressaceae > Cupressus > Cupressus sempervirens. The sequence continues at coordinate 460,276,154 of CM053789.1, forward strand.
ATCTTACCTTGAGTACTAATTTTATAAATGTCAAACCCTAGAATTGTAACCTTATTTATGATTTAAACTAAATTATCCTAGAGGAACATCATATCTACATCTACATGTCATGTACATGTGAATCTAAAAACATTTGTACATATCTAATTACATCATTTATTGGATAGGAAAGATTTAAAATTTTCATTATATATATTATCCATGCATATCATATCAAAAGAATCATATAGAGATATGTTATTTATGACATGTGCATCATAGATAATCAAGAAGGGTACTTAGGTAAATTTATATATATTTTTAACACTATATATTATAAGAAAATAAAAACACCATATATAGGAGCATCTCATGTACATGTACTAAAAAAAATTACCATGACACATGTAATGAGATCAAATATTATTTGCAAGATTCATCGCATATAAGTTATCAAGATGTATAGGGGTGATATAATCAAAAAATCAAAAAATGAGTGATATCAAAGCATTGTATCTTAATATTTAACACTAAAATAAACTAACCCCTAGGTTGACCCTAAACCAAATTGAATATATCAAACTAGATTGAAAGGTAACCCTGGCCCTTAACTAATTAATATTATACTTATAAACCAAATTGAATTAAAACATGATCATAAATCTAATTATATATCCCAACTTAATAGTAGAAACCTTGAATTTAACCTTAAATCCTTTCCCCAATCATTAACCAAATTGAACCATTACCCTAAGATTGAACCAAGTTACACGTTGACCTTAAGACTAAACCAAATCACCCTAAACTAGAACTCAATAATATATTCAACACATTAAAACAAAATTCAAACCTATATTTTTTGAATTAATGTTGGTTTTTAATCTAAAAGCTCTAACTATAATTCTATATCTAGAACCAAATTTAGCACTTTAAAACTTAATTCAATTTATTAACTCTTGTCCTAATTGAAACCTAAGCATGTAAACCTAATCAAATAGTACAAACCAAATTGAACCCTAATCCTAAAACTAATTAAACATTGATATCAAGGTCTCAAAGTGATACATCATAAAAAATTTAGAAGAGACTCGAACGAATTAGGAATCTAATTAAGTAACCCTCCCTCACCATCAAGAGGTGGAGGTGTCCACATCAGTGCAAGTAGGATCCCAGACTACACCCTTGGATGCCTAAGAATAAATCTAAAGAAGTGAATAAGTTTTCTTTCCACTGGATGCCTAAACCTTTATATCGTAAGTGAGTATTCATCATGTAATAGCTAATTAGGAGGGTATTGAAGCACTCTAACACCCCAATCCCTAACTAGATAATTATGTTAGGGTGGACTAATTTCTATTTATCTTGGGTTGGAAGTGCCTAAAAGTTTTCTTTGGAGACTAGAGATTCCCCTATTTTTTTCCTATTTTCCTATATGGGTAGCCTAAATGTTTATTGCCTTTGCAGAATGGAAGGCCACATAACAAAATATTGCCTTATTCTATAAAAATAAATACCCACCCCCTAGTGATATATAGTAAGATCTTTTTCCTAATTTTACTATCAATATTTTTGGTTAGAAGACGATGATAGTTCAAAATGAAGATGCATTATTCCTTGATAAACCCATTTCTATAATAAATCAGCTCCTCCATCCAAAAAATTAGTAATGAGAAATCCCTACATCAAGTAATCAATGGAGGGCTCATAAAATTGATCAAGTGATCAATGGAGGGCTCATAAAATCCCTAGGTCAAGTAATCAATGGAGGGGTCATAAAATTTATCCCCAAGGGGAGATAAGAATCTCATTAAAAATTAGAGACATGACACTCCTAAATACATATCATACAAAATTATTGCCAAGGTCTTAGCCTCTAGACTAGAAGATATCCTACCCAAGATCCTTAACCCTACACAAAAATGTTTTGTTAAGGATATTTATGCATATCAGAGAACTTTATAACCTAATGGAAGACTTTGGATTGGGAAACATTTCCAAGATAGAGTGTAGGCATGCTCAAGTAATTGATTATGAAAATGTCTACAAAAGGGTGGGAATGGAGTTTCACTATGATGATGTTGCAAGCCCACGATTCCATCCAATATTATGTCAAATGGTGTCCTCTCTTATGATTGGTGTCAAGGTTTTAGTAAAGAAATTAATGGGGTTAGATCATAATTTTTAGGACTCTCTAGATAAATTATGAAAGGGTGTTCTCTTGCATCCTCTTTATTTTTTATTGTTGTTGACTCATTACATTATCTCCTTAGAGACAACCAGTTGTCTCTAAAAGTTAGAGGATATACTCTCCAAATAATTAATAAGTATCTAATGTATAGTTTGTTGATAATATTTGTATTCTTTTTAAGCTAGAAGAGTGTAACACAAATCATTTAATGATCAAATTGGACCTCTTTTCTTTGTATCGGGTAGTACGATTTATGTCTCTACATCTATCTTATTGGGGCTAAATATTGATTCCCCTACCTTGTGTAGTAAATATGATATTGGATGGAGATTTCATAATTAAATGGTTAGGTACCTAGGGATTCCATTTGTAGTAAACCATAACATATAAATGAAATGTGTCTTTATATCAACAAGAAAATCTTTGAAAAACTCAACAATTGGAACTATAATTATATCACTTTGGTTGGTAGAATTAAAGTACGTTAAAAGACTTTCTCCTCTTATTGGGTGTAAGTTTCTCTTCTTCCTACTCATTTTATTTAAATCATTTTGGTCTTCTATATAAATCTATTAGGAACATTTTGTGGTCACATGGAAAAGGAAATATGAAGAATCGTGCTACCAGGAGTAGTTCACACAAAGAAAGACGATTAGTAAGTTGGAATGAAAAATTTAAGAAAGTTCAAGGGATTACTCTGGCAATAAAATGGATAGCCAAAGCTTCATAAGGTAATGAATTATGGATTATGATTAGAATTAGGATTATTATATGGTTAGGGATAGGGTTCACATGTATTAGTTCATTACCTGTCATGATCTACACTTGTAGTTTGCATTAAAAAGAAGATAATATTTAGGATTCAAACTAAAATCATAAATATTTTTTAATCAAATCATAATTCTATCTCTAAGCTTTCATTCTAATTGCAACCTTAACTCTCATCCTAACACCATCTATTATATATCCTATATACAATAGGACCATAATAAATATCTAAAACCTAAATATAATTCTAACTAAAACCATACTCCTAAGTAAGTTCCCTAACATTAAAGGACCATAATCATTATAATAATCCTAAGCTTAGCCATCCTGAAAACCGTTAACATAACAAAATTGTAAACCATAACCTTTTCATAATCTTAACTTTGTTTCATCCTGAGATGAACATATAATCCATAATGAGTTCATACAATCCCCTAGTGTCACAAAATAAGTGTACATGAAAGCAAAATTAGCTTGGTGGCTCCTATTTTAAGAAAATAAACCTTGAACTAACCTAGATATATTTTTTTGGACTATTATTTTATGATTAGACTTAAAAATTTGGTATTTAATGTTTGATTTGACTTAAGTGTTTAACTTTATTTATTTAAGTGATATGATTTTAATAAAGATATGCACATTTATATAGATCTAGTTGATAGATTTTAGATTTACATTTTATCAAATAGTAATTTTGTCATGTTTAATGTTTTATGTTGTTTAAACATATATGCAAATTATATTTGATGGACCCACCGCCACCCCCTCCCCCTCCCATACCCACACCTCCAGCCCCTCCATCTCCACCTCCACCTCCACCTCCACCTCCACCCACACCTCCATCACCCATCGTAGATGAGCTCTGTGAGACCATGAGGCCTAACCTCGATGACTTCATGCATGATATAGAGTCTATCCAACATGAGAGGCACCCCCCCACCGCCCCCTCCCCCCCCCTCCTCACCTACTATGTCTTGTAGATAGCATGCAAGGCGTGATTGAATCCATCCATCATTTTGATTTAGACATTGATTCGTTTAGATCATGCAGGGAAAGCATGCGTGCCTTCTACTCTGAAAATTTATCATACAAAGAGGTTTATAACCTGCATATAGGTAAAGGGAATTTTCAACATTATTTTGTAAACCCTAAGATGGGTGAAGCAATTAGTGATAAGAAGCCTCACATTTCCATTAGGTGGTGTACACAGCCACGTATAGCTGCACATTTTTGGGAGTGGTGGTGGATGGTATTTGACCATCCACCACATGCTAACCATGAGGTGCCCATGTACTTCCTTAGGAATTTATGGGCTGAGTTTGAGTTGGCTTTAAAACCCAACTATTTTGATATGAAAGAATTTCAGGGGGTTCGTAGAGGGATGCCTCAAGATAGGCTTGGGGCAAAATAGAGTGATAGAACAAGAAACTGCAGGTGAGCTGAGCCCCTTTTACCTCTTCCTACTCCTGTTGTACCTGCTCCTCATCATCATCAAGTAGTTTCATCTACTTTTACCCATTTGAGTGCCCTTTTGGGCAATTTAGTACAATAGTGGATGCAGGCGGTACATGCTCATCCACTTAGACATGTTTGTACTAGCTGTGGATCTTGGTGCAGCACACGATGGCCATTACGATGAGGGTGCAAATTTTGATGATGATGTATATGCTACCCATGGTGATGGTAGTGACAAGATAGACGTGTCATCATTTATTAACCTCATGCAAAAGGGAGAGCCTAGAGAGAGTCAAGAGCAGTAGGTAAAATTTTAATTTTAATATAAATATAAAGTACTCATAATTATTTACTTTCTACATTCATGTGTAATTATATTAACTATATTAATTGGTACTTTTGAAATAACAAAGGATGGATGATATTGTTCCTCCTAGCAGACAGTATAGTCTTTTTTTGAGACCTACAGACATTGGCGTCCCTTATATGGTATGCACTTTGAATTACATTGTAAAAATGTACATTCAAATTTGAATTTAATAACATGTGCTCATATGTTCTTTTTATCTAATTTTGTAGGGATTGTCTGCATCTACACAAATTAATGTTAGTACAAGTCCTACTACAGTTACCACTGAGGCACAACCTCAAATACATGTGGTATGAACTTTTGAATGAAGAAAAATAATTTGTATTTATTTTATGTATGTACATTATTATTATAATTATAATCTAAACAATTTTGACTTGCATGTATATATGTTTTATGTGTTTTGATTTTACGAACATGAGCCATATCATACTCATCCATACAGGCCTTGGTATAGTCTATTTTTGACTCCATCTTATGATTATCATGCTAGCATACGTGTAGACACATCTGTGACATTGGCTACCACTCAAGTATGATATATATATATATATATATATATATATATATATATATATATATATATATATATATATATATATATATATATATATATATATATATATATATATATATATATATATATATATATATATATATAAAATTTATATATATATATCTATATGTTAAATTTATAGTGTATAAAAATGCAGTGTACAGATTATGTACTTTGTAATTATTCATGTATATTTAATTTTTTCTAAACATTTATGTGTCCATAATTTTAGGACTATGTCACCACGAGTGTTGCTGAGAGCGCAAGACTTAGCCAAATGGAGGTACCTACATCGTCATTTGAGGTCAGTATTTTGATTTATGTACATAATGTATAGTTCATTATGCTATAAAATCAAATTAAAAAAATGTATGTATTGTGAATTACAGGACCTCACCACTACTGCATTTGGTGGTTTTGACCATGCCCCTCCTCCCATTACTGAGGGACACCCATCTCATGTGGTATTTATTTTATTATGTAGTGAATATTTAATTTATTTGCAAGCTAGATTTTGAGACCCATTTCAATTAAACATGTACATGATGAGATGTGCATCATGTTACACAAGGTGATCCATCTACCTCATAGGGTGTTCGACATGATGAGATGGATCATATTACACATGATGATCCATATGATTCCTCTTCACGTGGAGTAAAGAGGACATTCAATCAGATAGATTAGGTCTTGTTGGCACTTATAGATTGTGTTTTTTTTATGTATATTATTTATGATGTATACACTTTGTGTCAGGATAGTTAAAATTGTATGTTAGACCATGTATTTTTTCACTTCATAGATCATGTTATGATGTATGTTAGACCATGTACTATTTTTTTATCTCTTCTTATCATGCTTGTGTATGTACTATATGTTATTATGTTTCACCATGTTTTAAGTATATTCAAACCATTTTCTTTATTGTGACATATTTTATTCATGAACATATGACACATTTTGTAAGTATATATGCAAGATGAACAATAATTTTAACTATCTATAGAGCATTATTGGATAAATATCACATCAAATTCATGCATTGAGATTCATACAAATAAAATTGACCTACTAGATTAAAAAAATGTATTGATAACGTACCTAAAAATGTATCATAAGTGATCTTAATGTGTTTTTTTGGTAATGTAAGACTCATTATGACCTAATAATACCGATTATGTGCTAGTAAACATATTAAGACTTATTAAAATGTATAGAGATTATTATGACCTATTAGGACCCCAATGTCCCCTTAAGACACACATGTATGGATAACGTACCTAACAATGTATCATAAGAGATCTTAATGTGTTGTTTGGTAATGTAAGATGTAGTCAATAAAATGAATACAATAAGTAATGATCTAACATATAATCAATACAATGAGTAATGATCTTTAAATTATCATGTGCAAGTGACTTGTTTCTAATATTACAATCAATAGTAATTTGAAACTTCAAACAAACATTAATTTAAACATGCTTGAATGTAAAAGTAAAGGAACAAAATAGGAGGTCATTACTTAAATTGACAATTAATTTATAATTTATCAAGTGCATACCTTTAACTTTCAAATAGAAGTAAACTCTCATTTTTGAATTAGTTTGTACAACATATTTCACAATATATGTAAGACAATGTCAATGATATATTTATAGTTCAGTGAACTCAAAACATAAAATTGGTTCAATACATCTCTTCAAATGAGGTCCTGTAAAATAAAAATGTAAAACAAAAACACACATGTTAATAAACACATAAATTAGTATTCAAGTTATCTAAACTATGTAATTATATGTGTAATTTGTATGTACTTACTATGTGAAATTTCACAAGATTTTGATGTTCGATCCACTTTAACATTTAAATTTGCATAAATTGTAATTGAGACCTAAATAAGAGGTATATAAGTTCTCTAAATTGATATTGACAACATAAACATACATGTAATTAAATTATATAAGTACATATATATAAAAATAATAAAATAATGAAAAAACTTACATGTGTTTGATTTAAATATAGTCATCCCACTGTACCATCTACATCCTCTCTCTTTTGCAATGCATCTAGGATTGTCTCGTGCTCGTCCATTGAAACTGTCCATAATACCTTATTGGTGGGTCTCCCTTTGTATCGTTCTAATTTGATATTTGTTGCCACAACCAAATGAGAATAGTGTAAAATATTCTTTCCGGTTTGGTAGTCTTCAAATGCTGGCAAACCATTTTTTCTTGTTAGGTATCTATGTAGCTAGGTGCCAGCTACAACGACAGACCCGATTGGATACTCAAAACCATCATCATCTACTTGATGACATGTCAATTTTCTCTTAGGTTCTACACATCTAGCTAGCCAATACTCAGTCTATTCATCATTATCACTAGCTGCAATAACAACATAAACATTTCCTACAAGATAAGATAAAGTATAGAAACACTTAAATCACATGAATGTACATATGCAAATTATATAAATTGAAGCATGAGATCACAAAAAAATCTAATTAAATTGTGCATACCAAGTTCTATGAGGTTTGAAATATGATCATAATCTTCTGATGCAAAAGTAACATTCTAGCCTTCATTTACTATATCATCCTCAAAATGTGTGTTAGTAGGTGCTAATGATCTTTGTTGCCAATCGTCAACCCATTCTGTATTCTCACATTCTTCCCATTCACTTGCAAGAAAAAATTTACAAAAACAAGCAAGCTCCCTAGTCCATATAGTACAAGTGTTAGAATCTGAACTCCTAAATGAATACCATTTAGCTGACCCACTAATTGTATCATAATCATATCTTGAAGGGATATTATTTTCTTCAACTAGGTAGAAGAAACGTTTGATTGTAGAGTTCTGACTTGATCAAGTCTATAAATATTTGTTACACCATTCGACAATCTCATGTACATTTTTGAATTTAGATTTTTCCTCAAATTTTAATTGCTCTCTACTAAGGGCTCTCTTCATGCATGCACCAGAAAAATCATGTTCTCCTTTACCATGTTTAGCCTCGAAAAAACTCCACACATGTTGGATGTTAGTTTTCCTATGTGTCCTACTCAACCAATAGAACATTCTAGCATTCTTGAATTGTCATGTACAATTATCTGACCATATCCAATGTTGTGTCATTTGAATTTGTCTCTCTTTTAAATTATCATAAAAGAACTTGAAACAATATTGGACAAACTCAGATGAATGGAGTTTATTATCACTTAAATAAAAATGGTACGCTCTCAATATTTTTTGATCCTCCTCTATACTATTAGGTGCATGCCTATAAACTATATGAACATAAATTGTTACATGCACTGAATTGTAATATTATTTTTGTACCTCTTCTTGCAGTGCAAGCACGTAGTTCTCTGCAAAGTCAACAACTAAAAGTATAGTAACAATTGGAAATGTATTCTTACATATGCGAAATTTTCCATCAAGCCATCTAGAATATTGAGTGTTTAACATATTTTGGTATGATCACACTCTTAAACTCATCCATAAATGCATGACAACTAACTTGATTTGTAACTAGATCACACCTTCTTCCAATCTTCCCATCTTTCAATGGATATTCAATAGTTTTGAATATTTTTACCTCAACTAATTTTTGTCCAAAAGTAGTCAAAGTATTTTCATGCAAACATTCATCTAAGAAAGAAAGATTGTCGCACATATCACATGTTCTAGAAAGACATGTATTGAAAAGAAAGTATTGATCATTAGGTGGCTTACAAAACAAACCTAATATGAAATTTTTTATAGTTTGAGGTGGTATTTTTATACCACATTCTTGCAACATTTCTTTACTATGCATGGTACCACGTATAGATCAAAATACATTATAATGGTAACAAAATTGAATAAAAACATGTGATTCTTTCCTTGTTAATCCTTACAAACCATGGTTTACACTTTTCAAAAGATCTTTGACCAATGGTAATATTTAATACCTTACCATCTACAAATTTTTTAAACAATTCAGTTTGAGTCATGTCCAAAAGGTGTTTAGGATGTGGATCATGTATTTTTGACCCAATTCTCAATTTAAGAACATTTCTTGAATTAGGTGATACTCTTGTATTATCATGCCAAAAAAATTCAATCAAACTTTTGACTTCACTAGTAAGTTTCATATCACATCTTGTGAGTCTACCACTAGAAGTCCATAAAATATTTGTTGGATCACATTCAAAGTTAACCGTTCTCTTTATAGCTCTTTCTAAAGTCTTACAATTCACATTAAAATATCCATTTATGTTGCTAATCAATCTTTCGATAGATGTTGATTTGTTAACTAAAGCTATTGTTATTGTTCGTCGTGCTGCATTCTTATCTTTAGACCGACTTCTCTTTTCAATAACATCAAAGGCACTAGCAACAGTGGATACAACTTGTTTTAAAGACTCATTTTTATTCTTTGGTTTTGCATACATTCCCAACCTTCTCATTACTTTTCGCATTTTAGACATTTTAATTAGTTGCAACATTAGCTGACGTTGAAACCCAAATTTCTTATTATAAAAAAATGCCTATACAATCTATTAACATGTGTCCTAATTTGTCTCCATGAAACCAATCCCTTTAGATTATGTAACACATCATTAGGAATATGAAAATTATGTTCAGACAATTTACTATCATCCTGACATGTTTGTTCAATAGTTTGTGTTTCTATGTCTACATTCAGGGTATGTGTAGGATCATGGTGTGCCAAAAAGTGGCAATTTAAAAAATTAGTAGTTTTGAAATATCTCTAACCATTTCAAAATCTATTCCAACATTTTTCCCACCCACCCTAATACTAAATGAAAATAATTAATATCTTTATAAGGTCTACTTTATTTTTTGATACCAAATCTATATGGTCGACTTTAAAAACATCCTAAAAATGTGCTTTTGGCTTGTTTTTATGTGATTTTTACTTCAAACATGTAGCTAACGACCTTTTTTTCACCAAAATTTGATGAAATGAAAAGGGTTTCTTAAGAATGTTCTTATCTTTCCATAAATGTAAGGTTTATCAAATTATGAGTTTAGTAAGTAATTATTACTTATTTTCTAATGGAGTTACGTATAAAGTGCTGACAGACACACTACTTGAAAAACAACTATAACTTTCAAATGGTACAACATTTTTTAAATCCAAAAGATGCATCACATGCAATGTTTTTTCTACTATAAGGAAAAAAATGAAAAATTGAATTTTGGTAGAGTTTTGAATTAGATAAAGTGGTCAGACATGAGATTTTTTTTCTTCCAAAAATAGTAAAGTAAAAAATTAATTAATTATTATTTATTTAGAATAAAAATACCCAAAAACATGTGTCACATCTAGGCACGAGTCTACTACTTTTATCTAGAATATTATTAAAATATATTATGATTTGATTTTGATTAAGGTAGTCAGACATACGTCTACTTCTTAGTTTCATTCAAAATTTTTTGTAATATTGCATTAAAATTCAAAATTTTGACCTATTAATTTAAATTTTTTAAAGATAAATCATAGTAATTTGGAAACTAGATTCAATTTTTTAGAGATTCTTTTCTCTCAACTTTTTTTATATAAAGTTAATAACAAGTATAAAATTGCACGTCAAGTTGACATAACCCTGATTTCCTAATTTTTATTGCCACTTAAGAGTATAGTTTGGTTGACCATGATCTTGCACATACCCTTCAAGCAATTTTTATTTTCAGACACTTTACTGTTTTCACTATTATTTGGGATTTGAATATCATTTTCAAATTTTCTTGGTATTTCTTTCAGGGTAGGTATTTCAATTGGAGTGTTTTGTGCATGATCGCTTGACAATTGCTTCTCATGAAGAAAATCTAAATCATTTAAATCATAACCAGCTTCTAAAAAATCACCAATTTCATCACGAGAGAAAATTCGAGGGTTTGGAGACACACCTATATTGAATGTATGATTAGAATGTGCACTTGAATTTTCTTGTATTGGGTTCTCTTCTTTGACCTCTTTATCCATCGTGGTATCCTCAATGTCTTTCTCCTTTGAAATATTGTTCAAGTCTCTAATTCTCTGTCTTCTCTCTTGTTGACCTCGTGCTTCATTCTCTTTATTTGTTGCAATCTTCTCATCTGTCAAAACTTTTTCTTTCTTCTTTCTTCATTGTTTTGATCCCATGTTTGCACCAATTTTGAATTTGAATCAATAGCCTACAAATTGTGTAAGAGGACAAGAAAATAGAATAAATATGACAGAATTCGTTGTTGCAAATTGAAACTGTTATTCAATCATTTCAATCATTGAAACTTAGTCTGTGGGGCAGCTTTTGGGGCCCAATAGGTACATTAGAAATGAGTACCCGATTGCTTACAAATCAGGCACCCGATTATTTAAAAATTGGGTACCCGTTTATAAATTGGGTGCCCAATTTGTAAGCAATCGGGCACCTGATTCTTGAGACATGAGCAGGAATTTGGTATGGCTCCCAACTTTTTAATGGGGTTTTTCCTTGGGGAAAGGCATGGAATAGGGTTGGTCCCACCAAGAAATGCCTTTATGATCCTTTTTTTTTCTAAGGCATTTAATCGACAATTTCTAGTATTGTAGTAATTTTTTTTATAGTCATTCCCATTGAAGTTTTTTATGAGACAAAACCCCATTATAGGTCTTACTATTTTGATTTCAAAAATGTAAATTTTATAGTGTTATTTGTTTATTTTCTATTTTTCCATTATTTATTAATCAAAACTATCTCCTAAACGTTGAAAAGTGGCATTCACTAAAACTTTAATAACTTTTTTATTTTATAATTTTTCTTAAATTAATTTATATGTCATCAATCTACATAAAATTCATTTTATGTAAAAAAAAAATTGAAAAAAGTGAGATTTTGATCAAATTATGTGGTCCGTACACGAGAGGTTTTAAAATTTACCTTTATAGCCAATTAATAATTAATACAAAATAAATTATTCAATAAAAATTTAAGAAAAAATATTTTCATCAATCTTAGGTGTATTGGGTAACTCTCTTTAAAAGGATTTGTGAAAATTCATTTATTTGTGTAAAATTATGGTGTCTGTACACTAGCGTGGTATGGTCCTAAAACAAGCATTTTGAAAAAGTGGTTTTTAAAGATCCATACCAAAAAAATAATCTCTCATATGGGTACACAAATAAATTACATATTCAAAAACTAGATTCCGAACACTAAAAATTTTATTTCTGGAGTTTTTTTATATTCAATATCTAAATACCTCAAATTTTGACATCAATTGACAAACAATTTCAAAAACAGGAAAAACACTTCCGCTTTTTGGCCAAAAGTGAGACACAACTTCTTGCACTAACCCCCCTATGCACCAATATTACATAGGACTAAATCAAAACAAACACGTAGGGATTTTCCTAGCATCACACATGAATCCCAATGGAATCAAAGTGGAAAGGATACTAGGTAATCCTTAAGAAAATGATATTTTCCAATTTCACCATGTGATCAGAAATGACCATATATCTGAAACACTCAAGGGTCACATCAATCTAACTCACAAGTAGGAAAAGACCTAATCAAGACCTCACTCTCTAATTTACCCATTCATAGTACATCATAATATAAAAGATTATGGTAACCTTGTGGAGGGAAAAACCAAATTGTTTGTAAAAGATAGTTCAAGAACTAAAAAGTGAAATATAATATTGAAAGAAAGATTAAGTCCATAAAAATTAATCTTTTTGCAAAGAGATCACTAGGAATGGATACTGATGAACCAAGATCAAACATGAGGAAGGATGCATCTTGCAAGAATCTATTTGTAGCTGACTATGATGAATTTGGAAACTATAGTTTTCTTAGGACAACTATTTAATGAAAATGAATCTTCCTAGAGGATTGGAAAAATGAGTTTTAGGAGAAAATCTAGTCTACAACCAAATACAAACTAACTTGAAAGAGAAAAGGGGATAGGTACAAGGAGACAAGACAAGAAAGGATGGAATATAGGATGTATGGAAAACTATCAAATTTTGAAGAAAGAGATTGTTGAGAACAAATTTATACAAGTATGATCAATATGTTTCAATCATTGTTTTGTCACTGATGTCAAACCCTATATATTCTTGTAAGATAACTACTTATATGATATAAGTTCTATCACTTATTTGATTGATGAAGAGGAGTTGATCAAAAGATGTAACAATATCACCTAGAGGAAAGGTTGAGTTATGATATGTAAAGGAGTAGAAGAATCACTTAAGACAGTGATGACATGATGTATTTATAATCTACTTAAGCTTATAAAGATTGGTTACACTAAGTGAGTATAGAAGAAAAAGTTAAACAAAATTTTCCTACCAAGCTTGTCCAATAGGATGGTAGGTGTTGAGAAAAGTCAGTGCAAGCCAAGAAGAAAATTAGTTGGAGCTATGTAAAAGTTTGTTCTAGTGTATGCTAAGCAAAAGAGTTGATGCCAACTAAAGTTTAGTTTATTTCAAGCACCATTATACTTTGGTTCGTGTGAAGTGATTTTACAAAGGATGCTAAGAAACACAGTATGTTCCAAGCATTAGAAGCAAGTTAATGACAAGTGACTGCATTATTTGAAAGATTTTGAATTCAATGGATCTGAGCCAACAAGTTTGTTTTCTTCGATTAATAAGATTGAAGAGCTGGTGGTACAAAATTCAAGGTAAACTATTTTAAGAAAAATTCAAAGAGGATTGAAGGAGAATTTTCTAGAAGAGATATGAAATATGGGGTAAATTCATTATATACTACCTAATCTATCCTAACCCTAAATTGGATGATAAAAAATGAGAAGTAAAATATCTTAATTTCCTATTTATAGGAATGGTTGGTCAGAAGCAAGGGTTTTCATGTGTGAGAACCTAAAGAAGACAAGCGGTCAAGGGTTTTGCTTCATCAAGTAACCTATGAAAAGAGTCTACATTGGCATGTTAAGAAATAAGGCTTAAGGATCTGAATGCTTGAAGGGTGAACATTCTATCAAAGCTAAAATGTGTGAAGGCTAAGCAGAATGGAGAACTAAAATAGAGATCTATAATCTGAAAATGGAGTTACAAGTTGTTATCAAATCAAGCCTTAGTGTTACTCTCTAATAGTTGTATCAGTCTAGAGTAAATCCTTTGGATTAACATTGACCTAAGATTCATTAGGAAATCCTTTAACTAGGTGATATTCCAAGTGAATCATCTAAAGTCCTCTAACAAGGCTCACTCCTAATAGGGTGATTCAAATACTTTAATAGTGTCACATTTAGAAATGTGTTCTATAACATTTAATAGGGTTGGCCTTTCACAGGGAATCACTTCAAAAGAGTGAAAAAGTGTAGCATATTACTGGTGGTTTTTCCCAAATTGGGTTTCCACATAAATAATTGTGTCAAATGTGTTGTTGAATCTATTATATTTCATGTTTACATTTCTGCAAATTGAATTGATAGTAACCTACAAGTTTTAAGTGATTGCATAATCTTATGGATGTATGCATGATAATAAATGTTTTATGGATTCAATAAGCTATTAAAAGTTTTATTTATACATCTAGACCTTGGATAGCTTATTCACCCCCCCAATTATTCTAAAAGTATTCCAAAAATTGGTATCAAAGCCATCTACTTAAGAGGGCTAGTTTGAAGGTACTAGAAGCACAAAGATCAAGATGTCAAAAAGAGAAGTACCCAAGCTTAATAGAGATAAATTTCCTACATGGAAAATTTTAATGAAGCTACACCTTTGAGGACTTGGAGATCATGCACAATCTATCATTACTATTGAGCATGTTGATCTTGCTGGAGCTTTAGCTATAGAGGATATGAAAAACAAGAAAGAACATAACTAGACAATGTTGGAGATTGGCTCTGCCCTAAGCTATGCCAAGTTTGATGATGTCAAATTTCTAATTAATAGTGCAAAAAAAATGTGAGATGTGTTAACAACCATCTATTGAGGACATACTAATGTTCTAAGAGCAAAAGTTAAAAGTCTCAGAGGTAAGTTTGATGATATGAGAATAGAAGAAGGTCAAAATATTGCTAAATATGTTGCAAGGATAAAAGTAGTTGTTAATACAATAAGAGGAGCTACTAGCACAATAGATCATGATACTGCACTAAGAAAAGTCGCCATTAGAGTTTCTACAATTAAGAACTGAGATGTATAGTAGGGAACAACCTATCACTTGAAGGTTTCATAGGTAAGCTCATTACTTTTGAGCTATCTAACTTTGAGAATTAAAAAATTAAAAATACTAAATCTTCTTTCAAAGCTAAGGCATCATTGAAGGAACTTGATGAGAAGAAGAAGAAGAAAAAGATAAAGTATGTGTCTAGTAACAGTGATACAGATGAGGAGGATGGAGAAAAAGTTGAAGAACCACTGGCGAGAATATTCCACGAAGGTAATGGCAAGTAAAAAGGAAAATTACCTATCATTTTTTTCAATTGCAATGAGGTTGGTTATATTACTGCTAGATGTCTAGAGAGGAAGAACTACAAAGGTGGTGACAAGTATAAAAGTAGAATAGATGAAGACTGCAAGGACTACAAAGAAAAATGCAAGAATTCTTGCTACATTGTCAAAGAGGAAACAAAAGATGAATTTGATGAACTTGATGATGAGCTAGTGTATGTTGCAATGAAGGATGAATCTAATGAATATGAGGCAATTGCACTTGTGACTTGTGTGAACAAGAATGATAGATTGATCATTGATAGTGGGTGTTCACATCACCTGACTAGAGGCAAAATCAAGTTCATTACCCCAAATTGTTATGATAGAAATAGTGTAAGATTTTCTAATGATGCACCATGTTTGATAAAAGGAAAATTTTCTATCAAATTCACAAGTAAGATTGTATGTGACAATGCTTACTATGTTGAAGGACTTGACTATAATCTCTTGAGTGTGTCATGACTGAATAATTTAGAATGTAAGGTTGAGTTTGAAAGAAAGATTGCTAAAATATATAATAAAAATGGAAATTTGATTGGAAAGGGTGATTAGACTAGGAGTAATCTATTCTATCTTGGCATATAGGATTCTACTTGTCTAGTTGTAAATTTTGATGATGTATGGCTATGGCACAAAAGGTTATGTCATCTTAATTTTGATAATTTAGTTAGTATCAGTAACATGAAAAAACTTACAGGTTTGCCTAAGTTGAAGAATCTTGATAATATAATGTGCAAACAATGTCAGTTAGGCAAAATGACAAAGTCAAGTTTTATGAGTAAAGTTCATATCTCTAAAGAAATACTAGAGATTGTTTATACAATTGAGGTGTAATTCTACAAAGGAGATAAGTAAATTATGTTGTTTGTTAATCATTATTCTAGAATGATGATGGTTATGTTTGTAAAATAAGAATATAATGCTTTCCAAATTTTTAAGTGGCACTTAGCAAGAGTTGAGAAGGAAATAGGTAAAAGTCTCAAATTTTTTGAGATCTAATAGAGGAGGATAATTTACATCACATGAGTTTGAGATGCTTTGTAATGATAGAGGAATGAAAAGACAAACATTTTCCCCTAGAACCCACCCACAAAGTGCAATAGTTGAAAGGAGGAGTAGATCTAGAATGGATTGTGCTATAAAACTCATGATCATGAAAAATGTTTCTTTAAAATACTAGATAGAAGCTATAAGTACAATTATCTATACCTTGAGCCATGTACAAGTCAAGAAAGGTACTTATTCAACACCTTTTGAACTATGGTACAGATACTCACACAATGTAAAATATTTTAAGATATTTGGAAACAAATTCTATATTCTCGAAGACTTCAGGAAAGGTAAATTAGATGCAAAAATTGAAGAAGGTATGTTCCTAGGATATTCCACATGAGGTAAAGCTTATAAGTGTTAAAATACTAACACTAACAAAGTTGTGGAAAGTGCAAATGTAATTTTTGTTGAATATATAGAAGTACATGAGGCTGAACCTATGAAAGAACCAGAAGAATACAAATCATTTGTATAATTTTAGGAAGGTATGCCTACTAAAGAAGATTCTATAAATCAAGCTTCAAACCAACATAAGGTTTCAATTACTGTCGAGTCACATACTATGAATGTCACATTGCATTTAGGAATTGAGGTACATTCAAATGTCGAGTTACAAAATGAAGTCAAAGCACATTTTGATTCTAAGAATAGTATACATGAAAGAGATGTTGAGCTACTCGATAGAGATGTACACAGTGACTCTGAAGTTGAAAGTCAAAATGAAGAAACAAGAGCTTAACCAAGATTGTCCAAATATGTCAAGAGATAGCATCCTACTACAAAAATTATTGGAGATAAAAATGTTAGACCAATGACAAGATATGGATTGAGAAAGGATGCATGTTTACTAAGAATGAAAGAACCTAAATTAGTGAGAGATGCATTAAAAGATGTGGACTAGAGTAAAGACATGGAAAAAGAGATTTAACAAATTGAGAAAAACAAAACATGGACTCTAGTTCATGGACCAAAGGACAAAAATGTGAGTGGAAAACAGTGGGTAATGAGAAAAAAGCTAGATGAAAATGGTGAACTCACAGGGAACAAGGAAAGATTAGCTTTCAAAGGATAGAACAACAAGAAGGTTTTGCTAATGTTAACAATAAGAACATGGTATGTAGATTACACAAAGCTCTATTGGTTTGAAACAAGCACCAAGAGCATGGTATGAGAGACTTCATAATTATCTTGTGAAGATTACATTTGAAAGGATTGATGATAATAATAATCTATACATTAAGATAGAAAAAGCCAAAGGTATTTTGTTATCTAAAACTTTTGTCAATAATATCATATTTGGAGGTCAAGATGCTTTGTGTAAGTCTTTTGCAAATGAAACAAATCAATAATTTGAGATGTCTATTTTTAGAGAAATCGAGTTCTTTGTGGCGTTGAAAATATATTAGATGTAATATGGTATATACATCACTCAGTTAACATATGTCAAAAAAATATTAAAAACTTTTCGATTGGAGGATTCCAAACTAGTAAGTACACCTACAGTGAAAAGACACAAATTGTCAAAGAATGATGATTCAGTTAAGGTGAATCAAACACTGCATAGGTCTATGACTGAAAAAAATAAAATATGTAGTACATTGCAGAGCTGACATTGTATTATTTGTAGAGATAGATACAAGATTCTTTGCTAATTCTAGGGAGAATCATTAGATGGCTATAAAGTGGAAAATGAGATATCTAAAAGAAATAAAGGAGTATGGTCTATACTATAAAAAAGAGAAATTTTAATTAAGAGCTTATTCTAATGTTGATTGGGCTGGAAACATTGATGACAGAAAGAGCACTAGTGGAGAAGCATTTTTCTTAGGCAAGAGGTTAGTTACATGGACTAACAAGAAACAAAATTACACCTCACAATCTATTGCTGAAGCTAAATATGTTGATGCTACTATAAATTGTACAAACATTATATGGATCTAATAGTTACTCAAAGGTATAAAGGAAGAGATCACAAAACCAATGACACTTTATTGTAATAATACAAGTGCTATAAACATATCATAGAATCCTATGATGAACACAAAGACTAAGCACATTGCAATCAAGTATCATTACTTGAGATAATTAGTTCAAGATAAAGAGGAAAAGATGAAATATGTTAACACAAAAGAGAAAATTATAGATATCTTCGTAAAAGCATTACTTAAGGATGCTCATGAGTATCTAAGAGGTAAACTAGTAGTGATACCCATATCAAAGGTTAAATAACAAAAGGAGTGTCTTGCATCAAATAAGATGATTTTCATATATTACACATTAATGCAAATGATCTTACTTTAGGAGATACCTAAAGTAATCAAAGAACTAACACTATAAATCAGTCACAAGCAAGGTGAGAAAGGAAGAAACTAAAGAAGCTTATATCTACATATTAAGATGTCAAATCTTTGGCATTGTTGTCAAAGAGGGAGATAGTTACTAATCAAGGGAAATACAAGAAAGAGGGAGATAGTTATTGATGAGGAGATAAACAAGAGATTGGAGATTTACCATAGAGGGAGAAACCCTAACATCTACCTAGTAAGAGGGAGTTATAAGGATGACACAAAGTAGATTTGTAACCTATTTAGAAGATAGCAGTTGCTGATAGAGGGAGAGATTTCAATAAAAGGAATTATTTTCTTTTTGGTATTTTGTTAGTCTTACTATTTTCACCTAGCTCATTTGGTTGATCAGTTTGGTTTTCTATCAATTGCAAAGAGGGAGATTGTTGAAGAAAGAGATTGTTGAGAATCGATTGATACAAGTATGATCAATATGTTTCAATCATTTTTTTCCATTAATGTCAAACCTTCTATTTTCTTGTGAGACAACTACTTATATGATTTAAGTACTATCACTTATTTGATTGATGAAGAGGAGTTGATCAAAATATGTAACAATAGCACCTAGAGGAAAGGTTGAGTTATGATGAGTAAAGGAGTACAAAAATCACTTAAGATAGTGATAAGATAATCTATTGATAATCTACTCAAGGTTACAAAGGTTGGTTATACTAAGTGAGTATAGAAGAACAAGTTAAACAAAGGTTGTTTGCCAAACTTGATCGAGTGGATAGGAGGTGCTGAAAAAAGTTAATGCAAGTGGAGAAAAAAATTATTTGGAGCCAAGTAAAAGTCTATTCTAGTGTATGCCAAGAAAAATAGTGGATGACAAGTAAAGTTTAGTTGATGTTGAGCACCAGTAAACTTTAGTTCATGCTGAGTGATCTTATAGAGGATGTCAAGCAACATAGTATGTGGAGTGCATCAGAAGAAAAATTAATGTTGAGTGGCTGCATTATTTGAAAGATTTTGAATTCAATGGATCTTAGCTAACAATTTGTTTTTCTTAGATTATGTGAACCAAGTAGAAGATAAGATTGATGGGCTAGTGGCATAGAAATTAATGTAAACTATTTTGAGGTAAATTCAAAGAGGATTGAAGGAGAAATTTCTAGAAGAGATATGAAATATTGGGTAGATTCATTGTATACTACCTAATATATCCTAACCCAAAATTGGATGATGGAGAATGAGTGGAACATCATAATTTCCTATTTATAGGAATGGTTAGTTAGAAGAAAGGGTTGTCACATGCGAGAACCTAAGGAGGACAAGGAGCCAAGGGTTTTACTTCATTAAGTAACTTAAGAAAAGATTCTTCATTAAAATTTTAAACAATAAGGATTAAGGGTATGAATGCTTGAAAGGTGAACAAGATATCAAAGCTAAAATGTGTGAAGGCCAAGCAGAACGGAGGACTGAAATAGAGATCTATAATCTAGAAATGGAGTTGTAATTTGTTATTAGATCAAGCCTTACTGTTACTCTCTAATTATTATATCAGTCTAGGATAGATCTTATGGATTAAGGTTGACCTATTAGTCATTTGTAAATCCTTTAAATAGGTGACATTCTGAGTGAATGGTCTAAAGTCCTCTAACAAGGCTCACTTGTAACAGGGTGATTAAAATCCTTTAACAAGGTCACATTTACAGTGTTTATCGTAACCTTTAATAGGGTTCACCTTTCATAGGGAATTACTTTAGAAGAGTGAAAAAGGGTAGCATGTTACTGGTGGTTTTTCCCAAATTGGATTTCCACTTAAATAATTGTGTCAAATGTGTTGTTGAGTCTATTATGTTTCATGTTTACATTTGTGCAAATTGATTTGACACTAACCTAGAAGTTTTAAGTGATCACACACTCTTATGGATTTATGCAAGATGGTAAATGTTTTATGGGTTCACTAAGATATGAATAGTTTTATTTATACATTTGGACCTTAGATAGTTGAATCACCCCCTGAGTTATTCTAAAAGTATTCCAACAATTGGTATCAGATCTATCTACTTAAGAGGACTAGTTTAAAGTTATTAGAAGCACAAAGATCATGATGTAAAAAAGAGAAGTACCCAAGCTTAATAGAGATAAATTTGATGCATGGAAAAGTTTGATGAAGCTACACCTTGGATGACTAGGAGATCATGCACAATATACCATTACTACTAAGCATGTTGATCCCGCTAGAGCCCCAACTGTGGAGGATATGAAAAAGAAGAAAGAACATAACAAGGAAATGTTGGATATTGGCTCTACCCTAATATATTCCTAATTTGAAAATATCAAAGGTCTTAATAGTGAAAATAAAATTTGGGATGCCTAATCCACCATTTATTGATTAGACACTAATGTTCTAAGAGCCAAAGTTGAAAGTCTCAAAGGCAAGTTCGATGATATGAGAATGGGAGAAGGTCAAAGTATGATTGAATATGTCACAAGGATAAAAGAAGTTGTTAATGCAATAATAGGAGCTACTAGCACAATATATGATGATACTATGATAAGAATTTTTTCAAGAACACTACTGCCCATATATGTTATTAGAGTTTCTACAATTCAATAATTGAGATGTATAGCAAGGAATAATCTATCACTTGAAGGTCTGGTAGGTAGGATAACTATTTTTGAGCTATCTAACTTTGATAATTGGAAACCTAAAAGTACTGAATCTACTTTCAAAGCTAAGGTGTCATTAAAGGAACCTGATGAGAAGAAGAAGAAAAAGATAATGTATATGTCTAGTAATAGTGATATAGATGAGGAGGATGGAGAACAACTTGAAGCACAACTGGCAAGAAGATTCCATGGAGGTAAAGGTAAGTTCAAAGAAAAATTACCTATCATTTGTTTCAATTACAATAAGGTTGGCTATATTGCTGCTAGATGTCTAGAGAGGAAGCACTAAAAAGGTGGTGACAAGTACAAAAGTAGAAGAGATGTAGACATCAAGGACTACAAAGACAAAGGCAACAAGTCTTGCTACATTGTTGAAGAGAAAACAAAAGATGAATTTGATGAAGATGATGATAAACTAGTGTATGCTGAAATGAGGGATGAATATGACAAAGATGAGGCAACTGCACTTGTGGCTTGTGTGAACAAGAATGATAGATGGATCATTGATAGTGGGTGTTCACATCACATGACTAGAGACAAAAGTAAGTTCACTACCCTAAATTGTTATGATGGAAATAATGTAATATTTTCTAATGATACACCATATTTGATAAAAGGAAAATGTTCTATGAAGCTCACAAATAATATTCTATGTGACAATGCTTACTATGTTGAATGACTTAACTATAAATCTCTTGAGTGTGTCACAACCAAATAATTCAAAATGTAAGGTTGAGTTTGAAAACAAGATTGCTAAAATATATGAAATAAATGAATAACTAATTGGAAAGGGCAATTAGACTAGGAATAATCTATTCTATCTTGACATAGAGGATGTTGCTTGTCTTGCTATAAATTTTGATGATGTATGGCTATGACACAAAAAGTTATGTCATGTTAATTTTGATAAATCGATTAGTATCAATAACATGAGAAAAGTTAGAGGTTTTCCTAAGTTAAAGAGGCTTGATAATATAATGCACAAACAATGTCAGTTAGGCAAAATGACAAAGTCAAGTTTTAAGAGTAAAGCTCATACTTCTAAAGAAATACTAGAGATTTTTTTTACTGACTTGTGCATACCAATTGAGGTGCAAAGATACAAAGGATGTCAATACATTATGTTCTAGAATGATGACAATTATGTTTCTAAAATACAAATCTAATGCTTTCCAAATGTTTAAGTGGTACTTAGCAAGAGTTGAGAAGGAAACAAGTAAAAGTCTTAAATGCTTGAGATCTAATAGAGGAGTAGAATTTACATCACATGAGTTCAAGATATTCTATAATGATAGAGGAATCAAAAGACAAACATATGCTTTAGAACCCCTCCCCAAAATGGAGTAGCTAAAAGGAAGAATAGATCTATAAGGGACTGTTCTAGAACACTCATGATTAAGAAAAATGTTTCTTTAAAATACTGGAGAGAAGGTGTAAGTACAACTATCTATACCTTGAGCCGTGTATAAGTCAAGAAAGGTACTCATTCAACACCTTTTGAGCTATGGTATGAATACTCACCCAATATAAAATATTTTAAGGTATTTGGAAACAAATGATATATTCTCAAACTTTAGGAATGGTAAACTAGATGTAAAAAGTGAATAAGGTATATTTTCTAGGATATTCCACATGAAGTAAAGCTTACAAGTGTTAAAATACCAACACTAAAATTTTTTTGACAAGTGCAAATGTAAATTTTGTTTAATATACAAAAGTATATGAGGCTAAAGCTTTGAAAGAACTAGAAGAATACAAATCATTTTAATAATTTTATGAAGGTATGCCTAATGAAGAAGATGCTACAAATCAAGCTACAAACTAGTAGCAAGTTTCAATGACTGTTGAGTCACATACTATGAATGTCGAGTTTCATTTAGGAATTGAGGGATATTTAGATGCCAAGTTACATAATGAAGTCAAAGCACATTGTAATTTTCAGAATAGTATACATGAAAGAGATACTAAGCTACCTGAGAGAGATGTACACAATGATTTGAAGTTGAAAGACAAAATCTAGTGATTATCCAAATATGTCAAGAGACAACATCCTACTGAAAAAATTATTGGAGATAAAAATGTTGGACCAATGACAAGATATAGATTGAGAAATGATGCATTTTTACTAATCGTAAAAGAACCTAAACTAGTGAGAGATGCATTAGAAGATGCGGACTATGTATGCACCCTAAAATGGTCACCTAGACTATGGGCCCCCATTATTTAATTTATCATTTTATCAATTTCTTGAATCAATGGTTTGCAATATTTTATTAAATCAATTTCCTTGATTAAATTCAATTATTTATTTTTCTAAGGTTGATCATTTTATCCTAAGTCTTATTTAGTTAAAATAAAATATCCCTTTTAATTAAATAATATAAGTCCCCATTTAATTAAAAGAAAACCTCTATTTTAATTAAATTCATCCACATTTAATTAATTAAGAGAAAAACCCCTCTTTGAATTTAATTAAATATTTCTTATTTAATTAAAAGAACTTTCTCCCTTTTAATGAAATAAAATTCCCACTTAAATATCTCTTTGTGATGAAAAAGGAAATTAAATAAATAAAAATTAAACCCACTTGAAAAAGGAAATAAAATAAATAAATGAAATTAAATAAATCTTTGTTTATTTTCTTTACACTTGAACGCACATATCTCTAAGTGGAGTTCCTATTTTTCCTCTTTCCACTTTCTTCTCAAACACTCCTCTTTTCTCATTGGTGGAATTTTGTCTCACATGGATCAAACTCTATTATCCCATATTGCTTGTGAGAAGCCTCACACCTTCATATTTTCCTTTATAAGGGAGATCCCTCTCCTTATTTTAGACATCCACAATTATATATCCATTATTGTGCTATTGTTATGCTGTAGATTTGGAGAGTGATTTTTGAAGGAGTTTGAGCATCAAAGTTTTTTGTGGAGAACTTCTATCTTCTTGTCTTATTCTCTCATGCATACATGGCTTCTATCATGAGGTTTCATCCTTGCATTTGCATATTAGCTTAGATCCATATTTTTTCTCATAGATTAATATTGCATTGTTATTACATTTCCTTTCTTGCATTCTTTCACATTGTTGTCATTTAGATTAGTTTTTATCTCCATTTGCATGCATATTAGATCTTTGAATCTCTCATTTCATGGTGTACTTGCATGGGCACAAACTAGGTCAAATTGAGGGCCTCCATTACAAACCCTTCCACTCCATGAATAGAGAGCTATGAGTCACCATTCGAGACCTCATTCTTGAGTAATTTTGAATATAATGACTCATAGAAGTGTGCCCACATTTTAGGCATACATATTTTTGTGCCCACCCTGGGGCAAACCACCTTTACTTGCTAGTTTTGGATTTTTTGGGGTTAACCCCCTTGTGCAAATTTGTTTGGAAACAAAGAAACCTAGATATCAAAGATTTGATCATATCTCTCAAATGGATAGGTATTTTGATCTAAGATTTTTTTTTAGTGGGTGACATATCAGAAAAGCTTCAGTCCAATTATCATATTTTTCCAAGATATTTTTGATTTTTTATAATTTTTTCTTTATTTTTAATAAAAAAATCATTTTAAGGAGAAAATTAGTGAATTTATTGGAAAATTCTTAATTTTTGGAAAGTTCTCTAAATTCTAAAGAGAATTGGTTCTCTGTCTTTTGATTTTAGAGATCATATTAGGGTGCAATAGTTTGATTTGCAAAAACTAGTCTATTTTGACAAAATGGCTCCCTAGGGCACAAATGAAAAGATATTTTCAAATTTCTAATATTTTTGGAAAGCTCTATAATTTTTGACAAGGGTCACTTTCTTTCATTTAGGGTTTTGGATCTGAATTCATATCATATAGGTCTAATCTTTATGACTAGGTTAAAAAAAAAAAAGGGTACTTAATGAATAGCTTGCATTTAGTTTTTACAATGGATCAATGCATGATGTGGGATTTCATTTGGATTATTTTCTGATTATTATCACTTTTAAAAATTATATCTTTAGATCTAATCCTAGTTTTGCATAAGTTGTATATATATTGCATATCTTGTGTTTGCTTGTTTTTCTTGTTGCTTTGTTCATTGTGAGCAAGTGTTCAAGTGTAAACAAAAGGATTACTAAGTATTTTGTTGGTTCTCTATAAAATTTGTATTTGGAAGTAAAATTAACATCTCATGTGTTTGGCTTGAGTGTTTTTACATGCTTTCATAGATTCACAGCTCATCTTGTGCTCTAAAATTAGATCTAGATTTGCTTTCACGCATCTGTGTTTCACATAGTAATTAGGCCCTATGAAAACTATTTGGGAGATCTTGAGATACTAAGCTTCATTCAATTGCTTTACATGCAAAGCTCCTCTTGACAAAGGATCCCCTTGTAGGTAGGGAAGGATATTTGTTATTATCTCACTATTCTGCTTGGATTTGTCCTCAACATCCATTAGTACTTTCTCTTTTGAGATTGATAGTGTTTGTTGTTAGATTTTCCAAAAAGTTGGTGAGGTGATTTCAAATTAGTGTGTCAAAAAATCTTGTTTGCTATGTTTGGGTAAGGTGATGAGGCTACAAGAGTATGCTCCGTTCCCTTTTGGGCACATCAAAAATTTGGAACTCTTGACTCCAAACCAAGTCCCCATGTGGTACAACTTTGTGAGTCTTCCTTGATTAGAGAGGGTTAAACCATAGTGGACATTCCCTTTATTTGGTCAACCACATGGATGATACCTCAAGCATTAATAGACATTTTTGACATGGTAATAGAAACCACTATATAAATGTCCTTATGGGGGAAATCCTCATGGGTGAAGTCTTTTGTTGGGCTATTAGATCTCCTCAGTATCTCTGATTGATTAAATTCTTAGAATATGTAAAAACCCTGGTGTGTCAGGATTGGAATCTAATTGAACATTACTAAGAATCATAGTGATATAAAATTTTCTTTTTCTAGGACTATGTGCATGATTGGAAAACATTTTGAGAACATACACAGTAGTGGTTGTAGGGATTAGATTGATACTTTGACACTATTCTTGTTCATGTACAAGGTTTCTTTGTCCTTTGCTCATTGTTTGAAGACATTTTCTTGAAATCCTTGATTGATATCTTGCGTGCTTGGTTCATGATTAAAAATCTATCGATACATCTAGTTGGATATTTAAAATGAACAAAATCTAAGTTCCTGAGTCAAGACTTTATGATCAAATTGCTTTGTTGTCTTATTATTTTCAATCTACCTAGGTTGATCCAGTTCAGATTAGGCTATTTACCCTATTGTTATAATCTTGTTTACATGTTAGGTTATTGTGCTTTGACCTCTTAAATTAGTAATCATTGATTTCACAAGAGACCTTGTTTGGAGTCACTGAGTTAGAGACTATCCTTGTTGAGAAAGATATACCTTTGGATCCTTTAATATTATACTTGAAGAGTCTTAGTAATCTCTTATCCATCCACTTTCATCAAAATTCAATTTTAATTATTTATAATTTGGGTAAATCATCCTCTTGGTCCATATGTGCTAGGGTATTCACCTAAAGTTGTGGGCACCTCTATGGTAGTGTTGGTTTATGCCTATTGCAATATTTTACCTTATCATTTTTTTTTGGACAAGTGAGTGCTTTTTCTATCCTAGTTTCGTACCAACATTTCTTAGGGTTATCATATCAACTAGTACATTTTCTTTCATGTTGGTTACAAGTGCTATTACATGTTGCTCAACATTCAAATGAACTCAAATGGTATCAAATTTCACAAAATGACTCTTGGTCTTCTTTCTTCTTCATCTTCCATGTCTTTCTAGTTTTCCATTTCCATTCTTCTTCTTCTTCACATCTTCTTGATTCTTTTCCTCCTATTATCATATAGTCTACCTTCTTCTATTCATCCTTTCTCTTCTTCCATGCTTGCTTCTTCCTCTTCCAAAACCATGAATCTCGATTGTCTTGCTATGGACCTTCACTTGAGAGAAGATGATCTTGACCTTCTTGCTGAATTTGAAAATTGTTGTCACTCCAATAGATACATAGATGCTAACATTGCGAGAAAAATGATAATTTTTTTTATGATAAATCAGACACCTTTGCTAGGATCATATGCAAGATCACCTTACAATATCCTTCTTCCAAGCATTCTTCATCTTTGAAGTCTTACTTTGATTCTTCTAGATTTCATTTGCATTCCTCATATTATAAGTCTTATCATGATTCTTCTAAATATCATTCACATTATTCATCTTCTAAGTCTTACCATGATTCTTCTAAATATCATTCATGTAGGTCTTCACCTACCTCTTCTCCACAATATCATTCTTCTTCTACTTCTACCAAGAGTCTTATTCCTCTTATTGAGATATACCATAATGAACAACATGAAAATTCTTGTGATATGCCTTTCTATAATACCTATAGTGATAATGATTATGATGATGATGACTATTATATTCCTATGTGTCCTAAATGTCCTTTCAGTCCTATGCTTATTTTTAAATGTGTTGAGTCATATATAGATATTGGTGGTAATCCATGTGACTCAAATATTGAAAACAACATTGATAAATTTTATGAACAATACCTAAATGATAAATCAGCATTTTTTGAGGAAGAGAAAGCATCTTTTTGTACTAAAATAAAACATCAACAGCATAAGAGTTCCTCTTCTAAGAACCCTCATGCTGAAAGTAAAGATTACACTCTTGAGCAAGATCATGTTAATATTGAACCTTTGTCTTCTGATGCTCCCCTTCCATCTTCTACTTCCTCCACTATCCATACATCCCCTAAAATTTTTGAGTGTCTCAAATCTTCTACCAATCCTTCATCCATCCAAGATCCTAATGCTTTTCATGTGGTTCCCTAGAGTTATCCTCAAAGGCTACCTCTTAAAGAAACTCAAGCTAACTTTCACTTGGCTACAAATACTTTTGAAAATGCTAAACCTAAATAGCCTAAGACTTCATGTGCTATAATGCCTAATTCAACTAGTCCTTCATCATATATTCCAAACTCTTCCATACGATTCCAACATGCTTCCTTCTCCTTAGGAGTGGCTTTATGTCAAGAGGACACTAAAAATGATAAAGAAAATAATATAAAGAAAGATCAAGATCAAGAGCCCTCCATGTCATCCAATTATTTTCAAGATGTCTCTGATCCATTTGATGGTTCTTTTGATCCTTTGTGCCCTTCCTCATTCATTCCACCATGTCTTAAGTCTTCTCCTAAGAAAGATCAAGCTACTACTTACACCAATGAGCTTATTGATAATCAAAATGACCTTAATATAGTTGCACCTTCCAAAGATGATACTTCCATTAGGGTTATTAGAGATAGTGTTGCTACTTCCAATGTTGAGCCTATTGAAAACCAAGAGAAAAACTCTAAACTTATGTTATCAAAAGATCCTTGTCAAGATCAAAGTCTTCCATCTTCTTGTTCTACCACTCCATGTTCCCTTCCACTTTCTATTCTTCCTAAGTCTTTTCAAGCTTCAATTACTCCTATCAAATAAGTTTCTCCTATTCAATATGTTCATGATCCTATAGAAAATCCTAGTGCTCACTCTAAAGATGCTGATGTCCTTGATTGTCATATAGATGTTGATGAACTTATTGATTACCCTTTTGCATCTTCCACATCCATCCTTGGACCTCCCCCACCAATACTAAATGCTTCACATCTTCCTTCCATTTTGGGTCCTTATGTCCCTTCACTTTTCCCTCCCAACTCTCCTAATTCATCATCCATCTTTTGTCCTTACATCCCTCCCTCTCCTAACTTTCCTCAAGATCAACACAGATGCATATCCTTGAATCCTTTTCATCCACCCACTCACCTGAACCATTCATATCATCCTTCTTCTTCTGCAATTCCTAAGTCTTTTATCAATAACCTAAATGTTCAATACAAGAAAAAGAAGTAATTCAAGAATCTATATAAAAAAGAAGACCACCATGTCTCCTCTAATTAACATGTGAGTGTAAAGTCAAAAGAGATATCTAAGAAAAAAATTATAAGACAAGTATGGGTTCCAAAATCCATCATTGAAGATATTATCTCTAAATCATAAAAAAGAAATGAAAAGAGGCTTATGGCTATATGTATTCCAAAGTCTCTCTTGAGAGAGTCTAATGTTGAACAACAATTGAAGTTGACATTCAAGTTTCCAAAGAATTCCACTTCGTCTTCTTCCAAAAGGATTCTTCCATTCCATGTGCCTAATCTGTAACCTCTTCTATCTACTTACCATATTCCTTCACATATTCCTTCATTCACATTTTATCCATCCTCTTGCCACCCTTCAAGGTGTGTGTTGACATTGATCTTTCCTTCATTTCCATCTTCCAATCTCACTCACTTTGCATAAAGCCATATCCCCCATTTTTGTCTTCCATCTTCCTTTCCCTATCAACATATTTGAGCATATCATTTCAAATCCTTTGCATGTCATGGTTTAAAATTTCAAGGAGAATTATCTAAAAAGCTTGACTTCTTCCCAAAAAAAAAGAAAAAAAGTTGAAAAAAAAAAAGAAAAAAAATAAAAATTAAAAATGTGCCTTGGTGAAAACATGGTAATCAGGCACCTTGGTAGCAAAATTAAAGAGAAATAAATTCAGCCTATGGTGAAAACCAGTCCCATATGGCACCTTGGATAAGTACCATGATGAAAACCTAACAATTAGGCATCATGTTTAGTTCTTCTACATCTTTCATCCATTATGTCTTCTCTCTTTGATCTTGACAATGTTGTCCTATACACAAAGATTTGGCTATCTTGTGAGCTATCTTATGATGATCTTGTTTTCATTCCTTTCAATTTTAGCCTTCATATCTATTTTCCTCTATTTGTTCTAGTGTTTTTCTATCCTTTTCCCATTTACCCTTTTGGTCTTGATCTAATAAAGAGAGAGTAAAATATGATGCTATGAAGCCTCTTGATATATCTCCTCCTTTGGATTGCATCTTTCGCACTTTAACATTATGCTTTTGTATGCTAGCCTTTCATTTTTTGTTCTAATGTGCTTTACATGAAATTTTTTCCCTAGCTTGCGTACTATTGAGGAGTTTTCCCGTGATAATTTCTTCCTTTATTCTCCTTCATTCTCTTGTCTTTTATTTCCTCCACCAACTTGCTAATCACTCATGTCCTCCACCTTGCTAGACATTGGGACTAAACAATGTGATCTTGCTTGAGAGTTTCATGCCCATTCTACCTAGTGGCATCTTTGTACATATTTATTGATCCTGAAAATTTTCAAAACAAATCATATATTTCAAAAATCCAAAAAAAATGATATATTGTGAAAATTCTAAAAATTGGAAAATGAGATGAAAAAATGATCATCTTAGTGAAAACTTAGCAAAAGGAACTTTGATGTATCTCCAAAAAAATTTATATATTCCAAAAATACAAAAAAATAAAAAATTCAAAAATTCAAAAAAAATAGAAAAAGTGTCTTGGTGAAAACCTTGAAATAGGTGCCTTGGTAGCAAAAATACAATTTTTTTTATAAAAGGTTGTAAAAATTAAAAAAAATTCAAGTGGTGAAAACCTAGAAATGAGCACTACTTGAGGCCTTTGCACCCTTGTTTCTTAGCGTGTGTCATCAACACTTAGCCTTTCTCCATCATGCCTTGTCCTTATTGCCTTGTTTCAGAATTGGTCTTTTTCTAGGGGGCATAACTATGTTAGATTTGGTCTCTTGGCTACTTTAGTCTTTAAGACACCTCGTAAATGGTGTTTTTCAACACCATCCTAATTGTATTTTTCAATATGACCCCTAGCATCGAGTGTTTTTCAACACTTATCAGTTTTGTTTTACCCAATTTTGTCATGTGATGTTTCCTACTTGCAAGCATTTGATCCTTATACTCAGAACTCAGTATTAGTTAACCCACTTAAATTTTTTAGCACAAACACTTAATGTTTGAGCTATGTCATGACCTTTTCTTTGTGTGCTGACTGTTATTGATTTCCATTGAGTGTCATTGTTTGATAAGTCTCTCCTGGATGCATAGCTAGAGGACTTGCGGCATGGGGCATTTTTAAAATTGTTTTCTACTTGTGGGTGTGGTCTTGAAACTCTAGAGTGTCTCTTGTTGTCCCCCTGAAACACTTAGGAGATTTGAGGCATTCTTCTAGTCATCATGGCATCTATGCCTTGATGCGAGCATGGTTTTCTTACATTAAATTGGGTAAGCTAACATTGCAGCCATCTTGACCTTTATGTCTTTGATTCTTATGTTAGAATTTTTCAACGTTCCAATCAGATATAAATCACATTCATATTTGCATAGTTGTTCTCATGACTAGTGATGATTGTGTGATTTTTCCATGTCTATTAATAATGGGCCAATGATGAAAATAAGTTCTTTTACATTCTCTAATGAATAATGAACAAAAAATCCTATGTTATAGTTTCTCTTTTGCAAGTACACCTTTGCATTTTCATGTAGCTTGCATTATTAGACTTCATGTTGGTTTGTATTTTAAGGCTACTTTATGAGTTTGAGAAGTTCTCCCTTCATTTTTCTTATGGACATTTAATCAACTGTGGTCACATTTTGATCTTCATTTCTTTATCTTCTTTCATGATCTCAATCGAAATTTCTATCTTAAATAGTTGATTGATTTTGGAGCATTCTATTTCTTATGAAAAAAATTTGTTTCTTCTTTCTATTTCTTTCCATCTCTTCCAAACTTCTATCTTCCATTTTCTTTTACCCCACTTATTTTATACTAAATCACCTTTGGGGAATAATATTTCATGCTTGATGATCTACCTTGGTTTTGTGATTCTTATATCTTTCATCTTACATCAAGAACTTTATCTTTTGT
Source organism: Cupressus sempervirens (assembly GCA_028749045.1). Taxonomy (NCBI): domain Eukaryota; kingdom Viridiplantae; phylum Streptophyta; class Pinopsida; order Cupressales; family Cupressaceae; genus Cupressus; species Cupressus sempervirens. Next base: position 460,308,762 of record CM053789.1, read on the forward strand.
TTGATTTGATCAAATTTATCAATTTGTTGTTTATTAGTCTGATTTTGGATTAGATTGTGTTCAATTTTTTACCATTAACATTTCAAATCATACTTCATGATTCATCATCAGGATGAGAGAGTAGGAGATGCAAAACTTGTGACTAATAATTTCAATGGATTGTGAAAATTTGACATCTCTTAATTTTTTGTTTCTTCTCTATCTCATTTTGATTTTGATCATGAGGGGGTAGTACCTGTCAACTTCAATTCTTGATTTAGTTTTATCAATTTTATCCTTGACTTTTTTTTTAAGTCAAAATTTATTTGTATTCTTTGTCCTGATGTGTCCCCGAATCGACCACACATTTGGGTTGTTTTGTTATTGCAAATCGACCTCACACTTCAATTTTATTCTTTGACTATATGTGTTCCCAAATCGATCACACATTAGTCAAGGAGGGAAAAATGTATGCACCCTGAAATGGTCACCTAGACTATGGGTCCCCATTATTCAATTTATTGATTTATCAATTTCCTAAATCAATGGTTTGCATTATTTTTTTAAATCAATTTAAATCAATTTCCTTGATTAAATTCAATTATTTATTTTTCTAAGGTTGATCATTTTATCCTAAGTCTTATTTAATTAAAATAAAATATCCCTTTTAATTAAATAATATAAGTCCCCATTTAATTAAAAGAAAACCTCTATTTTAATTAAATTCATCCACATTTAATTAATTAAGAGAAAAACCTCTCTTTGAATTTAATTAAATATTTCTTATTTAATTAAAAGAACTTTCTCCTTTTTAATGAAATAAAATTCCCACTTAAATATCTCTTTGTGATGAAAAAGGAAATTAAATAAATAAAAATTAAACCCACTTGAAAAAGGAAATAAACTAAATAAATAAAATTAAATAAATATTTTTTAAATTTTCTCTACATTTGAATGCACATATCTCTAAGTGGGAGTCCTCTTTTTCCTCTTTCCCCTTTCTTCTCAAACACTCCTCTTTTCTCATTGGTGGAATTTTGTCTCACATGGATCAAACTCTATTATCCCATATTGGTTGTGAGAAGCCTCTCACCTTCATATTTTTCTTTATAAGGGAGAGCCCTCTCCTCATTTTAGACATCCACAATTATACACCCATGATTATATATCCATTATTGTGCTATTATTATGCTCCAGGTTTGGAGAGTGAGATTTGAAGAAGGAGTTTGAGCATCAAAGATTTTTGTGGAGAACTTCTAACTTCTTTTCTTATTCTCTCATGAATACATGGATTCTATCACGAGGTTTCATCCTTGCATTTGCATATTAGCTTAGATCCATATTTTTTCTCATAGATTAGTATTGTATTGTTTTGCATTATTGTCATTTAGATTAGTTTTCATCTCCATTTGCATGCATATTGGATATTTGAATCTCTTGTTTCATGGTGTACTTGCATTGGCACAAACTAGGTCAAACTAAGGCCCTCCATTACAAACCCTTGCACTCCATAAATATAGATCTATGAGTCACCATTCAAGACCTCATTCTTGAGTAATCTTGAATATAATGACTCATAGAAGTGTGCCCACATTTTAGGCATACATACTGGAGTAAAGCCATAGAAGAAGAGATTTGAAAAATTAAGAAAAATAAAACATGGACTCTAGTTCATAGACTAGAAGACAAAATGTGATTGGCATAAAGTGGGTATTGAGAAAAAAGCTAGATGAAAATGGTGAAGTCGCAAGGAACAAGGAAGGATTAACTTACAAAGGATATGCACAAGAAGGAGGAATTGACTATGGAGAGACATTTTCTCTTGTTGCTAGATTGGAAGGAGCAATAAATTCTCTAGCTTATTCTACATAAAAAGGTTTCAAAGTTGATCAAATGGATGCTATATCTGCAATTTTGAATGTCGTACTAGAGGAAGAAGTTCACATAGAATAGGGAGAAGGTTTTTTTAATGTTAACAATAAGAACATGGTATGTAGATTACACAAAGCTCTATATGATTTGACACAAGCACCAAGAGAATGGTATGAGAGACTTCATAATTATCTTGTGAGGATTAAATTTGAAAAGATTGATGATAACAATAATCTATACATGAAGCCCAAAAAAGGAAAAGGGATTTTGTTATCTGAAATTTTTATTGATGATATCATATTTGAAGGACAAGATGCTTTATGTAAGACTTTTGCTAATGAAATGAATCAATAATTTGAGATGTCTATGTTTTTTAGAGATCAAGTTCTTTGTGGGTTTGCAAGTATATCAAACTAATATGGTATATATAAATCACTCAATCAGAATATGTCAAAGAAATATTATTAGTTTTTGGATTGGAGGATTCCAAACTAGTAAGTACACCTATGGTGACAAGACACAAATTGTCAAAGAATGATGATTCAACTAAGATGAATCAAACATTGTACATGTCTATTAGAAAATTACAATATATAGTACATAGAAAACCTGACATTGCATTATTTGTAGGGATACTTCCAAGATTATTTGCCAATCCCAGGGAGAATCATTTGATGACTATAAGGATAATAATTAGATATTTGAAAGAAATAGAGGAGTATAGTCTATACTATAAAAAAATGATAAATTTGAATTAAGATCTTATACTAATGCTAATTAGGCTAGAAGCATTGATGATAGAAAGAGCACTAGTGGAGGAGCATTTTTCTTAGGTAAGAGGCTGGTTACATTGACTAGCCAGAAACAAAACTGGACTTCATAGTCTATTGCTAAAGTTAAATATGTTGATGCTAGTTTACATTGTACAAACATTGTATAGATCAAACAGTTACTCAAAGGTATGAAGGAAGAGATCAAAAAACCAGTGACACTTTATTGTGATAATAAAAGTGTTATAGACATATCAAAGAATCTTGTGATGAACACAAAGACTAAGCACATTACAATAAAATATCATTACTTGAGAGAATTAGTTCAATATCAAGAGGTGAAGATGGAACATGTTAACTCAAAATGGAAAACTACTGATATCTTCACAAAAACATTACCTAAGGATGCTCATGAGTATCTAAGAGATAAACTAGGGGTGATACCCATATCAAAGGTTAAGTAACAAAAGGAGTGCCTTGCATTGAACAAGCTATTTTTCATATATTATACATTAATGCAAAGGATCTTACTTTAGGAGCTACCTAAAGTAATCAAATAACCAACACTAAAATTCAGTCACAAGTAAGGTGACAAAGGAAGAAATTGAAGAAGCTTATATCTACATATTCAAGATGTCAAATCTTTGGTATTGTTGTCAAAGAGGAAGATAGATACTGATCAAGGAAAATACAAGAAAAAAGGAGATAGTTATTGATTAGGAGATATACAAGATATTGGAGATTTAACAAAGAGGGAGAAATACTAACATCTACCTAGTAAGAGGGAGATATAAGAAGATATTTAGAGGAAGTTATAAGGATGACACAAATTAGATTTGTAACCTATTCAGAAGATGGAAGTTGCTAATAGAGGGAGTAATTTCAATAAAAGGAATTATTTTTTTTTTGGTATTTTGTTGGTCATACCATTTTCACCTAGTTCATTTGGTTGATTAGTTTAGTTTGCCATCAATGCCAAATAGGGAGATTGTTGAAGAGAGAGATTATTGAGAATTGATTGATACAAGTATGATTAATATGTTTCAATCATTATTTTTCTAGTAATGTCAAACCTGCTATTTTGTGGTAAGATGAATGCTGATATGATTTAAGTACTATCATTTATTTGATTGATGAAGAGGAGTTGATCAAAAGATGTAACAATAGCACCTAGAGGAAAGGTTGAGTTATGATATGTAAACAAGTACAAGAATTGTTTAAGATAGTGATAACATGATCCATTGATAATCTACTTAAGGTTACAAACGTTGGTTACACTAAGTGAGTATAGAAGAAATTGTTAAACAAAGTTTGTGTGCCAAGCTTGATCGAGGGGATAGTACATGCTAATCAAAGTTAATGCAAGTTGAGAAGAAAATTAGTTGGAGCCAAGTAAAAGCCTATTCTAGTGTATGCCAAGTAAAATGGTAGATGTCGAGTAAATTTTAGTTGATGCCAAGCACTAGTAAACTTTAGTTCATGCCAAGTGATTTTATAGAGGATGTCAAGAAACACAGTATGTGTAGTACATCATAAGTAAGTTAATGTCAAGTAGCTGCATTATTTGAAAGATTAAGTTAATTAAGTCAATTCGATGGATCTTATCTGAAAAGTTTCTTTTCTTCGATTGTGTGAACTAGGTGGAAGATAATATTGATGAGCTGGTGGCACATAATTCAAGGTAACTATTTTGAGGTGAATTCAAAGAGGATTGAAGGAGAAGTTTCTAGAAGAGATATGAAATATGGGGTAGATTCATTGTATACTACCTAATATGTCCTAACTCTAAATTGGATGATGGAGAATGAGTTACAAAACATTATAATTTTCTATTTATAGGAATGGCTAGTTAGAAGAAAGGGTTTTCATGTGCAAGAACCTAAGTAAGACAAGGCGTTAAGGGTTTTACTTCATCAACTAACTTAAGAAAAGAGTCTAGGTTAGCATGTTAAGCAAGAAGGATTAAGGGTATGAATGATTGAAGGGTGAACAAGCTATTAGAGCTAAAATATGTGAAGGCTAAGCAAAATGGATGACTAAAATAAAGATCTATAATCTACAAATATAATTGTAAGTTATTATCAGATTAAGCCTTACTATTACTCTCTAATAATTGTATCAATCTAGGGTAGATCCTTTGGATTAAGGTTGAACTTACAGTCATTTGTCAATCCTTTATCTGGGTGACATTTAAAGTGAATGGTCTAAATTCCTCTAATAAGGCTCACTCCTAACAGGGTGATTGAAATGCTCTAATAGGGTCACATTTAACAGTTTGTATGGTAACCTTTAACAATGTTGGCCTTTCATAGGACATCACTTTAGAAGAGTGAAAATGGGTAGCATGTTACTGGTAGTTTTTCTCAAATTGGTTTTCCACTTAAATAATTTTGTCAAATATTTTGTTGAATCTATTATGGTTCATGTTTACATTTGTGCAAATTGATTTGATAGTAACCTACAAGTTTTAAGTGATTGCAAAATCTTATTGATGTATGCATGATGATAAATGTTTTATGGGATCACTAAGCTATTAAATTTTTTATTTATACATCTAAACCTTGGATAACTAGTTCAACACCCCCTTTTTGCTATTCTAAAAGTATTCCAACATTGAAGATATCTACAAGGATTACTATACAAAATTTCAAAGTGATGAGACTACTAGTATGATAGGATAACAATTTTATTTACAATGGAAAAATCTTAGGATGAAGAGATAGCATGAGATAAGGTATTATACATTATTCATATAAGTACAATGGGTATGATACACACATATGATATAGGAGAGAGGATATAAATGATATGATATATTTGGTATAATACATGTGATAGGTAATCAAGATACGAATCCAAGGTGCTTGAATTTCCAAGTTTTCACCTTTGGACACTTATTTTTCTTTACTATTTTCTTTTTCTTTTTTAGATTCTTTTTTTTTTTTTTTTGTTACTCTTTGTAGAATGAGAAAGATACACCAAGGATCTTAGGCATATAACTTCTTGAGGTGAATGATGTTAGTGGTATTATTTAGTATTTCATCTTCTAAATTTTGATATTGATATGCTCTTAAGCCAAAAAATGTTGTGACAACATATGGACCAAACCATGTTGGCTCAAACTTACTCTTCTTTCTTGGTCAGCTTGGACTTTCATTTTTTCTTCGAGCACCATGTCACCTACTTGAAATTTCTTAGGATGACCCTTTTTGTTGAAGTTTTGCTTGAGGTGATTTTCATAGACCATTAGGTGGTCATAGACCTATTTCCTTTTTTCATTGAGTAGATCTAGCTACATGAGTCTAGCTACTATGTAGTCTTCATCTAATTTTTTTCCTTGCAAAGATATGTGCAAGGATGAGAGTTGAACTTCAATATGTAGGACTATTTTGGAGCCATAGACCATGGAGTATGGAGTTGTTATTGTGGATGTATGAAATGAGGCACAATAGGCCCATAAAGTTAGGTTGATTTGCAAATGCCCATCATAATCTATATCACTGACAACTTTCTTAAGGGTTTTATTAGTTTCCTCAACCTGACCATTATCTTGTGGGAATTATGTGCTGGAAAAATGATGATGAATATGGAGGGAGGCGCACAACTCTTCCATATTGAGGTTTCTAAAGTTACGTCCATGGTTTGTAAAAATAGCAGCAGGGATACTGAAGTGGCATACAATGTGATAGAGGGTGAATTTTGATAATTGAACTTCTATTGGAGTGACAATTAGGAAAGCTTCTACTAAGTTGATGAAATAATCTATTGTAGTGATTATCCATTTATGGCCTTCTAAGGATAGAGGTGCATTAACAATAAAATGGTCAAACTATTGACTTGGTGGTCAATACCTCCTTTGGAGTTTACAACATGGATTAACTGCCTCTCATGGATCTAGGTAAATCTGGTGTTTGTGATGTTCGTTGATATCTCAAGATTTTGGTGAAATAACAAACATACCAATAATTGGTATCAGAGCCTTAGGTCATGAGTTTGAATCTCAAGAGGTCTCCTTCATTCCATCAGTATGAAACACTCATTTGGTGCCAAGAATGATATTTTTGATTTGGTCGTCAACACATCCTTTGGGGTTTTTGACATGGATCAACTACCTTTCATGGATATTTGTAAATCTAATGTTTGTGGTGTTCATTGATAGCTCAAGCTTTTGGCACAATAGAAAACTTACCAATACAAACCCACAACATGCAAATGACCATGGTAGTGTAATAGGTTGAAGATCTTGAGCTAAAGATGGTATCAAATTTGAATTCTTCTAACAAGGTAGACATCTCTTGACAAAGTCATAAGCAACATGGTCTATATTAGGCACATAGTATTGAACTCTAATTATTTGTCTAGCTAGGACTATATCTCTTGTGTGAGCACCACAAAGTTTGGCATGTACCTCTTTGAGAGCCATTACAGCCTTATTTTGGTCTAAACACCAAAAGAGAGTACCATGATAACCTTGATGACATAGAGTATTAGCTATAATAGTGTAGTGGGATGCTTTGGGAATGAGGTTTTGGCATTGGATTCTTGTTAGATGAGGATATATGATACCATTTAGATAAGCATGAATTTAATGGTACCAAGGGGATTGTGGACCAACCAAGAGGCATACCTATGTTTATTCATCATTCTCATATATAAGATTGTGTATATGCTTGACAAAGAGTACATACTATGTAAGTTCATGCAAAATCTCCAAGAGTAGACTAACAATAGCTATGGTATCCACATATTTTTTTTGCAACCTAGGCACCTATGTGAATTGGATTCGAGTGACATATTTCTTTAACTAGTCAATAAATTCTTTATAAGGTTGGATTTTGTCATTCTTTGTTTGGTATTCATCTAGGACTTGCTTGATAATTAGTTGTGAGTCTCTAAAGACATTTAGCTTTATGATATTTTGCTCAATTGTTATCTTGAGGCCTACAATAAGAGCTTCATACTTTGATATGTTGTTTCTAGATTGGAACTATAGTTTGAAAGACTTATAAATGTAGTCACCTTGAGAGGTAACTAATAGTATTCTTGCTCCTCATCCATGGAAAGTATAGGATCCATCAAAATATAGTTTCCATGATGGTTTCTCTTTGGTCTTGCAGAGATATTCATCAACTAGGGGTGCATCAACCAAGTGTTCTACTATAGATTTTCCTTTCATTGTCTTTTCCTTAGCATATTGGATGTTAAACTCATTATGAAGCATAACCCATTTTTCTAGGCAACTTGTGAGTGTTGTGTAAGATAAAATTTATTTCAAACGATTCAACTTGGATATAAATTGTATAGTATTACTAAACATATAATGGTGGAGCTTCTAAGTGGAAAGGACCATAACTAAACAAGGCTTTTCTATAGGAGTGTAGTTAAGCCCATAACCAACTAGAGTGTAGTTGATATAGTAGATAGCCCTCTCTTTCCCTTTGTACTCAATTTGGGCTAGAAGTACACTTAATATTATTGGGGTAGCTATTATGTATAAAATCAATGGTCTCCTGGAAACTTGTAGAGCCAGGATGGGCCAGGTGGCCAAATATTGGCTGATCTTCTCAAAGCTATGTTGACATAAAGGATTTCAACTAAAATTTTCATCTATTTTGAGAAAATGGGTGAATGGTTGGTATTTATCTTCGAGTTGTGAGATAAAATGTCTTCCTAATTAAAAATTTTCTTGAAGAGAGCAGACATATCATAATGTCATGGAAGGAGGCATCTCCATGATGACTTTGACCTTTTGGCAGTTAATCTTAATTCTATTTTGTAATATAATAAATCCTAAGAGCTTGCTAGAGGTGTCATCGAATATGCATTTCTTGGGATTGAGCATGAGATGATACTTCACCAATCAATCAAATACTTCTTCAAGATGAGATAGGTGATCCAAGACACTAATAGATTTAAGAATAATATCATCTAGATAATCATCTAGGATCTTATCAATGAGGTCTTGGAAGATGACCATCATATCCCACTAATAGGTTTCCCTATGTTCCTTAACCCAAATGGCATCAGGTTATAAAAAATGGTCCCCCAAGGTGTGTAAATGTTGTTTTAAGTTGGTCCACTATTAATATCTATATATAATTATACTCGAAGAAGCCATCCAAGATAGATAATATATGGTGGCCTACTATGAGATCAGCAATCATGTCGATATTTGGTAAAGTAAAATCATCCTTCGAAAAAGGTTGATTATGATCCCTAAAATTGGTGCAGACTCTAATACCATTGGAGGGCTTGGTGATAGGTACCATATTATAAATCCAATATGAATAGTCAATTGGGTGAATGATCTTTGTATCCAACATATTTTCTAACTCCACTTTGACCAATAGAGAAACCTTAGGGTGCACCTTTTGGAGTTTTTTCTTGACTGTATTACATTTGGATCCATGACTAGATGGTGTACAACTAATTTTGGAGCAAGTCCTAGCATGTCTTGACAAGACCATGCAAATCAACCAATATTTTCCTAAAGTACCTCAATGAGAAGGTCCAATTGTTCTAGTGGTAATGGTGTTGTAATGTATTTGATCCTTGGTGTCTCCCTTAAATTGATGTTGAATGGTCTTGTATCTACTGTTAGAATTGACAATACTATAGATTTGTTGTCTTGTGGGAGGATGATGAAATCTCCATCTTTAGGTGCCTCATAGAGGTTTCCATTTTAATTTAAATCCTTTATTTTTATTTGAATTTTATTTTCTTTCTTTTGGTTTATTTTTTGATTAGAGATTTTGTCTTCCCTAAAGTAACCCTTTGGTTCCAATTTGTAAACATAAGCTAATTGTAGAAGTGGCTTTATGTGTAGTATCTCAACTTTGATGAATTGAAGGAGTGCATGCTTTGTAGAGAACTTGTCAGAATGAATAACACTTGGTTGGCCCCAATCGATGAGTTCAGGCTGAGTGAGAGGTAGGTCGATGAGGTTAATGGATAATTCACATAGTACAAGTGCTCCTAAGATAAGTTTGTTGAGGAAAATATCATCATATTATTTCTTTTCAAGTTCCTTAGGGATAATTTTGACCTCTACATGAGTTCTTTAGATGTTTAAAAAGGCATGACTTTCCTTAGTAGCTCCCTTAGTTATGGGGAGTCCATAGCCTAGACCTTTCTTCTTCTCTTCTTTGTAGGCTTCTATAGGTTGTATGATTCCTAATTCTTCATGTCCCATACTACCTTCTTGATAGTCCCATTGGTCAATAGCAAGGCGATGTGAATGTGGATAATTTTTTAAAATAGTTAAGGAGCTCCTTTCCTTTGGGGGGTGGATCTTTCTACAACCATGTACTAATATCTAGGGATTTTTTCTCTCCATTTAGGATCCTATTGGTAACACATGTGGTGGTCCTAAGTTGCTTAAGTTAAGGCATCTAAAGACTATATTCTCCACAACCTTGCTAGTGGATCTTAACCATGGAAATATTTGAGGCTAAGATGGTGTCTAGATCATGGTAGGTACTGGAGGAGCTAGTCATGGTGTTTCTAATCTTCATTCCAATGTAATGGTTTTCATATGAGGCTTCTATCACATTGCAATAAGAAAATGGTTTGAGATTAATGTGGATGGTTATTAGAGAGATCATATTTTAGCCATAATCCATTAAATTTTTTGGTAATTTCTTCTGGATTAGATTGTGTTGACATTTTTTACCATCAACTTTTCAACTCACACTACATGATTCATCATTAGGATGGGAGAGAAAGAGTTACAGAAAAAAGAGCCATGATGGATGTTAAGTGAAGGGGATGACCTTCATAGCATGAATCCATGATTGACCAAGGAGGATGTTGAAGGGTAAGTTAAGATCAACTACATGATAGATTGTTTCTTCAGTAGCAGGGACAACTTTGATCAGCAACAAGATTGTTCCTTCAATGCAGGTCTGGTCGAAGTTGTCATAAGCTTTGATAGTAATGAATTTTTTTATGGTATTTATCTCAATGTATCCCTCCTATTTGATGATCTTTAGTGTGTATATATTTAAGGTCAATCCATTATCTATCATGACCCTTTGGAAAAAAAAGTTAGAAACCATAATGACAATGTAGAGTCGAAGAATATGATCTAGCTCAAATGCTAGGTGTCAGAAGTTTTGAAGGATAATGTACTTGAAGGGAAGAGGTGTCATACCAAGTTTTAGAATTTGGTAGCATTGATATCACTAGGAACATGATACTCTTGAAGGGCACTCTTAAGGATCTCTTTGTAAAGTGAACTATTGCATAGGAGTTCTAGTAAAGAAAATTTGGTTGGCATATTTGGACAAGGTGTTCCAAGATGTTTTATTGTGGTCCTTGTGGGGTAGGTGCAGATGGTTTGACTATGCTAAGTTGAGTCATTCTTATGGTAACTATGTATTGGTCTAGGCCTTTCATATTTATCACATTTGTAGAAGGCTTTATCTGAGATATGTAGTTGATCAAATTGCTATAGTCTAAGTATGTTGATGTGTCATTAAATAATTTATTGCACTTATCACCTTGTTTCTTATGAACGTTACTTGGTTTTTGGGTGGTGTTACTAGTGGTGTTGTTTATAGGGGCCTTGCCTGTATTTTTTGTTTGTGGGGGAAATATATTTTGGTATATCAGTAACCATGCATTTAGAGATTCTTTTTCCCCACTATGATCTCATTTTGGGCAATAAGATCTTGTACATAGTCTTTGAGTTGCATACACTTGAGGAATGAATACCCTTTTAACATGGTGGGATTTTCAAAACTCACTTTCTTTATACCAGGATGCCTTGGATTGATTGTATTCCAATGGTTGCATTTGTGGATGTCACATAAGGTTGTCCTTGGCTAATTTTTCAAAAATTACATCAAGTGGCTCCCCCAAATGAGTGTATGCTTAGGACTTCCTTACGACATGTGATCTTAGCCTAACAGTGATTGTTGAGGTGTTGGCTTGATTTTGAGGGTTGAGTGCTTGTGTAATGTGTATATTGTTCTACACTGGTATGAACAAACCCCTTCCTCAATTTCTAGGAAAATTTGGAATGTGAGAAATAGAAGCATTTTTGTCAGATTGTTAGTATTCACTTTGTTGATAGGCCATCTATTTTTTTGGTTGTGGTATTTTTTGATATGGAGAATTTACTGTGCTAGCTATTGCACCAACTACCTAAACTTGTTGGGTGTTTGTGAAACCATCGGTGAATATTTTTTTATTTTTTTCCGATTATAGTGGTTTGTCATGGTATTTCCCCCATTCATGGGTGTTTTATTTTTAAATTTATCTAATTCCATCCTTGATAAGACCTTGCTTGAGGCCCATGCCTTTTATTGATATCTTTGTATGTTTGGTCAAAATTCATTATCATAGGATGGGTGAGACTGGGATGAACATTATTGATAAACTTTTTGACAAGATGATGTTCTAGGATAGTAGACAAGATTTAGTTTTTGAGGGTTTTCTATCCTTGCAAGTAATCAGGAAAGCTTCCTCCTCCTTTTTTTTTGGTATGGACTAAATCAACTACAGATAACTCACTCTCAACTAGGTGAACGTATTGGGTCACAAAGGCTTCTAAAATTCTAGCAATGGTTTCAATTGTGCCATAGGGTATCTCATAGAACCATTCAAGGGTGAGGCCTCCTAAGCTTTTAGGAAAGAGGCACATGAGAAGCACATCACTATAAACCACTTCTTGGTAGTGCATGTAAAATTCATTAACATGTGTGACTAGATCTTCTTTTCTTATGAATTTCTCAAATTTAGGGACCTCAAAATGTTTATGAAAAGGCGTCACTATCATTTCTCTATTGAATGGACATGGAAAAACCATTTCAAATTTGAAAGTCTTTCTTTTGATTTCATCTTTGAGTATTTCTAAGGCACTTTTGATCTCTTCCCACTTAGATTTGACATGTGTAATTGCTAGTGCCTATTAGGAATAAGGTGTGTCAACCTTGGATAATTCCAATTCTTATTATTTGTTTTGCAAATGTATTTTTTGCAAATAATGTAATTAAGTGTGAGTGTACATGGCTATTTGGAATGTTGATGTGTCACTTCACTTGTATGTGTTGGCATCTTGAATTGTGTGTAAGGAGATCATGGTTGAAATAGTTATGACAGATTCCTATGATGCATGAGAGCTATCTCTAGAAGATTTGATGATGGGTGAAGACATGAAGACATGTGGTAATTTATCATTGAGTACTACACACTCAAGTCTCCAAATCATGCATGTGGTTAGGGGTATCACCCAAATATAATTTTGGGTTCCTATTTTCTTGGAGAATGGTAAAACCCTAATACAGTTGTTCTTTGGAAGTTTCCCTAAAAGGGAAAGTGCATGATATAAGAATTTTTAGGGTTAGAAATAAGAGAGAGAAAAAGTGTATTGTTAGTATGGTATGTTCCTACTAGATCGATCCTCTATGTTTTGAAAGAAATTGCATTACAAGTGGGTTGTAACCTTCTTGGTTGAAGATAATGGATTGTGAAAGTTTTGGAGGGGTGGGGTTGTTTTACCGAAAGGCTTTTCCCCACTGGCATATCTTTGTGTTCATGTTATTTTTCTCTCTATCTATTTTCTATATTCATGATTGACTACAATATTATTGATTATCTAATATCAATTCTAAAATTTTAAGGATTTAAAAGGAATTTGCACAATACTTTCCTTAATGGATTAGTGTAGGAAGTTGTTTCCACACCTAAGTTTCCTTACATGTGGTATCAGAGCTTGATCAAATTTTGATCCTAGATGTTGGGTGGGGTTTTTTGAGCTAATCTCAAGTTGAGTGGGAGTTTTTGTAGAGAATTTTGAATCTTATTTGTATATTGAGATGGCTAGTTCATCATACAAAAAATGGAGGTGGACAAATTTAATGGTAGTGAAAACTCAAGATGGAAGACTTTCTTGAAGATCATGACCTATAGGAGTAAAATTCACTTGATGTGAAACCTAAAGCAATAGCTCAAGAATATTAGGATCTCAAGGATCAAAAATCTAAGGGTCTCACTAGACTCTATGTAGCTAATTCAGTTCTCCTAAATGTTCTTGATGAGAAGACCACAAATAGTTTTTGGACATGGCTCAGGTCTCTATATCAAGTCAAATCTCTGGTGAAAAAGTTGTTCCTAAGGAAGAATTTTTATTCTCTAAGAATGGAGGAAGGAAGATCTATTATAGATCATATAAATGCTTTTAATTTACTAATTACATAGTTGACACCATCTGGTATCAAGATAGAGGAGGAGGATTGATGTATGACCTTGTTATGTTCCTTGCTAAATTCATGGGACCATCTTGTGATGGCTCTTGGATGTACTTTAGTAACTTTCAGAATGGATGATGTGGTATCTTTGTTGTTATTTGAGGAGATCTAAAGAAATTCCTTAGATTCAACTAAGGAAGTTCTTGCTGTTCATGGGAGATCCAATGACAGAAGGAAGAAAAATGACAAAAATATGGAAAGGGTAGATCCAAATCCCATGGATAATCAAAGACTTATGGAAATTCCAAGGCAAAATGTTGGAACTATGATAAGTCTTGGCATTTCCATAACAATAGTAAAGTGGCAATAAGTTGTAAGTGGAACAAAATTGCAGAGAAAGAAGAAAAATAATAATAGAAGTGATTAACCTTAAAATATGATTTTTATATATAACATTAACATAGAGTTTTAGCGATAAACACTTTTGGGGATTTAACAATTCTGCACTCTGCAACTTTGCCGCCCATTTTCTTTTTGAATTTTGAATGATGGAGGGCCCTAAACCTCCAGATCTGCCTTCTTGCCCAGACCTGCAACTCGTGCTTGCAGTGAGTAGAGATGTTGACCAGTTGATTGGTGGTGGTTCTATGGTGTTTGATGGGTTGGGGAATGTCAAGTCATCTTTGGAGGATGGACGGTCGAGTGTGAACATCCCTGAGTAGGTGGGAGGAAGTTCTGCTAGTTGTCAGCAGGGAGGTGCCCAAAAGTTGGATGTGGGTTCTCTATCGGGATGGAAGAATGTGCTCGTGGGTACCAAGATGTCTAGCCCCAACATGGAGAATCCCATGGTAACACGTGGACAAGAGGGTCTTCTGATTGCACTCCCTAATGGTATGATGGATAATGTGACTTCTGGCCTCAAACTTTGTGTTGTTGGTAGACTTGTTGCTTTTTGCCCTTCTATCGAGATGGTAAGGAAATGGGTGGACCATAAGTGGAAGGTCAAAGAAATTGTAAGTGTTTCTACCATGCTAGGTGGTCTTTTTTGTTTTAGATTCACCATGGAAGAAGATCTCATGGTGGTTCTGTTTGGGACTTGGTATTTTGGGAAGCACTATCTGGCCCTAACTAGATGGCATCCAAGCTTTGATGCTAGTTTGGAGCTAAAAAAACTTGCCCTAGTTTGGGTAAGATTACCTAGCCTCCCTCTAGAATTTTGGGATGAAAGGATATTAAGATGGGTGGGGAACTTTGTTGGTCATTTTGTTACTACTGACAAAGTGACAATGCAAAAATTGAGACTTGTCTATGCTAGATTCTGTGTGAATGTAGCACTGAACAGAACACTACCTACTGTGGTCACTTTAAAAACTAAATGGGGTGAGAGAGTTCAACCCATAGAATATGAAAATGCTGGCTTGTTTTACTAAAGATGTGGAAAATTCAGTCACCTTATTGTGGATTGCAAAGCTAAAATGCAAAAAGATAAATAGAAGGAGTGCTCTCTAGGGACAGTTATGGAGACCATTGTGGAACCTTCTGTACAGACTGAGAAGATAGTAAAAAAACCTCCTATGACCTTGCCCATTATGACCTCCACGCAGGATATGAGTCCTAGGGGAAAGGAGACTAAGGAAGATGAGAAGGCACAGGAGGAATACCCTTTCAAAAGAGATTTGGAGGATCTTCTGGGCTCACTTTTGGTGAGGTCTTTGGTGGAGGAGTGTCTAGAAGATGGAGAAATAGAAGGAACCAACAATCTACAAGATTTGACAATAGTCTAGTTTGGGGGAGCAAGCTTGAAACCCCTTCTAAGGGGAAAGGGGTAACCCCCGCTTTTATGGGCTCCTCAACAACACGGAGGGGGGGACCACAAGCATAAGGAAGGTGATATAAGGGAGTTAGTTTGCTCCCCTATGAGGATAGTAAAGGCCTCGCAGGCTGAGATAGCGGCTAGAGTAATGGCAAGCATTGATAATATGGATAAGGAGATGAGCCCCTCTTCACCTCAGAAGGATAATGGGGAATGGGAAGTGCAAAAGAAGAAGAAAAGGAGATGGAGAAAACCAGATATTGGAGTTTCTGGAATAGTAGGAAGACCATCAAGAAAAGTTACCAGGACAAAGCAAACTGCTAGAGATGTAGCCAGTGGTAAACAACTTACATTGGAGACAATAACAAAAGTTAAGAAATGAAACTCTTTTCATGGAATATAAGGGGATTGAATAATCCCCAAAAGCAGTATGCTCTCAAGCAATTATGATCTCAGGAAAAAATAGACTGTGTGTTAATTCAAGAGACAAAAATGTCTAGCTAAAATTTTGATAAAATTGCTAGCTATATCTGGCCAAGGGCAAGGTATATAAATAGGGATTCGAATGGAACTTTGGGGGGAATTTCTACCATGTGGAATCTAAACTCGTTGAAGGGCTATGAGATCTAGAAGGAAAAAAAATTTATAATTACTCATTTCCAATCAAATAGCCACAACTGGAAACTAATTAATATCTATGCACCTAATAGAAGATTAGGGAGGAAGGAAATGCATAAAAATTTGATAAGGATATCTAAAACTATGTTGGAGGAGGAATGGATGTGTATGGGTGATTTCAATACCCCTCTTTACCATTCGGAGAAGAGGGGAAGCAACATAGAATGTCAGGAGAGCTTGCAAGATCTAAGTGAATTTACGGGGAAGCTTGACTTCATGGATGTGGAGCTGAGGGCTAACCCATACACTTGGACTAATAATAGGAAAGGCAAGGATCTCATTTAGGTTAGGCTAGAAAAATTATTACTGTCAGGGAATTTGAATAGCATGGGTAACTCCTACTTGGAAAATCTCAATAGAATGGTGTCTGACCACTCACCCATTTTATTCCATTGGGAGGATGGCTATAAAAGGGGAAAGAAACCTTTTAGATATGAAATAATCTGGGAATCACATCCAAAATTCAAAGATAAGATTCAAGAGTGGTGGAATATAAACTTACCCAATGGTACTGCAATGTATAGACTTACCCAGAAACTAGATAATATTAGAAGAAATATCAGAGCTTGGGCTAAAAGTTCATTTGGAGATCTGTTTAAAGGTAAAGGAGAAGTAGACGAAAAGCTAAAAACACTCCAAGGGGCTATTGCAGAAGGGAATAACTCAAAGGAGAATATTCAGGAACAGGAAAAACATAGAAGGAGGTGGAAAGAGATCCTCCAAAAGGAGGAATTTTTTTGGAAACAAAGATCTAGAATTCAATGGCTGGAGGAAGGAGATAAAAATACTACCTTCTTTCACAAATCTGCTTCTAACCACAAAAGAAGAAACACTATCTCAAAACTAAGTGAAGAAGGAGGAAGGGTATTGAAAGAGCAGGAGGAAATTGGGAAACTTGTGGTAGATCACTTCAGTAAGGTGCTTAAGGAAGATAACTTTGCTCAGAACTAGGTGATCAAGAGAAGTCTGATTAATTCAATCCCAAGGAGTATAAGAGAAGAGGAAAATGATTGGATCCTTGGTAAGATCTTGGAAGAGGAAGTGAAAAAGGAAATGTTCTCAATGAAATATTTTAAGGGCCTGAGCCCCGATGGTTTCCCACCTGCTTTCTTTCAGCATTTCTGGGAAATGATCAAATCAGAAGTAATTTGGGCGACTAGGGATTTTTTCAGAACTAGAAAAATACTATGGAGCATAAATAAGACCTTTATTGCACTAGTTCCTAAACATTCCAATCCTCTAAATTTGAATGATTTTAGACCTATAAGTCTATGTAATACTATTTACAAGGTCTTTTCCAAGGTTTTAGTGAACAGATTAAAGCCTTTCTTGGAAAAAATTGGTAGTCCTTAGAAGGATTTTGTGCTAGGAAGGAAGATCCTTGATGTGGCTATTTCAACCCATGAGGTTATCCATTCAATGGAAAAGAGTAAGCAACCTAGAATGGCATTCAAGTTAGACATTTCCATAGCTTATGATAAGGTCAAGTGGGACTTCCTTCAATATGTACTAGAAAGAATTGGATTTAACAATAGGATTATAAACCTGATCATGTTGATGGTGAGCTCAGTGTAGTACTCTGTCCTACTAAATGGGTCCCCATGGGCTAACATAATGGTAGGAAAAGGCTTAAGATAGGGTGACCCACTCTCACCTTACCTATTTATCATGGTTGCTAAAGTCTTGGGAAGGTCATTTTGTAAATTAGCTGATTCAAGCTGCATTTAAGGTGTGAAACCAACCACTAATGCTGAAGCTGAGGTTATTCAACAATTTGTGGATGATACCATCCTATTTGGAGAATATTCAATCATGGAGGCTGAAGCTTGGAAAATGATTTTACATAATTATGAAGAAAGCTCAGGGCAATGGGTGAACTACCATAAAAGCAAGATTTATTTATTTAACACTAATTCTTCACTTCAAAGAAGGATTAGGATGATCTTGGATTGCCAATCCGCTTGCCTCCTAGACACTTATTTAGACCTCCCCCTCACTACCAAGGAGGTGTCTAATGAATTTTGGAATATGATAGTGGAGAGAATTCAAAAGAAGCTTGCAGGGTGGAAAGGGAAGATATTAAGCAATGCCAGAAAACTTCAACTGATTGATGTTGCCCTTCAAGAAATCCCTATTTATTTCTTATCCATATTTAAGATTAATCTTAATATGGCTGAGAAAATTGAGAGAATTCAAAGGAATTTCCTGTGGTTAGGGACTGAAGAGAAAAATAAATTGAATCTGGTCAACTAGGAGGAGGTGTGTAAACCAAAAGCTAAGGGGGGGCTTGGGATTAGAAGAATGAAAGGCCTTAATAAACCTCTCCTTACAAAAATTGGATGGAGATTGGCAGAAGGAAACATGGGGTGGGGAAATATAATGAAAGCTAAATATTTGTCTAATACCTCCTTTCAGTGGAACCTGTATAATAATGACCTCTCGGGTGGTTCAAAGATCTCGTAGAACATTGTTATAAATAGAGGACTGCTAAGAGAAGGATTGAGGTGGATTATGGGCAATGGCTTCAATTTAAGGTTTTGGGAGGATAGGTGAATAGATGGGAAACCACTGACTTTAAGTAAATATAGTGGTTTAATGGAACTCCTTAAGGAGGACATAGGGATTAGAGTGGGAGACTACATTGATCAGGGGAGGAGATGGAAGAAGTTGTTTAAGGAGGATTATCCATGGGAGATAGGTATTCTCATAGAGGAATTGGAAGAACTAATAAAGGAACAGAGGATCCCAATGTTGCCACAGGAAGATGTCTTGGCTTGGGATTTAACTCTGATTGGGAACTTCACTGTGAAATCTGCTTATACCCTAATGTTTAGTAAGGAACTATGCCCAACTACGTGGAGTAAGGTATGGATTAGTAACCTTATACATAAGATTAATTTCTTTTGGTGGACGGTTCAACATGGAAAAATCCTAACAATCGATAATTTGAAAAAAAGGGGATTCTACATAACAAATCAGTGCTACCTTTGTGAACAAAAGGAAGAAATTTTTTACCACCTTTTCATTGAATGCCTATTTGCGGTTGACATCTGGACTAAGGTTTGGGAAAGATTGGGGATGGTATGGGTCCTGAAAGATAACTTGGCATAGTTTGTGGATAATTGGGATTGCCCATTCCATCATCCAAGACTAATCCTCTTATGGAAGTTTATCCCACCATATGTATGCTAGCACATATGGAAAGAAAGGAATAATAGGATATTCAGGGGAGAAAATAGGATGGTTGAAGTGGTTTTTGGAGTGATGAACAAACTGTTGAAGGAAAATATAAGGGTAGCTAAATACAAGATGCCAAAGGAGGAACCCAAAAGACTTAAAGGCATTGTGGCTGAGAATTGGGGTTGTCAAGAGGACTTCTTCCTTTTTGATAGCTCTGCTAGGAGGAGGAGACAATAGACAATATGGAGACCACCCACCATCACACAGTATAAACTAAATTTTGACGAAGCTATGAAAGGAGGACAAGGAGTGGTTGGTGTTGTGCTGAGAGATAGGAATGGTGAAGTACTATTGGTTTATGCAGCCCAGGTGGGGATTGGTAGCAATAATGTGGTAGAAGCTATGGCATTATTATGGGTTCTTCAACTCTTTAGGGAAAGAAACACTTTAGAGTTAACTATAGAAGGGGACTCCAAACTGGTGATAGATTAGGTAAAGGGGGAGGCAAACTTGGGATGGAAGATTAGAAATATCATCCTGGATATTAAAAATATATTGGAGGAAATGAGAATGTTCCACCTGTAGCATATCTACTGGGAGGGTAATCAAGAGGTAGACGTTGCAGCTGCCATGGGGTTTAACGTTAGGGAAATCATGTGCTAGGAAAATTTAGTTGATATCAATGAAAATCTAAGGATGTTGATATTCAAGGAAAAAGGTGGCATTATTCAAAATGATGATCACTAAATTTAAAAGTAAGGCCAATTTTGGCGAGATGGAGAACTTTATCACTAAATTTAAATTTAGCATTTTGGAAATAAGAGACAAATGTGGCCGTACAAATGACAAGCGAAGTAATTGCGAATTGAGGAAATTGTCTTTTCGCAATTATGGTAACTCGAGGCAATCTTCGAATCGCTTCCCAAATGGAAGTATGATAGATATTATGGATTGAGGTGTCAGAACTCAACAAGGAGAGAAAATTAGGTTTTTTAATACCCACGAATCTCATAATAAGATGTTATGGGATACGCGAGTTTGTAATTTTGATCCCTATTCTCGCAAAGGATTAAAGCAAGAGAGCAGCCATAGAGAATTTGAAAGCGATAAAGTTTTGATGCATATTTCTGACAAAGAGAGGCAAGATAGTGGTGAAACTGATATGGGAGGTGATCTAAATCAGTTGGAACCAATGAGACTTGAGAACTTCAAGGATAGGATGACGACCTACTATCTCATGAAAGAAGGGGGTTTTTTCCCTATATGTTGTCCATGGCTAGGCACGATGAAAATTGTGCATTACAATTTGTGAATAATTGGGATGATAAGAAGGTCACAATAAATGATATTACTTTTCAAGTCATGGACAAGGTAATTGCCATGGCAAAAAGACTCATAATGAAGGGAAAAAGGTGGAAGAAAGTCACCAAAGTCTCGGATGAGAATAGCATGAAAAACTTCTTTGCGGAGAATGAGGAGCCAATTCGCTACAGAGGAGGGTTTAAAAGGGATAAGCTACCTGAGCCCTAGGATGATGTGTGTCTGGTCCTGATGAAGTATCTCACCCTGGAAGGCAGGTTTGGAGTGTGCTATTACTATCATTTTCCTTTGTTGAATCACTTTAGAAATAGGGATTTCATTTCCATTCCATTTTTTCTTCTGCATTCGCTTTAGAATATGATTAAGGATATTAAGGAAAAAAAAAGTAAAGGCCTAAAATTCACCATTATTCATCAGGGGTTAATTTTCTGTCTATATCAGTTCCGCTTAGCTTTGTGTCCCCCCAGAGACGTTGTTGTGGAAAACCCCCGCCATAGTAGGATTTCCCCCCCGAGCTCCAATACGAGGATAAAAATCCAAACTCCTAGGCCATTGCCTAGTAAGGATACTAAGAAAAAGAAAAAAACTTGACATAGCCCTAGAAAAAAAGGGAAGCAAGAAATTTAAAGTTGATAAGGTGGTAGAGGTTGTTGGAGAGGATTCTGGTGAAGATATTGGGGGAAAAGCAAGAAGAAGGTCTGGTAGCCTAGCTCAAACCTAGGCTAGGGTAAGCAGAAGTCAATCAGATACCCTATAGAGGAAGTTGAAGAAGATAGCTTAGACAATAATAGTGATAGAAGAGAGGTGGAAAGTATTTCCAACTCTAAAAAGGATGATGGTAATGAGGAGGGGGAAAAATTTTCAATTCTGGGAACATTTTGATGGATGCCACTCAAACTAAAGTGTCGGATGACAAAGAAAGGAACACTGAGACAACCCATGTTTCAGCTAGCTTCTCACTTAAACCCTTTACTTTTTGTGATGAGATGAGCAAAAAGGATAATTCCCCAATTACCATTTCTTCCCTTGTTAAGGAAAATTCAAAGATTTCTTCTAACCCACGAGTTATGCAAGATAAACCACAAGGACATAAAATGAAGGAGGTTGCTGCTAAGAAGGTTGAGGAGCATAAAGAGGAGACTGTGACAGTGGAGGAGCATTACATAAACCTAGAGGAAAGAGTCAAGGCTTTGGAGGAGGGGTTTTTTACCTTCTCCAAGTTTGGACTTAAATTTACTCATGTTGCTGCAACTACCCTCCAATTGCTAGCATAGGAGAAGGAGGAAGTTGGCTTGGACATGGAGGACAACAAATTACTCTTTAATTTCCTTGCCGACGACTGGGCCCAAATTCTTCTTCATGCAAGAGGAAAATGGAAAAAATAAATTTAAGTCTTTTTTTATTTCTGTTTAGTTATGGGGTCCAAGGATCCAAAGACTTTATATATTGTTATGACAGTTATAGTTTTTCTGGTTATTAGCTATAATTAATTTTTTATAAGGCACGAGTGCCTCATTAGACTTTGGTTAATTGTTAGGGTTCCTTTCTAGTTCTAGCTCTTTGGTTTTAGGTTTTTGTCTCTAACTGTTGGTACTGCTGTTCTTTTGTTTGTTTTTGTTACTGGTTGGTAATGTGTTGGTTACCAACCTTTTGACTGTTAAGGGCCGACCCCCTTGTTTTTGGTCACTTTTAATTTCAAAAATAGTAAAGATCCAATGAACAAGAAGAAGGCCTTAGATTTGGGATCAGAAAAATCTAAAGAAGATGTCAATGATTTCATTGTAGCCTTGGCAGCACATGCATTTGATGATGTGTGGTTTATAGACTTGGGTTCTTCTTTCCACATGTTCTTTCATCACAGTTGGTTCTCAAATTATGAAGTTTTTGATGGTGGAAAGGTGTAATTGTGTGATGATTCTCACCTAAAGATAGTTGGAGAAGGATAGGTCACTATCAAATTCAAAGGGGATCAATGGGGTAATGCACATCCTTGATTTGGCACGAAACCTATTATCTATAAGTATGCTTAATGACAAGAATATTGAAATGATTTCATTGTAGCCTTGGAAACACATGCATATGATGATGTGTGGTTGATAGAATCAGGCACTTCTTTCCACATGAGCTCTCGTCAAAGCTAGTTCTCAAAGTATGATGATTCTCACCTAAAGATAGTTGGAAGAGGATAAGTCACTATCAAATTCCCTTATGGGTGAGTAAAGGTGATCAATAGGGTAATGCACATCCCTAGTTCAACATGAAACCTATTATCTATAATTATGTTGAATGATGTAGGTGTGCAAGATCTTTTTATAAGGATTGATGCAAGATGATCAAAGGAGCTATGATGCTTGCTAAGGGTACTAGGAGAGATACCCTATTTTAGCATGATGCATGCATTTCTCAGTGCAATAGTTCTTCTATTTCAAAGAAGAGAGAAACTATCACTGCATCCCCATCATCTGAATGAAAAGTAAAGAAGAATGTGGTTATTGGTTTTAATGGTAGTGCAACATGTGTACCTAAGGGTGCAAACACTTTGGAAGGAAATATTCCTATAGCAAAGTAAATGTTGTGGCATCTAAGATTTGGCCACATTGGTGAGAAGGGTCTCAAAACACTAAAAAATAAGAACCTCATTATGGGGTTAAATGATTGTAATCTCAAGTTCAACTTCTGTGAACATTGTGTCTATAGTAAACAAAATCATCTTCATTTTTACTCTAGTTCTCCCAAATCTTCTGATGTTTTGGATCTTATTCATTCTATTGTATTAGGTCCTGTAAAAGTTCCTTCAATGTCCAAGTCTATACTTTTTGTATCTTTCATAGATGATTACAATACAAGGACATGGATTTATTTCCTAAAAAGTAAGACACAAGTCTTTAGTTAGTTCAAGAAATTTAAAGCTGTTGTGGAGAATTAGACTAGTAAGAAGATTAAGTGTTTTAGAATTGACAATGGTGGTGAGTGTTGTTGAACAGAGTTTGAACCATTCTATAAAGAATAAGGTATTGAGAGGCATAAGACAACTCCTTATATCCCATAGAAAAATGGAGTTGCACAAAGAATTAACATGATGCTAATGGTGAAGGCTAGGAGTATGCTTAGTGGAGCTGGTCTTGAATAAAGTTATTGGGTTGAAGCTATGGCCACCACTTGCTATCTAGTTAATAGATCTCTTACATCAGCTCTTGTTGGTAAGACACCCATAGAGGTGTGATATAGTGAGAAGCCTTGAATTATACATCTTCATTTTTCTGGTTGTGAGGCTTATGCACATGCTCCAAAGGAGAAAATATTTAAATTGGAAAATGAAGTTGTCAAATGTATTTTCATTGGATATAGTGTTGGTGTAAAAGGATACAAGCTTTGGGACCCTATGACTAGTAGGGTGTTGTATAGAAGAAATTTTATTTTTAGAGAACCAACATAGTCTCCTATTGTGAGACAATTAGATGAAAAAGAAAAGAAAGAATATAGTGTTCAATTTCCTCCTACTTGTGAGAAGACTAAACAAAAAGGCCATATTGGGTCTAATGATGAGGAGAGCTCTAGTAGCTCTGATAGTTTAGAAGAAGAGGAAGAACAACCTCAACCTTAGCCCTTGAGAAGATCCATGATAGTAAGAAAGAAGCCAGAAATCTTTGTTTATTCTATGTTAGATTTCAGTTGTGCTTTCACTTTGATTACTAACACCGATGAACGTAGATATATGAAAGAGGCTTTAGATATGGAAGATGCAAGTTCCTAGATTGAGGTCATGGATGATAAGAGGGATTCATTAGACTAAAAAAAACTTGGGACCTTGTACCTTTTCCTAAAGGATGGAAACTTTTTGGTAGCAAATAGGTGTTGAAGAGGAAATTTTGTGCAGATAGCAATGTTGAAAGGTACAAAGCGAGATTGGTTGCGAAGGGGTACTCATAGGTAGAGGGAATAGATTATGGTGAAACATTCTATCCTATTGCAAATTTGATATCCATTTTATTTTTGTTATCTCTTGCTTCATCATATGATTTATAAATAGAATAGATAGACGTGAAGACAAATTTCCTTCAAGGTGATTTGGAGGAAGAGATTTATATGTCATAGCCTGAGTGCTACATTGTTAAACGTAAAGAATCTTTGGTTTGTAGATTAAGGGAGTCTCTATATGGTTTGAAACATTCTCCTAGGATGTGGTACCTTAAGTTTGATTCATTTGTGTTGTTAATCAGATTTGTAAGATAAAAATTAGATCATTGTGTTTATTTTAGAGTTGAAAATAATCATCTTCTTATTGTTGCATTATATGCTAATGATATGTTGCTATTTGGGAAGGGTAAGGGTATGATTTTTTATTTTAAATCTCATTTGTCAGCATAGTTAGAGATGAAAGATCTTGGGGTAGAAAGGTACATCTTGGGTTTATAAATTAGTAGATAGGTATAACTGAAAACTTTGGTTGAGTCAAAGTAATTATGTGAAGTCTATGTTGGATAGGGTCAACATGGAAAATTATAGACCATTGTGTTTTCCTATTTCTATGGGAAAAAAATTATCTATACATGATTGTCCAAAATATCCTAGTGAGGTAGAAGACATGAGTAGATTACCTTATGTTGTTACACTTGGCAGTCTTATGTATGCTATGGTCTATACTAGATCAAGCATTGCCCAAGCAATGGGAGTTCTAAACCAATTTATGGGTAATCGTGGATGGGTACATTGGGATGCAATTAATAGAGTATTCAAATATTTGAGGGGTACATTAGATTACTCCATTTGCTATCATGGTAACTCTTTTGGAGCTCTACATTCAATTTTTATTCATGAGTTCGTGGATTTAGATTGGGTAGGTAATATTTACAACAAGAGATCCACTAGTGCTTATGCGTTCACTATGTTTGGTGGTGCCATCAGTTGGATGAGTAAGCAATAGCCTATGGTTTCTTTGTCCACCATAGAATCTAAGTACATGGCTACTACTCATGCTTGTAAAGAAGCCATTTGGATTAGGATATTATATTTTAATATTGGTGTTGATGTAGGACAACTTATTATTTGGTGTGATAGTTAGAGTGTTATTTTCCTTACATAGAATCCATCTTTCCATGCTAAAACAAAGCACATTGATGTGAAATTGCACTTTTTGAGAGTTATGGTGGGAGATGGAAAGGTAACTTTGGAGAAGGTAGATACTATAAAGAATTTTTCTAATACATTAACAAAACTAGTAAGCATAGAGAAGTTCAGATAGTGTTCAAAGTCTATGGGCCTTTTGTCTTGTAGTGGTTGGTTCTTGTTATGTTATTCTTGCTCTTATAAGGTGTTAGACAAGTGGGAGAATGTTACAAATAAGGTGTCTCAACCTTGTATAATTCTTTTTTTTTTTTTTTTTTTTTTTTGTAAATTTATTTTTTGCAAATAATGTAATTAAGTGTGAGTGTACATGTCTAGTTGGCATGTTGATGTGTCACTCCACTTGTATGTTTCAGTATCTTGAATTATGTGTAAGGAGATCATGGCTTAAATGGTTATGTTAGATTCCTATAACGTGTGAGAACTAACTCAAGAAGATTTGATGATGGTTGAAGACATGATGACATGTGGCAATTGATCATTGATTACTATAAACTGGAGTCTCCAACTCATGCATGGGGGTTAAAAAAAAATTTGGGTTCCTATTTTTTTAGAGAATGGTAAAATATTAATATGGTTATTCTTTGGAAGTTAGCCTAATAGGGAAAGCACATGATATAAAAAAATTTATGGTTACATATAGTGGAGACAAAAAGTTTATTTTTGGTATAGTATGTTGCTAATAGATTAATCTTTTGTGTCCTCAAAGAACTTGCATTGCAAGTGTGTTGTAACCTTCTCTGTTGAAGATAATACATTATGTAGATTTTGGAGGGGTGAGGTTGTTTTACCGGAAGGTTTTTCCCCATCAGTATATCCTTGGTTTTATGTGTTTTCTTTCTCTCTATTTTATGTATTCATGGTTGACTACAATATTATTCTTTACATAATATTTAATCTAAAATTGTAAGGATTTAATAGGAATTTGCGAAATACTTTCCTTAAGGGATTAGTGTAGGAAGTTGTCTCAACACTTGAGTTTCCTTATAGTGTACACAATCTTGGTGCCCTTGGTATAGGGTATATATCAAATGTTGTAGGTAGATATGGATAAACTTGGTTTGTATATTGTGATTGTTGGAATATAGATTGTACAATTGTCGGGATCAAATTTATGGTTTGATGGATTGATGGTTGGACATATTGTTATATCTATTAGGTAAAATTTTTATATTATCATTGTTGTTGAGGTTTATATGTTGGAAATATAAGAGGAGTAACTAAGAGGGGAGGGGTGAATTAGTTACCACTAAAAAAATTCCAAATCGCTTAGATGTCAATACAAAAGTCTGTTTAACTCAAAACTCTCTTATGACTAAATATTAATTGTAACTTAGTTAACAAAGCCATCTTAAGATAATGATGTATATTAACCTTTAGAAACATAGTTGTAGAAAGATAAGGAAATATGAAAATAACATAAACAAATGACACACCAAGATTTAACATGGAAATCCAATCTGAGAAAACCTCCAATGGAACTAGTTACAACTTTTCAATCTTCTGAAGTGAGCATTATTAGGAGTCAACCCTATTAAAGGTTACAAAACACACTATTAGGTGTGACCCTATTAAGTAATTTGAATCACCCTATTAGGAGTGGCCATGTTAGAGTTATCAATACACTTCAATCTAGAAATTCTATCTCGATAGAGGATTTACAAAATGATTGTTAAGTCAATTCTCCTAAGAGATATCTTCACTTCTATAATTGGTAGAATGTAACAATGATTGGCCTAATTGATGAAACAACTAAATTATAGATTTAGATCAGTACTCTAGATTATCCTCTAGATCCTTTTTTATCAAAATATTCTTTGTAGCTCCTTGGATGTTATACCCTTGATCATAAATCCTTCTTTTTTCACATCTTTTTTCTTCCATACTATCTCATTATTCAATCCACATCTTGACCTTTTATATATATGAAACCCAATATCAAGTCAAATTAAATACCCTTTGAAATAAATATTGAACATCTATTAAGATGGATTGCATAAACCAAATGTTAAACAAAACTCATTTATTCTAGGTCGATTAAAACTAAAAACTAGGTCACTTAGTTACCATTAAGTTCATTGGTAACTAACTTGACTTAGTTTACACTAAACTCTTTGCTAACCAATCTAGCATAGTTTACACAAGATTTCTTCATGAACTAACCTGGCTTCATTTACTCTTGATCATTGAACTTTGTTTCTTTAGATCTTGTGCTTAGCTAATACTGGAGTATTCTGAGCTTGGTTAAGGTGTGAGATTTGTGTAATAGTAATGAAAATATACAATTAATTTTTGGTATCAACAATCTCCCTCTTTGGAATTGATGGGCAACACAAAATGTCATTATGCAAAGAAAAATTAGGAGCAAAACACCCTTTGTTTTATTTTTATTCTTCAACCTTGAGAACTCCCTCTTAGATTCTCCCCCCACCATCATATCTTCAAACTCCATCAGATCAAGTTCTCCCTCTTGCAAATTTCTATCTTTGATTCTTCTCTAATTACATTAATTTCTCCCTTAATCAATATATGACATGATTCTATCCCTATTTGAGATCAAATTCTAAAGACTAGACATAGTGATTTCATAATGTACTTGATGTACTAATTCATATGCAATGAGCTCTAACTTCTTTACAATAACTTGATAGATCTTCAAAGTTTTTTAATCAATGTGTCATTAATCTATCATCTATTGAGGATTAGATAAGGAAATGAAACCCATCTTTCCTCTTAGATACAAAAATGCATCTTTAGGTAATGGTTTTGTAAATATGTCAGCAACCTGCTCCTTTGTACTTGTGTTATCATAGTAGATAACCAATGGATCCTTGATTTCTTCCTTTATTCTTGACAAAAATTGCTTGATCTACATTGTGCTGGAAAAATTAACTCATGCAACAATATTATTTTCTTCTATTGTAGACTAAGAGATGATTTTTATTTTTTCTTGTCCATGATACTAACTTCTTTCCAAGAAAGAACACTCCTCCATAAGTGCTCTTTTTGTCATCAATGCTTCTAGCCCAATCAACATTAGTAAAGGATTTCAACTCAAAGTTTCCTCCTTTCTTGTACCATTAACCATAGTCTTAAGTACCTTTTAGATATCTCACAATTCTTTTGATTGATGTCATATGATTTTTCTAGGATTCATAGAAAATCTTGCAACTATACCAACTGCTAATGCAATATCAAGTCTTGTGTAGACAACATACTAAACTTTCCTAATCATAGCTATAGGTAGTCTAATTTACATCTGTTGAATCATCATCCTTGGATAGGTTATGTCCAATAGACATAGGTGTTCTAAATAGTTTTGAATCTTCCATTACAAAGGTCTTTAATATCTCCTTTATATATTTTGATTGAGTAATTTAAATTACATCCTTCATTTGATGAACTTGTAAAAAAACAAAGAATTTTATCTCTCCAAACATTGACATTCAAATTATATCCTCATTTCTTTAGAGAATGGCTTGCATAAGTCATCATGACCTATAAATAATATATCATCCACAAATATTTCTTCTAAAAATATCTTATTTTGAGGTCCTTCTTTGATATACAAACTATTTTTATCATTGGTTCTCTTAAAATTAATCTTTTCTAGATATCCATGTATTCTCTCATACCATGCTCTAAGAGCTTTCTTCAGACCATATAAAGCTTTCTGTAACTTGCAAAAGATGTCCTTTTATTTGGAACAATGAAACCTTCAGGCTAATCAATGCAAACTTCCTTTTCCAGAATTCCATTCTTTAAAGATAATTTTTAAATCCATTTAGTGCACTTTGAATCCTATAAATGCAATATATGCAAGTAGCATTCTAACTCATTCAAGTCTAGCAATAAGACTAAATGTTTCTCCATAGTCTATACCTTCCTCTTGAGTGTATCCTTTTCATACTAGCCTTTTGGTTTTCCTTGATACTTCACCATTTTCATTCAATCTGTTTCAAAATATCCACTTTGTACCAATTACATTTTTGTCCATGGGCCTAGGAAAAAGAGTCCAAGTACTATTCCTTTTAGTTTTCTTAATTTCTTCATTCATTTCCTAAATCTAACCTTCATTATTTAATGCATCTTTAATGGTTCTAGATTCAAATTCAATAAGAAAACATGTACCTTTAAGTTTATTCCTTTTCATTACTCCTCTTGTCTAATGTCCAATTATTTTCCTAGGTGCATGATGCTTTTTAACATATCTAGCAAGTGTAGGTACCTTACTTCTTTATTCTAAATTAGATTGACCTGGTTTTCCATGATCAAAGGTTATATGAAACTCTAAGCTATGCTATGTTCCTACTAACTAAGACACAGTTCCCATAAACTATGACTTAGGTTCCTCTATCTGGGACTCAGTTTGACATATCTGCTAGAAAGGACAGGGTTTTTGTTGTACCTAAAGATCAACCTATTAATGCCTGATACAACCAATAGTATTATTATAGAACCATAGGATGTGATTAAGCCATGCAGTGAATCATGGGAGGGATGTTGGACCACTACCAAAAATCCCCCTCCCAACATCACTCATTGTGGCCAGCAGGATTTGAACCTATGACCAAGCTCTGATACCAATTTTTAGAAAGAACAAGGTTATGATTGCACAAAAAGATAAACCTATTCATGGGCATTATAACCAATATTTTTATACAACCATAGGAGTTAGTTAATCCAAGTAGCAAATCCTAAAAGCGATGTTGGCCCAGTGACAATAGTATCTCCATCTTGGGTTGCACTTGCTACAACTTAGTTAACATTGCATGTAACTCGAGTTGTATTGGTTGCAACTAGATTGACACTCTAGACTTTGGTGACTTGAGTGGAGAGATCTATTGAATCCTATGTAGAGTATTAAGTTCAAATTAGACAAAGTTTCTCTAATATTTAAGTTCCTTACTAGTTTGTTCTTCAATTTTTTCTACAACGCCATTCTACTAAGGTTTACCAGGAATAGATACTTATCTTTTGATTCCTCTTTCATTATAGAATTAATTGAATTCAGTAGAGATGAATTATCCTCTTTTGTCTGACCTTAGGAATTTTAACTTCTTATGTATTACTTTCTCAACTCTAGCCAGATACCACTAGAATTTTTGGAAAGCTTCAAATTCATCCTTCAAGAACATTAGTATCATCATCCTAGAATAATCATCTACAAACAAAATGAAATATTTGTCTCCATTATAGCTTTCAATATCTATTGGTCCACATAGATATATATGAACTAGTTCTAGGACTTCTTCGATATTGAAATTCTTACTTTTAATCCTAGTTTTACCCATCTTTCCAATCTAACACTATTTTCAGATGGCCATTTTAGGTTTCTTCAGATTTTGAATAGCTCTTACTCTTTTGTTCTTGCTTATAGTAACCAAATTATCAAAGTTTACATGACAATCCTTTTATGTCATAACCAAATTTCCTCTACTTGTGACAAGAAGAATGGACTACCTTTTATGTGATTACTAGTTCAACTAGATTTCCTTTACCATCTAAAAGCCTAGCCTTCACATTTATGAATTCTACCTTGAATCTAATGTTGTTCAACTATGCCACACTTAGAAGATTATGTCTTAGTCCTTCAACTCAATAAGAATTATCACATTTGATTCCATTAGTTCACATAACATGGTTCATCATTTCCAAATTTGACACTTCCACCATCATAGTGCTCCAAGTGTTCAAACTTAGTTTCTATCACTAGTCATGTGATAAGAGAAGCAATTATCAATTATCCAAGTATCATTCTTGCTAAATGAGAACTTAGTGCCATGTTTTTATTTTCCTCATCATCTAATTCATCTTTAATAGCTATATACACCATTTCATCTTCATCATCACTATCAGAATCTTCAACAATATGACGTAATTTCTTACCTTTATCTTTGTACTCTTTATATCTCTTGAATTGTTTCTTTCCTTTGTACTTGTTATTTTTTTGTCATCTTTTCTTTCCTTGTTTGGATAACTTTCAAAAATGTGACCAACTCATTCAAAAGAAAAAAAAATCAATGGAATTTGGCCTTCATATTTACCTTTGCCTTTTGGTAACCTTCTTGCAAGTAGGGCTTCAATGGATTCTAGGTCATCATCAAATTCTTCTTCCTCTTCACTGTCAGTTAGTTTTCCTTTTGAGTTTCCTCCCTTTCTACCAAGACTTAGTTTGGGTTTGAATGTTGATTCTATGTTGCGAGATATAGGAACATAGTTATCAAAGTTATCTAACACAAAAGCCTTCATACTTCCCACTAGTGCATCTGAAGTTATATCATTTTTGGAATCACATCTCATCTCTTGAATAGTCGAAACTCTAATTGCATAAATAGGAAGAAGGATTCTTAATACCTTGCTAGCCACAATTGTATCTTCTATTTTTCCTCCTAAAGACCTGAGTACAATACAATTATACTTGCTTTGATTCTCTCATTGTATTTCTCAATATTTTCATCTCCTCTCATCTTTGTTTCATCAATGGCCTCCAAGAATATATTCTTTGGCTCTTCTTTCATTTTAGACCTTATCTATAATGGTTTCTAGATATAGCTTCATGAGTTCTTTCCATGACTAGAAGTTGTCTCTATTCAACTTAGGAATCTATCTTCTGTAAGGTATCTTGATCTTTAGCTTAGGTCCATGAAACCTTTTTTGCAAGCACCAAAAAATTTGATACCAATTGTTGGAAATATAAGAGGAGTAATTGGGAGGGGAGGAGTGGATAAATTATCACTAAAACTATTCTAAATCCCTTAGATGTCAATAAAAACTTCTTTTTAACTCACAGCTCGGTTATAACTAGATGTTCACTATAGCTTGATTAACAAAGAAATTTTGAGATAATGATGTATATTAACTTAGTTACAAAAAGATTAGTAAGAAAATAACATGAATACAAGAGACACCAATATTTAACATGGAAATTGTTAACCAAAATGCCCTCCCACCAAAAAATCAAATTCAAATAATAGTCCATTTAATGGTCACCTCGAGTTTTTTAATGAAATAATTTAGCATTTTCTATATTCCTTATTTTATATTATGCCTTAGAACATTTTAAGTCATGACCATGTGATTTACATAGTCGTGGTTGTTTAAGTGGTGACTAGGATCAAGATGGCAAAGGTGCAATTACCTAGTAGTCACATCATCATAGAGGAAATTGGCTTAACCAAGGTTAGGAGAATGAAGGCAAGTTTTATTCTTTTTCACTTCACCACACAATTATAATAACATACTATGGCTCAAGTCACAATAGTGTAAAAGCAAAAAAGTCTTCAATGTTTAAAAGACACATTTTGCATCATTATATCTTTCAAATCTATGGCTAGTGCATGGCAGAAAAATTTTAAGAAGTGGCTAAGGTTTGAGTTGTGATCAAGAAATTCCCCTTGTTTCTCTTGGTCACAAGGATTAGAAGGTGAACATTAGCTTAAGGTGGCAATGGTGCGAATGTGGTAAGGGTCTCAAACTTCACATAGTCATAGAAATTAATGAAGAATGTTAAGAGCAGTTTGTGAAGTAGCAATATCCCATGAGTTGTGGTTTCACAATTAGGAACTATTATTAAAGAAAGGTGGTAGAGAAGTTGTGATCACAGGTGGTCAAACACAAGGTATAAAGATGAATTGCTGCTAGGGTGGTAGTATGGTAAGAGATGTTTGGTCCACATAGAAAGGCTTGATGGTTAACCCAAATTGACCAAATAAAATGGTTAATTTGGAGAATTGATGATAGTGAAATCAGATCCTTGATGATGAATCCAATATTTTTGATCTCTTACAACCACTTTCATTGTTCCCTAAATCTGTTAAATGCAAAGAGATACTCTATCCCTGCCTGTTGATCCATTTATTTAGTCAAAAGTTAATGATCATCATTCTTGACCTCTTAGAGCTTTGTTTGGTGAGGAAGTGATCTCCTCTTGTATAGATTTTTTTTTGATCAAATCTTTATTAGTTTTGCAATGACTATTTTTTACAAATTTGGTTGTAGTTGTTAAGTCTTATCTTAGAGTGGAATCAATCTAAAGCTATGCTTGCAA
Organism: Cupressus sempervirens; assembly: GCA_028749045.1. NCBI lineage: Eukaryota > Viridiplantae > Streptophyta > Pinopsida > Cupressales > Cupressaceae > Cupressus > Cupressus sempervirens. The sequence continues at coordinate 460,342,740 of CM053789.1, forward strand.
TATATAGCAAGATGTTGTACCCTTTCTTAGGGTTGGATCTTCTCTATTTCTCTTGTATTTCCTTGGCATGCCACTATAAATTCTCTCTTTTCCTCTAAGTTATATGACATCTTGTATTATCTCCTTTAGCTATCAATGTATTGTGCAAGCTTTGTCTACCTCTCTTTGATGTAATATAGATTTCTATAATCTACATTTTTGTATCTCTATTCCACCATGAATGATAAGAAGTGAAGCACTTTTTCCTTGTGTCATTCACGGGGTTGTCTAATTTGTATGTAGTTAAGAGATTAAATAAAGTATGGATCCATATATCTTTAAACTATCATGATAATGGTACTATGCATGTATGGGGAGAGTTTGGTCTGAACACCCTATTTTGGTGCATTAACTCTTTAGAATAGATTAGGTAGTTACTTTAATGTATTCCATCTCCTTTTACTCTTCTAGAATAGTTTAAGTGCATCCTAATAGTAGAGGAAGTTGGCCTTCTCTAGAGACTCAACCTCATAGTTTAAGTCCCATAGCTTGGAGGTTGTTTCCATGTTTCAGAAGGTTCTCCATAGGTAAAAACTTTGGACAAGGGTGCAATGTTTTGTGATAGTAATTTTTGGCACACTCTGTGGGATAATACATTTAAACATTTGAAATTCACCGAAATCAAAAAAATTCCATGTTCATGCTGAGGAGATAGTACTTCCTTTAGTATAAAGCCTGGAAGAGGATCATTGTTCAAAAGTACTTGGTGACTCTAAGCTTCAAGAACAATCTAGTTTCTAGACCAAAGTTGTTGTGATTCATGCCCAAGGCACACACAAGGACATATTCCAAAGGTAATTTCCAATACCAAGAGCTTTCTTTCTCTAAACCAAGAAGAAAGGATAGGGAATCTCTATCACTAGTTATGAGTGCAATAGTAACACATACCCCTGCAATATCTATCTCCACTCCTCCTATTGTTAGGCCTCTACCTAGAATACCATATTCTCATATCAATAGATCACTTACTTACATGGCTAGAGCTCATACTTTTGCCACCTTTAATGGTGGGAACCCCCTCCTATTAGCACAAAGGTATGACATGTCAATATCATCTCTTAAGAGTATACCGGATTTTACTAGTGGAACCTCCATCTTCGCCATTGAGAATATTCAAGAGGTGTCTAATGTCTTAAATATTCATAGTATCACTAAGGATGATGTATTAGTCAGGCTTATGGCCTCATCCTTGAAAGGGAAGGCACTACAATGGGATAGAGGTTTGCCTCATAACTCTATTACTGATTTGGATGGATTAGAGGCAGCCCTATACAAGAATTTTGAGGACAAAATTAATCACCTATCACTTTTAGAACAACCAACAACTATCAAGAGGCCCCTCCATGAATGTATGATTAATTTCAATTATAGATTTCTATAAAGCCCCTTCCCTAGTAGCCTATTATTAAACTTAATAACATGAATATGATTAGAGCTATGAAGAGTAAGGAGATGAGATGTCATGATTTTGTCTCTTATGTATAGAATTTAAATTATATATTGTTACCATACACTCTATGATAGGACGATGGTAAGAAGGTTTTAGTATTTAGGTATGTCATGATTGGCATTTTCCTTATCAATAATGAACCTAAGATCTTATTGAGACTAATATATATTTTAGTTATTGTTGCATTAAGTACCCTAATTAGAATTACATTAGGTTGATAAATTGATACCCTGTGATTTAAAGGCTCAAGAAGTCATAATTTATAAATTGTGTTGATGGGTACCTAATATATTATGGCCTATTAGGATAATTGAATTAGATGGTTATTAGGGAAAGATGAAGCAACACTCACTATTGTGAATATTACTAATAGTCATAGATGATAATTGTTATAAATTGGATAAGGGTCTACATGGTAGAACTTGATATAATGTAATGTAATGAATTGATTATTGTGCAAGTAGTGCTAGGTGGATATGTTGAAATTCATGGGGATGGATTCTATGGCTCAATAAAATGTGATGGATGTATTCTATGATTGATTTTGAAACTATATGACTATGAAAACATCCTAATTACCTGACTTGATTGATACACCTATAATGTATTATCTCATAATAATAATGGGATACTAATAGTAAGAAAACTATATTTAATTAAATCAAGGGTATTAGTTGTTATGTTTACATTTTAGTGATTTTGACCTAAGATATGTGTTTGGAACTAATTTTCATGTTGGTTGATTTAATAGAATGGATTCAACATTTCATCATTATGATAGCAAATTTATTATGATGTGGTTTAGTATGTTAATTAGATCATTTGACTAGATATTATTGTCAATATGCAAATTCTGATATTTCAATGTTTTAAAGGATTTATATGAAAATGATTAGAAAATAAATTGATTATGATGTTAAGGTGAGTTAGTGAACATGAAATTGTCATGCACCTATATACATCCATTTTATATGATTTTTCATTGGGCTTCTGATGTTCGAGTTTAGTGTCAAGGAAATTGAACCATGTAAATTATTTGGGGAACTAAGGTCCAAACTTATATGGACACAGTTCAGCCAAGGCAAATCCTTGGAAGGTTTAAAAGGCCTTGTTGTGATGTGTGATAAATTTAATCTCATAAATACATTAGGGACATGTCATGGTGATGTATAATGTGTTTTAAATGTGTAACTTGACACTTGTAATTATTATGTGTTTATGACATGTCACCTAGGGTTTTGGTCATGGTTACACTTAACCTTATATTAATTACCTTTCAAGAGATTAAGTAAATCCACTTGGCTAAAGGATACAATGGGTCACCATCAAGGGTAACTCGAATTCAAACTTGGCAAGGATTTTAGAGGGTCAATACATTGTCCTGATGTGCCATTTTTGTGAAAATAATCTACTCATATGTTAGCATAACATGTTAGGCGCCTAAATTTTATCGTTTTATTGCTTAGCTGGCCTAGGGGACCCTTTAACCAATGCATTCTTCCACCAATTGGAAAATTGATTTGTCCCATCAATTCATCCCCATCTTCCCTCTTAGTCAAACATTTAAAAATTGGTAGGGAAAAAGTTGTAAGAGATAGTGGCTTAATGTTTTTGCCAAAAAGTGATAGTGGGAGAGTCTTTTTAGTGGAATTAGACAAAGTAGTGGGGTGTTCACCCACTCTTCAAGTTTAGAGACAATTAGGGTTATGGAAAAAAAAAATAAGGAGAAGGGGGCTCTTTATCAACTGTCATTTCCTTGAGCTTTGACCAAGGTTGGCACCCATGCCATGACTTTATTTTGCACTTACATAATGGTGTTGTAATCTTGTTAAATTGCTGTTTGTTAAATCAGGTTTTGTGTTATGTCAGGGTGATTGTAGATTTTGTTGCATTTATTTTCTTTTGATTTTTTCCTTTGTTCTTGTTGTTGAGTGTTGATTTTAATAGGTGTGAAGGCTTCACTAAAACTTGGGAGGGAAGAGATCCCTTGGGTGAAGGGGTTAGTTGGGCTCAATATTGAAGTTGAGAGATTTTCCTCTTGGAGAGGGTTTTGTTGTTCATGGAGTATGGGCTCCATTATAGCCATATGCCTTGTTCATTATTATGGGAGGTATAAGTGTATTGATGTGATGGGGAGTATGTATTTTGATAGCCTTGAAGAGACATTTGTATTATGGGAAGTATAAGTGTATTGATGTGATGAGGAGGATATATTTTGATAGTGTTGAAGAGGCATTGTGCAATTGCAAATTTATGTGTATATGGATATGACATTCTCCTCTTTGGAGAGCCCACATTCACCCATTATTTTATGATTCCAATGGTGAATCATTGTACTAATCCTTGGAAGGGAGTGTATATCTATGGTAACAATATGTTGTATGCATTTTTGGTGCTTGAGTGTAACCTATTTGTTGGTGCTTGAGTGTAACCTATTTGAGCCTTTTTTCCCTAGCTTGTTGGGTGGCTTCTTAGAATCCTAGAATGGGAGGTGAGCCTCCATGGTTCCTATGTGAATGTGTTTTGTAGGTTCTGTGCTATGTGGATCCATGAAGATATGATGGTTTCCCCATTACATTGTTGAAGTAGCAAAGATATGTCATGGTGTGATGTATTTAGAATGATGAAGTCCTCCTCCATGCCTTGAGCATTGTATTTTCAAAGTTAAAACCTCTAAGGTTGTATTTTGGGATGCACTCCTCCATGTATTTGGACATTGTATTGGTAAGGAAAAGGTTCCATTTGTTCTCTTGTGCATTTTTCTACAAAGAAACTCTCTAGGTTTTTATGTATATCACTGTGAGGAATGGTTCCATGAAGAAGTAAAGAGATTTTAGATACACCATATGTTTTTGTATTGGATGGACTTAATGTGATGCATTAGATGTAAGGAAATGGAAAATAGTCATGGTTGAATGTGTTGGTGTTTGAAAACATTACCAATTTTCAATTACCCTGATGAGAAAAAAACACATCTAGGGGCAACTAACTCCCATTTTCAACATGCCCATTCAGACACTAGGCCAACTATAAGGCTTGACCCTTCTTCTTCTTTAGGCTCTACAAAACCTACGTGGGTAGACCTATAGATTCTTTATATGGTACCAGTTGTCAAAGCATACACTAAATCTATTCAAAGTAGATAAAACCCCTTATTTCTCTTGTTAACTCATGCAATAATAGATATCTACAGTAGCTGAATGAAAATCTATGCAATGCAGAAGTTGAGTAAGGGTTTGACTATTCTAGCTCTTCAACATAAAATGTAAAGATGGTTTGAATTTGATTTGATTTTATGTGGGTGGGGAAAGTGGATAAAAACCATGTATAAATAGCAACTTAATGACCTTGTATCTGATCAATGCCTGATCCATTGGGCAATTCATGAATCTCCCTCATACATTTTGGATATCTATAACATAAGTCCTATGCCAAGATTCCAGATCTATCCATTTACCTTGTAAATTGGATATCAATGTTCAATCTAAATCTCATTCTTACCTGATATCGTCCTCAATAAACCTGCAACTATATTGAATCTCTAAAGCATTTACACAATTCCTTGAATCACAAGCAACAATGAAGCAAGATACAGCCTTAAGGGACTATAATTATGATCTAGAAACTTTGTTTCCAAGACCATAAAACATCACAACTTAATTGGGAGAGGAGACAAGATGTAAATTGAAACTAAACGCTTGATGTTCCTTGTATTGATTTCCTTGAAATAATACAGACAAATGCATGACATTAACTCACAAGAAACCTAATAAACTAGATTGTATAATAACAAATTACTATCATACAAGAGATAATATGGTAAGAATGAGAAGCTGATGGGATGGGAAGGGGGTATCATAGCCGAAGCAAAAGCTTCATGATCAGGAACCAGCACATCCCAACTCTTCCACTCAGACTTCATCAATTCCAAGGCCAGTTCTGCTAACTATCTTCATCCTAGAGACTTTCCAAATTTTCCAACCCTTACAATGAAAGAAAGAAAGAATGATATAGGATGAATGAATTCCTAGATCTGATATTTACTTGACAAGTGTCCACTTGAAATTCAATCTTCTAGCAACAGAAAAACCTCTTTCTTCTTTCTTCCCATCTGATCTGAGTAGGTTTCATCATTGTTCTGTTACTGATTTGCAAATATCCTTGTACAATGATGAAATTCTTTTGAATCACTAAAATATCTGATTTCTTCATGAAAGTGCTAGTGAAAATAACTTTTCACTGAGTAAATCTGAACAAATACAACCCTAACTGCATTTCCATTGCCTTTTACTAATATTCAAGTCATCACCTTGTTATAAACCAGTTCTAAGCTTTTGATACCTGAATTTGGTTGCGCAATAGGAATTTGGAAGAAAACTCCTATAGCTCAAACAAATTGCTACTTGTGCAAAAACCAAGTATAAAATTGGATAGCTTGTCTTCTCTCGATTCTGATGATATACAACATCACCTATTTGTTAGGATAAACCACAGACAGAAATAAAAACTACATGCAAATATAACCAATAACAAAAAATAATAGAACACACAGAAATGAACACAAGGCACCAAGATTTAATGTGGTTCACCAAATCCTTGGGCTACGTCCACCAAACAGCAAGTCCGATCTTATTACAATCCAGTGATTACAACTTGATTACAATCCGTAATCCCTTACAGCTTAATACCGCCGCAAGAACCAATTTCGTATCACCACATATAAAAAATACCCAACCCTAAGCCCTTTTTATACAATTATTAAACCGCTTTAGGGTTATAACATGTCGGCCATATGTTGGCCATAATATGTACAGTACTTTCCTGATCAGTCACCACAATCTAACAATCTCCCACTTGGGGACTGATCAGGCTCCACACTAAACAACAATCTCCCACTTGGAGACTAATCTTGTAGCAATACAACTACCGCATGGGGCTCCCATTGGATCAAACCACCCTGGACTCTACTGTTCTTTTATTCACATTTAGTCTAAAAGACCAACGAAAGCTGAAGAGGAGTTCAGCTTCTCCCTTGTTACAACCTTTGTCAACATATCTGCTGGATTTTCATTGGTATGTATCTTCTCTAGCTTTAACTATCCATCCTCCAAAAATGACCGAATGAAATGGTACCACAACTGTATGTGTTTGGTCTTAGAATGCAGAGCTGAATTCTTAGCAAGATGAATGGCACTCTGACTATCTGTGAACAAATAATTATCCTTCTGAGGATGTCCCAATTCTTCCAAGAAGAACTAAAGCCATATCATCTCTTTGGCTGCCTCTGTAGTAGCAACATACTCTTCCTTTGTAGTGGAGAGAGCATTAATCTTCTGTAGCCTAGAAACCCAGCTCATAGCTGCCCCACCAACAGTAAAGACATTACCTGTAGTACTCCACCTGGTATCAATATCCCCAGCCAAATCTGAGTCAACATAGCCCTGTAAATCAGTAGTAGAGCCCCCAAAGTGTAAACACTTATTGGATGTTCCTCTCAAATATCTGAGAATCCACTTGACAGCATTCCAATGCTCAAATCCTGGATGACTCATATACCTGCTACTCCCACTGCATGTTCAATATCTAGCCTAGTGTATACCATAGCATACATCAAACTTGCTATAGCTGAAGCATAGGGTACCTTGGACATCTTATCCTCCTCTTCTTGTGTCTTGGGACACATCTCCTTTGTCAATTTCAAATGACCACGTAAAGGTGTACTGACAGCTTTAGCATTCTCCATAGAGAAATGTTGCAACACCTTCTCAACATAATCAGCTTGAGATAGCGTCAATGTTCTGTTCTTCCTATCTCTACAAATCTTCATACCAAGGATTTGTTTTGCTATCCCCAAATCCTTCATAGAAAATGCATGTGCTAATTAGCGTTTTAGCCCCTTAATATGATCCATGTTAGACCCAGCTATAAGCATATCATCAACATATAAACATAAAATAATGTAGCTATCATCATCCAACCTCTTAAAATAAACACAGTAATCTGAATGACACCTATTATATCCATGCTCATGCATAAAACTGTCAAATTTCAGATACCATTGCCGAGTTGCTTGCTTCAAGCCATATAAACTTTTCTTCAATTTGCACACTAAGTTCTCCTTACCTTTGACCTCAAAACCCTGTGGCTGAGCCATATATATTTCTTCATCCAAATCACCATGAAGAAAGGCTATTTTAACATCCATCTTCTCTAAATGCAAATCTTCAATAGCCACAAGACTTAAAACAGTACGAATAGAAGTCATTTTAACAACAGGAGAAAATATCTCATCAAAATCAATTCCCTTTTTCTATGCAAATCCTTTTACAACTAACCTGGCCTTAAATCTTTTCTTACCTCCTTCCTCTTCTTTCAACCTATAAACCCATTTATTCTGTAAAGCCTTTTTTACCTGCAGGCAACTTGCACAAATCCCATGTCTTATTTTTCAGCAAAGAGTCCATTTCATCTTTCATTGCAGACGCCCACTGAATCTTAGTATCCACCTGCACAGCTTCATCATAACTTTTAGGTTCACCAGCATCAGTAAGTAAAATAGAATACAAAGAGGGAGAAAACCTTTGTGGAGGTCTAATTGGCCTTGTTGACCATCTAACATTCACTGGTGTGTGTGGTATTTGTTGTTGCAGTTGTTGCACATCATGAGGAATGGATGGAACATCAGCTTGTGGAGTATCACCCAGCACTACATAATCATCTTCTTTCTTCTCATGTTGCTGCAACAGATCTTTGTACAACACTTTTTCATTGAATATGAAATCTCGGCTTCTTATAATTTTATGATTTTCAAAATCCCAAAGCCTATAGCCAAATTCATTAATGCCATATCCAACAAAGACACATTTCTTTGATTTAGCTTCTAGCTTGGTTCTATTTTTAGAGTCTATATGAGCAAAAGCTTCACAACCGAAGGTCTTGAGAAAAGACTAACTCACCTTCTTACCAGTCCATGCTTCCTCTAGAATACCATAGCCCAAAGGAGTAGAGGGACCTCTATTAATCAAATATACTGCAGTATTGATAGCCTCCGCCCACATGTGTAAGGGCAAACCAGCATGCAACCTCATGCTCCTTGCGCGCTCCATTATAGTCCTATTCATGCGTTCAGCCACTCCATTTTCCTGTGGAGTCCTTGGAAGAGTTTTTTGTCTACGAATACCATTAGTGGAGCAATAATCTTCAAATTCATGACTGCAATACTCACCACCATTATCAGATCTGAGACATTTTAATTTCTTACCAGTCTCATTTTCAACCAAGCATTTCCATTTCTTAAAAGTTTGAAATACATCAGATTTCTGTCTAAGGAAATAAACCCATACTTTTCTAGTTGCATCATCAATAAATGTAATATAATAATGAGAGCCACCAAGGGAAGATACCTGAGCCGGTCCCCATACATCTGTATGCACAAGCTCTAATTTCTCCTTTTTTTTTTCCTTCCCAGTCTTTACAAAACTCACTCTCTTTTTTTTTCCATACACACAACTTTCACAAAAATCCATATTCACACATTTTAGACCTGGTAAAACTTTCCTTGAATGAAGTACTTTCATACATTTCTCACTCATGTGCCCAAGTCTATTGTGCCACAACGCTGTATCAGAATCTACAACAGCTATTTGTTCTCCCTGCTCAACTACAGTAATTGTTCCTGAATATTCATTTTTCTCTGAAACAAGCAAAGTAGAAGGAACAATATGACCTATACAAAAATATAAGGTGCCTACTTTCACACCTTTTGCTACTACAAGGGAACCTTTTGAAACCTTCCAATTGTTATCATTAAAAGTAACTACACAACCCTCATCACCGAGTTGCCCTGCTGAAATTAAATTCCTACTCAGCTTTGGAACATGTCTTACCTCATGCAGTAGCCAATGATTCCCATTCCGCAACTTAATCTTAATTTTTCCCTTTCCAACAATCTGACAGGGTTCATTATCCCCCAAATAAACAAGCCCAAAATCCCCTTGGACATAATCAATGAAATAACCTCTATGAGGTGTAGCATGAAAAGAAGCACCAGAATCTAAAACCCATGAATCATCAACACTCTCTAAAGACAGAAGCAAAGCATCCTCTTCGGATTTGTTACTTACCACATTTGCCTCTTTGTCTCCATCTGATTTATCTCCTTCATTTTTCTTTCAAGTCTAGCAATCTTTCTTTTTGTGCCCTGGTTGCCCACAGTACTAGCAATCATTTGGTCCTCTCGATTGAGACCTCCTCCCCTTTGACTTTCCTCTTGATTTCCCACAATTTCCAGAGTTACTTCCTATTTCAGTCATTCTGCCCCTGCTTTGTGCATTTAAAGCACTTCCTGATGTAGATCCACCTGATGATTTTCTACGAGTTTCCTCACTTAAAATAACACCGATCACATCATCATATTTTAGGGTACTAGATCCAGGAACAGAATTATTCACCACCATTACCAAGCCATTCCAGCTTTCAGGCAAAGAACACAAAATCAAGAGAGCCCTAATTTCTTCATCAAAATTGATACCCACAGAAGATAATTGACTAGTAATAGTATTAAACTCATTTAAATGATCTACAACAGATCAACCTTCTACCATTTTCATATTAAATAAATGCTTCATGAGAAATACCTTATTTGAAGTGGAGGGCTTTTCATAGTGTCGCTAGGGTTTTCATCAAATCTTCTGTCGTCTTTGCTTTTGTAATATTAAATGCCACCGATGGTGCCAAGCATAACCGAATGCTTCCAAGTGCCTTTCTGTCCAAAAGATCCCATTCAGCCTCTAACATAGTTCCCTAATTCTTGGCTTTTCCTTCCAACGGCTTCCATAAATCCTTCTGATATAAATAGTCTTCCATTTGCATCTTCCATAATTGGAAGTTCTGCCCATTAAACCTGTCAACCCTCAACTTACCCTCATCTGCCATCGCTCCCACTCAACTGTGAGACTCCCACTTAACTGTGAGACTTTCTTGTAGAGGATAACTGAAATACAACCTTGCTCTGATACCACTTGTTAGGATAAACCACAAACAGAAATAAAAACTACATGTAAATATAACCAATAACAAAAAATAATAGAACACACAAAAATGAACACAAGGCACCAAGATTTAACATGGTTCACCCAATCCCTGGGCTACGTCCACCAAACAGCAAGTCTGATCTTATTACAATCCAGTGATTACAACCTGATTACAATCCGTAATCCCTTACAGTTCAATACCGCCTCAAGAACCAATTTCGTATCACCACATATAAAAAATACCCAACCCTAAGCCCTTTTTATACAAGTATTAAACCGCTTTAGGGTTATAACATGTCGGCCATATGTCGGCCATAATATGTCAGCTACTTCCCAAAAAAAAAAATTATGAAGTATGTACAGTACTTTCCTGATCAGTCATCACAATCTAATACTATTTTGCTTACCGAAAACCCCTCAAAAGTTGGTTCGAAAAATGACTCCTCTGCTAGATATGTTCAGGTCTATACAATCATTGATTTTAAATTTTTAAATTTCAAAAATTTAAAATATCTAAAGTTATGATTTTAGATTATCCATTGTGAAATCAAAATGAACGTCCACTTTGCTTTTGAAAAAGAATAATTTAAAATTATTCTTTCCTTTTACTCAAATTTTATTTTTCTTTTCAAGGCCCACTTGGCACCACCTAGACTGCCATGTGGCAGTGCCTGATTGGTTGACCACTTCTCCTTAAATGCCACATCATCCTTGGGCGGGCCCGTGCCACATGGCAGAAATTTGCATTCCCTCATTTTTTAACGATCGCGCAACTTCTTTTTGTGGGGAAGCGTCAACCGTCGGATTGTGACATGTGTCATGATTTGGTCACTTCCCACTTGGACCTACCTTGCAATGCCATCTCATCATCCGTGGGACTCATGGTGCCACTTGGAAAAAATTCAAATTCCCACATTTTTTAACCAGTGCGCATGTTGATTTTGGGGGTTTGCCTCCTTTGTAGATCTCCGCCACATGTCACAATCTTAGCTCTCACCTTTGAACACGCCCTATCATCCCACTTGTTTCTTTATGTAAAATTTAGCTCAAGCCATGTTGACATCACCACCAGCTATCTTCTTGGGCCTCGCACACGTGAGCCTTGCCTTCTCAAAAGGCACTATCTTTAACTCACAATTCAATGGGAGTGCTTTACAATTTAAAACATAAGATTTCTTTTCCACGGAAAATGTGGGATAAACTACCTTCAATGTTTTTTCTCTACATCCCATGGGTTTTAACCGTTCATCTGCTCTTCACACGTAGATCTTTCCTTTTTACATTGGGCGTGGATGCACCTTTTAATACTACCTGTGACCCTTCTTAACATCTATGAATTCTTTGAAAATGCATTGACTTCATATATGAATGAATTTCCCATGAAAAATCAAACCTTGATGTTCTTCATGTTAAACTAGCCGATTTTCTTACATTGCATTGACTGCCTTAACTGTTGTGAACTTCTCCTGTTCTCTCTTCTTAAAACAATGGCTCCCTGCTGCCCTTCTCACATGGGTTCCTTTAGGCGTGAGAGTTCCTTTAATACTGGGCAGCCATTTTCAACACTATATTTTCTATTGCGTGGGTTGATCTCATTTCTAGTGTGGGAGTTCCTGTTTAATGTGGGAACTCATCTCAACTGGGGCCTCTATTCATGTGTGGAACTGATTCCATAGTGCATGGTCTTCTTGTTTTGACTGAAATGACTTCATCTTCACATAATGCCTTGCCTCCCTTGCTCTAATATGAATCTCTTCTAACATGTGCAGCAGCTTTCTACTTCTCTTGGTCTGCATTTTTTACCATAGCTGCTTTGTTTCTCCTACATACGGATAAGATTCCTCACACAACTTTTGCCTCTGTTGTCTTCAATGGTGCTGGTCTTTACTTGATGTGCCTGTGACTTCTTCCTTTCCATACTATTGTATTCATGTAAGTCATAATATAATACTAATTTCTCCTCTTTTGACAAATCATCATGAGGTAATAAATTTATGACTTGTTTCATAATAACCAGACTATTCCAAGATCTGGGCAAAAATTATAAGCAGCAAGATACATATTTTTTAAATTTGAAATCTGGTGCCAAACGTTCTCACATATACATTTTCTCCAACTCCATTTTATTTATATAAATCCTAAAAATGTATGTTTGTCACTACCACCTTCACCATATATATTAGATTTTATGGGCAGACCAAGTCAATCACTCGATAACTGACTGGCATGTTGAGTAGATAACACTGACACATTGATCTGGCAGTAGGGGCATTGAGATATAGAGGAAAAATTATATCTTTAGGTTCTCTTTTTTAGCAACACCCAAAATATAATTATTAGCTTTTGAACTTATGTCACTTCCAATCTTGTTTCATTCAATCTACAGAAATTAGTCAGGCCCAAAGTGGGCCCGGCTAAAAAAATTTTTGTTTTCGAATGACTAAACTGGAAAACTGACCCATTCATCACCTGATACTGATTGAAACCAAGTTCGATCACTGAACCATCACTTGAAACTCATTTTATCACTATTCTACAAACTTGTCGACTTCGTGTCAGGAAGTACTTTGACTACCCTTAAAAATTGACCCATACAACTGACCAAGCCTTGAGATTGAACACACTGATTCTTTGCTCCACACTCTTGTACTCTTCCAAATCTTGTCTCATAAAAAATTCTCAGTCAAAACATATTGACCGTCAAAATTGCCTTCTCAGATTCACCTGCAGATAAACAAGTCAGAAAGCAATAAACTAGGTTCAGAATTGGCTTCAAAAACTAGGCAAATGAGCACATGGGGAAATGAAAACTGGGGCATAGGTTCTCTTTCATGAGGAAATTATGGATATACGATTTGGGCTCACGATGAATAACATGACGCATTTGGTGAGCAGTCAAAGTGGGCTACTCAGAATTTGCAGATTAAAATCACTGACAAAACATTTTTTGCAAATTGAATGACCCTGGTAAAGTGTGAAGATGGATTTTTCAAGTTCTAAAAACTAGCACACTTGTAGTATTTTTAGTGGAAAATATAGGGGAACAAACCATTTGATCTAGCCAATCATGGATTAGGAGTTATAATTTCATGAACAGGGCTATCAATCAATCTACAAATGCTGACACCAGCAAAAAGTCAAAAATTCCATTTGGAATCACGCTTGAAAACTGATCAAACGGATTCCTCATGATATGAAACTTGAAACATAATCAAGTCTCTGATGCCTACAATGTAATGCAATAGGAATTTCAACATTTGGATCAATTGGTCAAAAGTTATAGCACATCAAACAGGGCTTTCTAGAATTATGAACATTTTGCAAATGTGTGAAAATAGTAACTGACCAACTTTGAGGGATTCAAAACCTAGTCAAACGAACATAAAATGACTCAAAATCTAAAACATAGGTTCTTAGGTATGAACACTAGGTAATCTCAAAGTGGCAAGTCATGACACATTTCTAGGTGCGAGATATTAATTGGCAAACACAACCTCCTATCGTTGTTTGACACTAGGGCAGAATTGTAAATTTGACAAATGCTTGAAACAGGACTTCACCAAATAGCTTAGAATGATGATTTGACCTCATGGAATAGGTAGACAGGCTGAATGGAAGGTGTTAGAAACATTAAACACCATTTATGCATTAACTCAACATCGAGGTACATAGGCTTCACAAAGCATTTATAGGCTTGAATTTTTCAATGGTGCTCAAAATTGACCATGCAATTTTGAGCACCAACAGAATGTAAAGTAGACTCATTCCAAAGGATATCCAATGTTTTTCTAATTATATATTAAATAAGCTTTGTTGGTATCATGATCAAGTGAATCACAAGCAATACAAGAGAATGTATTTCAATTGAAATGTTTAGAAATTCCCTTAAGCATGAGATTATCCACCTATGTCTATTAAGGATCATTATTCATAGAATCTAGTAAGTTATTTACTTCATGCTTGACCATGTTTCAATTCATTTCATGTTTTAAATAATTAGTCAATGGATTCCTAAATCCATCGTTAATCTAGTTATTTATATGGAAATATGAAGGTAGGATCATATTACTACCAACTCAATATGTTATATTATAGTTGGGTAGAGAATATGAGTTATAAAGGTCTTATAGCATAAACATCAAGAGAAAATAAGCATGTATATGTATTTTTAAACTCTTTGGAAATTGTATGAGGAGTGGAAAATATCCACTATCTAATATAGACCGTTAAAATATTCAAAGAGAAATATTCTTTCTTATATTATAATTAGAGATCTCACATAGTGGAAGTAAACATAAGACTTTATCCACATTTAAATTACTAAGTCGTGTCAAGGGAATGAGTAGGAGTCATAAGATTCATGTGATCAACTATTAGAAATGAAGAATAAGAAATACTAATTTAAAAGTACTCATGGAAGAACATGATGTGATAAGAGGTAAGATAAATAGAGAAATAGAACAAAAATATAAAATAATAAACTAAAGGCTTATACCTCATCACCTCTTTACTAGGCAAGCAGTCATCATTTATAGCAAGCACACTTAACCCAAAAACAAAACAAATTAAATAATGATCAAATTTTAAATTATTAAAATAAGCCACCATCTCTAAGGGACATGCAAATATTTGCATGGGGAAGGGGGGAGTCACATAACTCCTAGCTTCCTCAACTGTTGAAATCCTCCCTAGGTGCCTCCAAAGGCTACCCTAAAATAGGGTCAACCCCCACACATGCCTTAGGAAAAATGTGTGGAGTTGGGAACGGGAAAAAGCTATAGGCTAGTAAATTAATAGGCTTAATTGGAATAAGTAGGGAGATAAGTGTGAGGAATTGGGTAGAAGGAAAACTGGGTGTAGTTAGTTGTTAGGATAGTTTATACTCGACTAGAGTGTAAGGTAGTTAGGAAGTTTTAGGGTTTAGAATGGAAGTGGGCTATAAAATTGAAAATCAAATATGTTCAACTGGAAATTGCATCCAAGATTGGTGTAGTTTTATGAGCTAGTGTAATAAATTAATTTTATGTTTAGGATTAGTGTATGTTACATTATATAGTGTAGACATATTATATATTATTTTATATACATATAATATTCTTATATAATTATTTCATTACTTAATTTCTAATTAATACTTTTAAGGTATATAGAATGTGTTGAAATATATTATAGGTAATGAATATTTATCATAGGATTTTTATTATATTTATTATTCACATTAATTAGCTTTGCTTTTGGGTATATTAAAACTTATTAGTAAGTTGATAGGATTAAGATGGTTAGTTAGGATTTATAAAATTTAAATGTTAGATAGCCTTAGTCAATAGGATATAATTGACTTGTAAATGTAGGAATATTATTCTGTGGAGATTATTCATTAAGATAGTATGGAAAAGCCACTCTTAATTACATTCTCTATATGTATTAGATCGACAAACATAGGTAAATCAAAATCATAATTAAGGTTAGTCTGGATAATACTTATATTCAATGGTGGATAAGTAATGCAATGTTATTGAATACATTTTTAGATCTAGTCTAGAAGTAAGAAAGAACCTTTCATATGTACCTTAACTTAACCTAATTAGTATCACCATGATAGATAGAGTACTACCGAGCATTAAACCCTAAACACTTGGGACCAAATGGTGCAACGTCAAGACTTGAGAATTATAAACTTGTCATTCTTATCCTAGTCGTCAGATGACTTAGTCATAACTATTATTATCAAAATAATAATAAATTTATTTATTTAAAAAAAGAGGTTTTGTAGCTGTGTTTCCATCTTGAAATTTTGGGCATGACGATTTCATAAGACATGGGATAGAATATCTACTATAGTGAAGCCCTCTCCTAGTAATGCATTCTTATATTATCTCAAAGCCTTCAATAGTGATATTGCTACCACTTTACAATCTATGGGAGGGGACACTTTAACAAATGCTTATCAGGTTGCTATAAGATTGAAAAATATTTTGATTCAGGGAGGGAAGTTATCTCTATGGCCCCCAATGCCTTTCTTCCTTGACATACCCAATCATCAGCCTATAGTAGCCATTATTCATGTTTCCTCTACAAGTAAACCTCTTGTTGTTTTCCCAATAGTTTCTACATCCTCTAATGGAGTTGATAGGATCGAGGCCATGATGCAGACACTGATGCAAAATGTAGAAAGGAGGATGTTGGATCGAGAAAAGAAGATGGAGGACAATAATTTAGCAATAAAAAAGGTGGGAAATGAGTTGTTAACTATTAAGAGGAAACAAGTTTAGAATAATAAGCCTCTCAAAATCAAGAGTTAAGGTCCCATTCATGGTAGACCTCGAAACAAGAGTCATGTCCCTTACAATCATAATAGACCTATCAACCATCCTCACAATATGAATAGACCTATTGACCACCCTCAAAAACTAACCTAGATAGAGATTTAATCCCTTAGAACAACCTTTCTCAAAATCAAGATTTCTACCCTTCTTGTAATTGCACCTATGGATATTGCATGTGTCAAAAGGAAGAATCTTACTTGGCTTTAACTATACTAGAGTGAGTGGTTTCCCAACAACACAATGATATTCAACCTACTGATACTTTTTAGCAGGATGATTGTTCTTTCATGAACCACTTGGTTGAAGAGCATGGTAATTTAAAAAAGGATTACTATGCTTACAATACTAGGAGAAATAGAAGAGTTGCAGACAAGATTAATCTTCAACCTCCTAATCAGACTTCAACATCAAGTGTAGTGATGCATGAACAAGTAGTTGCCCAGTTAAAAAATGCTAGTCAACCCACTAATGTCCCTTGGTAGAAAAGGTAGAATGAAAGTAGAGTAGATGTGAATGACCCTTAGGCTATTTGACCTCAAGCTTCTACTTCTAAGGATTCTACCAGAACAACTACTACATCTTTTAGTGTTGTAGATCAAATGAGGAAGACCAATCAAAACGTTTCTGTATGGGATGTTTTTGCTACTATACCATCACAAAAGAGGCTACTACAGTGGGAGTTGGAAAGCATTGAACTTAGAGATCAACTACCTAGCATGGAGAATATTTTTAGTTTGGTAGAACCATCCAACGAGGTAGAAACAAGTAAAAAGTTTAGACCTCCTCCATTGTATATTTCTCTAATTATAGGAGATAAGCTAGTCCACAACTGAATGATTGATTTAGGGGCTAGTAGTTCAGTAATGCCCAAATGTGTTGCTAATATTTTAGAAGTGAAATATGAAACCATTTTTAAGGATGTATTATAGTTAGATGGTAGTACTATCAAGACTATGGGAGTCCTTATAAATATTGAAATGACCTTACATGCATGCCTAGGTTATAATGTAGTTCAAGATATATCAATTACTAAGGTTAAACCACACTTTTCCATTTGTCTTTCAAGAGATTTCACTACCCAAATAGGCGGTTACATATCTTTTGACTAGTCATATATGTTTTTTAGAACTAGATATGTGACCAAAGCTTCAATCAGAGCAGAACCATTAGCCCTCCATCATATTGAGCCCTACACTCCTAATCTCATCAATATGAATTGTATCATACTAGAAATAGATAAAAATGAGCCTGCCACTTCTTTAGTAGAGACACCTGATTTTCTCTTGGATGAGTGGGCTAATGCATATCAATTTGACCTTATATTAAAAACCTTGGAGATAGGCCTTGGTACCTATTTTATATAAGAAACGGATGCTCTTTGGGCCCAACTTAATGAAAATCAAAGAAGACAGAAGTGGGATATTGAGTATTCTTTTCAATGGATTTGGAAAATAATAGATCAAGGGCTAGTGTGATGTTGGTTTCTCTTGCACTTGAAAGATACTAATTCTCATTTAGGCTTTACTTCAATTATACCAATAATGTGGTTGAGTATGAGACATTGATTTAGAGTCTCTTACTTTCTCAAAAGAGAGGAATTAAACCATTACGTGTGTATGGAGATAGTGAGTTGGTAGCCAATAAAGTGGGGAATCAAAATATCACTTAGAATGGTTTGCTCAAGTTTTACAAAAATAGAGAATGGGATTTTCTTGAAGGTTTCAATGCGTTTAATATTCAAAGCATCACTAGAAGAGGAAATAGACATGTTGATAGACTTGCAGTAGTTGGTGCATCTTATGATGTCTTAAAGAGCCTTGAAGATGAGAAGAAGGAGAAGATTAAAGCAGTGGTTAGATCCATTGACCCTAATAATTATATCAATTGGCAAGCCTTTGAATCTAACGCACAAATTGTGAGTTTCTTGTAGACTAAAGTAGAGATCTTAAATAGAAATTAGTCAAGATAGCATGACCAATATGGTGATCAAATAATCAAACCTCAACTCCAATAAATTTCCTAAGGGTCTCATTACCTTAGAGAGTGTATTCAATCCTAATTACCAAGCAAGGGATAGAGGCATGAATCTTGTTGCAAAAAAAGGAGATCATATGCCAATCACAATTGCTGATGGAAGGATGTTAAACATGGCGAAGGTATGTTTTGAAACCAATTAAGAAAATTTTGTCCATCTGTGTCAAGAATTTAATGATATATTTTCTTGGAAATATGATGATTTAAAGGGTTTTGACCCTAGTTTGTTTCAACATACTATAGATCTAGTGGATAATGTAAGCCTATTAGTAAAAAAAGAGACTAGTAAATCCCAAGATTGAGCCACTAATGAGAAATGAGATGTCCAAATTAGATGAAACCAATATCATTTTCCTTATTAAGCTCTCCTCTTGGGTGGCAAACCTTGTCCCTATTATGAAAAAGAATGGAGAGATTAGACTATGTGTATATTTTAGGGATCTTAACCAAGCCTCCCTTAAAGATCATCATCCCCTCCCTTCCATGGAACATATTTTATCCAAATTTAGTGGTTCAAAGATATTATCCTTCTTGGATGGATTCTTGGGTTATAATCTGGTGTTAGTCGAAGAAGTTGATAGATATAAAACTACTTTCACTACCAAATGGGGTACCTATGCCTATAGTAAAATTTATTTTGGACTAACAAATATAGGTGCCACATTTCAAAAGGAAGGGGAGATGGCCTTCAAAAATATGATTAAAAGGTTTGTGTTGGTCCACCTTGACGATATCATAGTATATTCATAAGATATAGCATATCATATTGGTCATCTCAAACAAGTGTTTATAAGATGTAGAGAGTATTGAGTATCTTTGAATCTAAAAAAGCATGTGACTTTGCCACTAATCAAGGGAAATTATTAAGACATATTGTATCTAAGGATAGTCTAACCATTGATCTAGAAAGAATAAAGGAAATACTTTCCCTTTATACTCCTAGTCACAAGAAAGGTCTACAAAGTTTTCTTGGTAGAATAAATTTTGGGAGAAGATTTTTTCCTAATTTAGCTAACATGGTGAAACATCTTACAACAATCTTAAAAAGAATATGGTCTTCTCATGGACCAATGAAGGGAAACCAAGTTTTTAAGAGATCAATATGGCCATAACCTTAGCTCCTACTCTCATTAATCCAAACTTTTATAAGGATTTCATTCTTTACACCTTAGGACGCAAGTTAAGTATTTCTATTGTTTCGACTCAATCAAATGAAAAAAATGAAGAACAACCTATTAATTTCTTTAGTGGACAACTCAAAGAGTATGAAAATAGATATAGCTATGTGGAAAAGTAGGCCCTTGTGGTTGTAAGAGCCTTGAATAAATTCAAACACCTATTGACTCATAACAAAATCCATTTTCTGGTTCATCATGCAAGTGTTAAGGATTACTTGTTGAGTAGAGATATTAGTGAGAGAAGGGCAGGTTGGATCACTAAGGTGATGGAGTATGATGTGGACATCTAGATTACCAAACTAGTAAGGGGGAAGGGGTTGTGTAAACATATGAACTTATCTCACTAGCTTGATGAGGAAGTTGTCTTGGTGTTGGCAGAGCAGTAGGAGGTGAGGGATGATAACCCAAGGAGCTAGATAGATGACATGGAGACCTTCTTAGCTACGAATGGATATCCTTAAGGGTTAGATTAAGATAAAAGAAGATAGTTTAGATTGTAGTCCATCCCTTATGCTATAGTTGATGGTGTTTATTTTAGGAGAGACTTCAATGGAGCCTTATTAAGATGTATTGATGCAGATCAAGTAGAGAGGATGGTTAAAGAGGTTCATGATAGTCCTGATGGTGGCCACTTTTTAGAAAGAGCCACTGTAATGGAAATCATAAGACTTGGTTACTATTGGTCATCCTTGTTCCATGACTATCATAGACATGTAAGGAAGTGTGAAAAGTGTTCTTTCTTCTTAGGTAAATAGAGACTTGGATCCCTTACACTTCACTTGGTCTAGGTTGATCAACCTTTTGTCTAGTAGGGATTAGATTTTATTGGTCTTATTAATCTGACTTCTAGCTTTGGTCATAGGTTGATTTTGGCTACAACAAATTATTTTACAAGTTGGACTAAGATAGTAGCCTTGAAGGATTCTATAGAAGCTTCTGTTGTGAAATTCGTTAATGGAATTGTCACAAGATTTTGTGCTCCTCCCACCATAATATCAATAATGCCAAATCATTTGTAGTAGTTTAGAGTTGTGTGAGGGAAATCAATCATGCCATTTACTTCAGCACATCTCCTAACTAATACCCTCAAGGTAATGACTTATGGAGTGGTCCCTATGTAATCATCAATTGCAAGAAAGCCAATGCTTTCTAGTTAAGAAGGCCTAATGGTGAATTCTTTCCTATTCCAATTGATGAAATATATCTCAAACCTTGTTTTTAAGGAAAAAATGAAGCGTTTTTGTATTTAGTTAGTTATTTTTCTTTCTATTTTTCCCTATTTTCCAAGAAGTGCATGGACACATGTTTTGTTTTATAAATAGAGAGTTTTGGTTCCAATTTTGTAGAGTTAGAGTTAGAAGGGTATGTTTTATGGCTCAAATTAGAGACTCCATAGCCCAATGGATCTTTTAATGGTAATTGTTCATGTTCCAAATAGGCTTATATCTCCTCTGAATCACTAGAAATGTTAACAAAAATACCCTCCCACCAAAAAATCAAATTCAAATAATAATCCTTTTAATGGTCACCTAGGGTTTTTTATGAAATAATTTAACATTAGCTATAATCCTTATTTCATATTATCCCTTAGAAAATTTTAAGTCACGACCATGCAACTCACACTATTGTAATTGGTTAAGTGCTAACTAGGATCAAGATGGTGAAGGTACATTTTTTTTTCACCTAATCACATGGTTATATTAACACACTATGGCTTAAGTCACAATAGTGCAGAAACAAAAAATATTCAATGTTTCAAAGACAAATTTTACACCATTAGATCTTTCATATCTATGGCTAGTGTGTGGTCATAGAAGGTTAAGAAGTGGCTAAGGTTTGAGTTTTGATCAAGTGATTCCCCTTGTTTTGCTTGGTCATAAGGATTAGGAGGTGAACCTCAACTTAAGGTGGTGATGGTGCAGATGTGGTAAAGATCTTAGTGTTCACAAATTCATTATGGTTAATTAAGAATGTTAAGAGTGGCTTACAAAGTAGCAATAATCAATGGGTCATAGTTTCACAAGCAGGAACTATTGTTGAAGAAAGGTGGTGTTGAAGTTGCAATCATGGATGGTCAAACACAAGCTATAAAGTTGAATTGTTGATAGAGTGGTAGAATTGTAAGAGATTTTTGGTCCACATGTCAAGGCTTGATGGTTAACCCTAGTTGACCAAATAACATGGCTAATTTGGAAAATTGATGACAGTAAAAATAGCTCCTTGATGATGAATCCAATCTTTTCGATTTCTTGCAACCACTTTGATCATTCCTTAGATCTGATAAATGCAAAGAGACACTCTATCACTATATGTTAATCCATCCATTCATTCAGAAGTTAATGATCATCATTCTTGACTTCTCACAGCTTTTTTTGATGAGGAAGTGATCTCCTCTTGTATGAATTTGTGTTGTGATAAGATCTTTTTTAGTTTTGTGGTGATTATTCTCTATAGATTTGGTTGTAGCTATTAATTCTTATCTTTCAATGGAAGATATCTAAATTTATGTTTACATTATAAATGTAGTTTTTGTACTCTTTCTTAGGGTTGGATCTTCTCTCTTTCTCTATTATTTCCTTGGCATGCCACTGTAAATTCCCTCTTTTCCTTTGAGATATATGACATCATGTCTTATCTCCTTCAGCTATTGATGTACAGTTCAAGCTTTTTCAACATCTCTAGAATGTACTATGAATATCTATAATCTACATTTATGTATCTCTGTTGGCCTATGAATGATAAGAAGTGAAGCACTTTTGCATTGTGTCACTCATGTGGTAGTGTGATTTGTATTTAGGTAATAGATTAAAGAAATTCTGAATCTGTGTATCTTTGGACTATCATGATAATGGTATTATTCATGTATGGGTAGAGTTTGGTATGAACACCCTATTTTTGTGCATCACCTCTTTAGAATAGATTAGGTAGTTACTTTTATGTATTCCTTCTCCCTTTTCTCTTCAAGAATAGATTAAGTGCATCCTTATAGTAGAGGAAGCCAACCTTCTTTGAAGACTCAACCTCATAGCTCAAGTCCCATAGCTTTGAGGTTGTTTCCATGTTTCACAAGGTTGTCATTGGGTAAAAACATTGGACAAGAGTGCAAGATTTTCTAACAATAGAAACCTAATTTTGAAAAACCACCAATGCAACTAGTTAGAACTTTTCACTCTTCTAAAGTGATCAATATTAGGAGAAAACCCTTTTAAATGTTATAAAACATATTGTTAGGTGTGACCTTGTTAAAGGACTTGAATCACCCAATTAGGAGTGGCCTTATTAGAGGTCTTAATATAGTTCGATCAAGAAATGCCACCTATTTAGAGGATTTACAAAATGATTGTTAAGTCAACTATATTAAGAGATTTCTTCATTGTTAAAATTGATAGAAAGTAACAATGATTGAACTGATTGATGAAGAAATTGAATTGAAGATTTAGATCACTGCTCTATCTTATCCTCTAGATCCTCTTTGATAAAAATATGCTTTGGAACTCCTTGGATATTCTACCCTTAATCATAAATCTTTCTTTATTTGCATCTTCTTTTCTTTCACACTATTTCATTTTTCAGTCTGCACCTTGACCTTTTATATACATGAAACCCAATGTCAACTCAGCTTGAATAACCTTTCAAATAAACATTTAACATCCATTAAGTTAGCTTGAATAAACCAAATGTTATATAAAATAGATCTATGGTAGGTTAGCTGAAAATAAAAATTGGGTCACTTGGTTTCCACTAAGTTTGTTGGTAATCAACTTGACTTGGTTTAACCTGAACTCTTTGATAACCACCTAACGTTGTTTACACAAGATTTCTTCATTAAGAAACCTAGCTTAGTTTACACTTAATTATTGAACTTTACTTTTTTGATCTTCTATTCGACTAATACTAGGCTCTTCGAAGCTCGGTTAAGATGTGACATTTGTGTAACATCAATGAAAACATATAATTGAATAATTATTATCAATAGTATAGGTGCAGGATTATTGTATGGATGGATGATTTTGTGGTGGTTCTTGGACATACTATTACTATGATGGATTTTTATAGAGAGGTGGTAGGGAAAATACTAGGGCTGTATTTTGATGTTGCACATTATGCCAAACATATGTTGGTTGCATTCCTACTTGAGACAAAAACTAGGTGTTGATGGTTGTTAAATAGTTGGTGTAGGGAATTACCCCATTGTTAGTTGTTTTTGCTATGGGATTATTTTCCTACTTCATAAAATTTTCATAGAAAATTAGTTGGTGATGGGTTGTAATAGATTGATTGGTGGTGGGAGGGATTGATGTGTTTGGAAAATTGGCATAAATGAAGTACTAAGGGAGAATCTTTTGGTCGATCCTTGTGATTTCCCAAAACTCCAAGAATCAAGTAGAAATGAAGTTGGAATGTCTTGAATAGAAGTAAATGGGTTGATATTTATTTTGGGTGGGATAAAAGGTGGAATATTAGACCCTAATGAAGGCATCCTTGTAGTATATTAAGGTGCAAATTGGATTTTTTTTGTTTAGAATTAATTGTGATACTAGTGGATGGATATGATGTGGGAGTCAAAAAATGAGAGAGGGAAGATGTAGTACTGCTAGGTGGGAAAAGGAAAAATTGAGAGAATTGTAATAGTGGTAGTGAAAGCATTTGTAGATGTGGATGGTATAGTAGTGGTAGGTTGGGAAGATGTGTGGATTAATGATTGCATTATGGTGGGTTGATTACTTTGTGGGATGGGAGCATCGAGTTGGGTTGATGGTATATTTGGATCTACAAATTCACATTGTGTTGATTGATATCCTTTTTTTAGTATAAAATTGGGGCCATTAGGATTAGATGGACCAATCAATGGTGGTATTCATCCAAACAAAGGATGTGTAGGATCTGATATATCAAAAGTTAGTGATCTCCCAAAGTCAAAGAGACCAACATTATCTCTTAAGAAGTTCACCATGATGGTTTTGCTATTTCAATAAATGATGGAATTCACAAAGGTTGCATGTCCTAGTTGGTTCATAAAGGCCTTTATGTCAAGTGAGGGACTTAAATATTCTAGATTCTTTGATGGTGGGTCATCTATGTTAATAGACATTGTTTAGTCTAGTTTTGTTCCACATGATCTATTGTTAAGACTAGGATCCATGTCTATCTTCTTCCATTTATTTTTAGAAAGATGTGTGGTAGGTGGTATGAAATGATGATGATGTTCCTCAGGATGAAGTGTAAGATGGTAGGACAATGAGTTCAAGTATGTGTGGGTGGGTGGTTTTGCAAAATGCTCTAATGATATAACAACTATGATGTAGGAATTTTCTAGGATGTACAAGGATGTATGGTAGATGTGTGGGGAGGATCTTACTTCTTATTATATGACACCTAGGAAGCCTAAGGATGATTGATGTGATATCAAAGTAAAAGAGAGTATGTTTTTCCTATGTGTAAGACTAAGATTTGATAGTGATGTGAACTTTAAGGTAGACTTGTAACCTTTTGCAAGACAAATGATGATCAAGTGTAGAGCCCAAACTCTTTCTCAAGTTGATGAGGGACACACATGACAAAGATAGTTTACCCTAAAGAATTCTTAGTTTGAGGGATAATTCAAATAGTGTGATGGATGTAGCATGTAAGATAGATAATTCTCAATGAAGTGATATCAAATGCTTAAGTATAATGGAGATGATGGAAGAATTTAATCTATAATTTTTATTTGGATGGGATTTTTAAAGCATGATCTAAAGAGGATGGGTCTATAAAATGCCTAAGTAGTATGAGAACCTATATGAAGACCTAAATCTATGATATGATAAGTACAAAGTATGCATGGAAGATGTAAGGAAACTTCCAACCAAAGATTATAACGGTTTCCATATAATCCATAATATATTTGAAATAAATATGCAACTAAAATCCACATGAAAGAGAATAGACAACATACCTCAAAAAAATGTGACACAAGATATACCCTGGGAAACCCTAAAAAAACCTACCCTCCAAAAGCATCCATCACCATGTATTATTTAGTAAAAAATACTATTGCAATACAACCATGGAAGCCTTCAAAACCATAGCCACAACTAATTAATCCATACGAACAAGAATGAATCTAGACATCCCATGCCATGCTTCCAACATTCATAAATGCTCCCTTGGCTAATATGTCAAGCCTTGTCTCACTCGACTCTTACCTTTTTTCCCTTCTATTTTCTCACTACAGCTACCCTTGTAGTTTCCTATATAGTAGCAAGTCCTACAAAACCACCAAGTGGTATTATATAAACCATGTGCTACCTAACCTGTTGACCCCACATTTAATATTGGAAATTTAGTTCTTTTCCATAATATTCAATAATTACATGAAATATTATCACAATGTTACAATACAACTCATCAAGTATATCCTATGGGAATCTTTCCATGTTGCATGTCCATGTAGGTGCAACATTACATAAAAAATAATAAAATATAATAAAATAATAAAATATAAGAATATTATGCAATGTGTGCAACACCCATTATCTCAATAATCTCCCACTTGTATGCATTGCATAGGGTAAATTTGTAGCCACATAAATGAACAAGGGAACAATCCCTCCTAGCACATCCACCATCATGGATCAAAGTACACCAATTTCTCCACCTTGGTACTCACAACAAAATCAAAGTATCCAACATCTCAAGAATGAATGATCCCACCTCCTATCATGCCACTACTACCGGACATACATAGAAGTCATCCAAGGAGAAAGCCACCCAACCTATTGCATTAGAAGATCATAAAATCCTACACCAACTGAAATGCAAAGCATCAAAAACCTTATCCAAAGGTAATCACATATATTCATAGTTATTGAAATATCCATAGCTAAAATAATATCCACAACAAGTGCCAAACCCATCCAAATACCCATACCTCCAAAGGTATACCAAATGAATCTCACATAATCAACATATACAATTTGTAACCTATAATCACACACCTCAAAAGAAATATGTGCCACATATATACCAAGAATCTCCCATTACAAAAAATAATGCCAAACCTATAACTAATCTACTCACAAAATCTCAAAGAAGTGAATCCATGTAGTCTCAAGGATATCTACAACAAATAAACCAACAACCTGCAATAACAATTCTCATAAAAATATCCAATAGCCTCCCAAGCTCTCTACAACCAACAAAGGAAGAGATAAATAAATAACCATGGCATCTCTCACATGACATACATGAGCACAAACTAGTGATCACAATCTCTAAAAAAAATCAAGTCCAATGTAATGAAAACTGAACTAAGAAGATAACCAAGACCAAAGAGGAACCATGCAAATCATAATCTATATCATGTCCTTCTACACAAACCTCTAGATGTAAAATGTGCAAGTATGATCTCCTCCATAAGACCCTAAAAAAGAAGCTTCAATAACACTCAAACCATACCATATAACTAATCATGGATGTAAGCCTCTCACAAGAAGATCAAACTCATAAACCATTCCTAAACCAAGGAATATGCCCAATATAAAACCATCCCTAAAACTCAACCAGCATAACAACATATGAAAATGGATATAACCATTGCTAAACAATCTCTCAAATGAACCCTCTAGAACCAATTCATGTACCATAGCTGAAGATCCACATCCATGAAATACAAGCATAAATATAATGTACCTAAGAGAAACAATGGGCTATACCTCTCAAGTAGCAAACTGTTGAGTAGACTAGGAGTGGGAATGAAAATGCTTATCAAGATATCCAAGTTTCCAACCAAAACTAGTCTAAGAATAATCTCCTCGCAAGTCCATATTAGGTGAATGCTCCTTAGACTTCTTGCTGAAACCAAATAATTACCCCAACAAATAATTCTCTAATGTAAGATAAATCAGCATCAGCACCATCTCTAAGTATCCATAAGCATAACCAATTAATCCATGCCAAATCTAGATGCAACGTAGCAATATCATGAAGTATCCACCTTACGATCAATGTACTCAATGCCAAGAAACTAATCTAAGATCATTGTATGAACATGACAACATGATCTAACCATCTCAACCAAAGAGATGACATGCTCCATATGAACACATCATAACATGTCAATACTATAAATGCATATCAAGAGTATACCATGACATAATAATAAAACCATCCTAACACCAAGGATAACATGTCAAATTAAAGTATAAACCACACCTTTACCAAGAACCCCATTAGTCCTCAAGATGCAACCATCTCCACACACCATGAATAAAAACCATCTCCACATACCATGAAGAACCATCTCCACACACCAAGAAGAACCATAACCAAGAACCCCATGAGTCCTAAAGATCTAACCAACTTCACACACCATGAAGATAACAAGTGCACCATGCAAATGTCAAAGATGCTTCTATATTAATAGGATCTAAGATAAATCTCCAACATCTCCAAATAATCAATAAATATTTCAATGCCAAGAATTCCCACTCAACCATGGTACTAAGTCATTTATGAAATCATAAAATCCATCTCCTACATGAAGATCCCCCATGTCTACACACACACACAACCAAAGTGTCAGTACCAAGTGAAACCAAGATCTCCAAACCAAGAAGACACAAACCAAACTAGGAACTAATCTTGCACTATCACCCCATCATTGCCACAAGCTCCAACTAAACCATTTATCCAAGATTTCCATGACAAAATGATGAAAAACCATCCTCTAGCCATGAGAATCAACCAAGGAATCAAACTATCAAAGAACTCAAAGTGCACATCATGAGCTCCAAGCCACCAATCTTTATATGCATCAATAATGAAAGATCAATTATGGGAAAAGACAACCTATATTCAAGTCATAAATGCAACTTGTAAGTATATACCACTTACAACACTATAGAACTTGTAGACCCAACAACTCATGATATATATCCAAACCAAATACTGATAATCATATCATCATGAGACCAATCTAAAATATGAACTAAGTATACAATGACATCAAATCTTAAATCTCCAAAATATACAATGCCATAAACTCACAATGCTACCATAGTCAATATGTACCACAAACTATTTAGATTCATATATCACCAAATAAATCATACCAAACCTATACCAAATTTGAACCAACGTGTAGAGCTCTCCAAGAGCTTTCTGTTTACTATTCAAAGTCCAAAATCTAACTCTATATGCCCAAGTTATGCCCTAATCTATGCTCAAAATAAATAACATCTAAATTTTATGCTCTTAAAACCTTACAAAATTTCAAAATTACAAAACCAAACCTACACCAAGTTGTAGTTCTCTAAGTGAGCTTTCCAATGCCTATATGAAGTCTAAAATCCAATAGCCTAAGAGAAAGTTATAGTCATTTTACTAAGATAGTCATTTTACCATTTTCACTGCAATTTTTGTTTGTGACAACAAATTTCAATGGGATTAAATTTGATAGGATTGTAAGAAGGATGGGATAGGACATTGACTTTGGTTTCAATTATAAAGTCTTCAACCTTGTTTATAGTTGAGCACATGTGTAGGAGGGGGATTAGGTTTTCCATAGGAGGGGATTACGATGCAAGTGGCTTGGCATTAATGAGATAGGCTAATTAACTCTGCTAAGCGAGGTTAGCATGGGTGAATGGGGAAGATTTGGATAATGATAAGCTTTAGGAAAGATTTAGGGTTAGGGATTAATTAATTAAATGATTTATTTAATAAAAAGGGATGTGGGATTGAATTAAATAGGTATAGTGTAATTATTTAATTTAATAGAAGATTAAGGATTTAATTGATATTTTGACTTTGGGTTGTCATTTGATTTTATCAATTGGACTATAGTTAATTAAATAAATTAATTAACTAATGGATGACGATTAATTAATTAAATATTAAATGCTTAATGAATAATGTCCTAGAAAATGACTAAATAAGATTACTTGGTAATGTAACTATATTCTGGTTTCTATAGTAATTTTAGTTTCGCCAATGGCCTCAGTATCTTGAGATTGTAACTAGTTCAAAGATTCCCTACCTCTCTTTTTTGAGAGCCTACTCAAATTAGTAGATGTCTTTGGTTCTTGGGATTGTTCTAGACCCTAGAGGTTTTCCTCATGTTCCATTCTAATGAGATAATTCTTGAGATATTTGTGTGTATATCCATCACCTCCTAGGAAAATGAAGATCACAAATGACTTTCATTTTTTGGTGATTCTATTAGTGTAGTTTTATATTTTTCCTAGGTTTTTCCTACACTTTTAATAATCTCGCTTAGGTTAATAAAGCATGTCTTATTAGGTGAATGGTTGTGAGGTGTCACCTTCCTACATGTGAACATCCATTAGCTATCTTGGGAAGATACTTTGCTATCTTTAGTCTGATAGATGGTTGCTCCTCATTGGTTGGTGTTGCCAGCTCTTCCCTCTTCCTAGCCTATATAAGCATGCTACCTGGCTTGTATTTGCATCTCTTGTTTTTGCATCCTCGTAATGCTATTTTTCTTTTAGCATTTGCATTACTCTCTTGGAGACTAACTCTATGTTGCTATTTTGATTTTGTATTATTTGCATTCATAGTTTAGATATTTACTCTTTGCACTAGTTTTCTAGGTTGTTAATCTTTTCAGATTCTAACATGGTATCAGAGCTTTTCTATGTGCAAGAGTAGATTTTAGTTTCCTTATTTGAGAGATTCGAGGGGGGCTAATAAATTTTATTGTAGTTTTTGAAAAAAAAAGTATGCTCTTCTCTTGCATCTTTGGATGATCTTGAGAATCAGAAAAGTTTTCACAAAAATGATTTTTCTTTAGGGTTTCAATCTCAAATCTGACAACCAACTTGCATATTTGTAGTTTTCAATCAGTATTGCAGGTTCCATCATGCCATTAATGGACTTAGGAAGCCGATCCAGCATTTGCATGTCATATTTTGGTTGCTGGGGTCATTTCTTGATTTTTGGAGCCATTTTTTACTGTTAAAGGCGTCTAATTTACACTACAGCAACATCTTCTGTACATCCGCAAGTAAAATGCTTTCTAGGTTTTGTTCGTAGCCTTGAAAAACCATCTGAGTATCTTTAAGATTTTGCATGCAAGATGTATATTTTGTAGAATCGAGCATGAAAGGCTACAGCCATACCCCTCTCCATTGGCAGTCACAGATTTGAATGCAGTTTCCAAATGTCTCATTCTTGCTCATACAGACTCTAATTTTGATTATTCTTGTTATGAACTTGGCTTTTTATTTGTGCTCTATCCACTAGTGGAGTTTTTTTTAAATTTTCATGCATGAATTCTTCAAAAATTGTAGATTCTCAGCCGTGACTGTGCACAGTTCTCATTTTTAAAACTTCGGAGGATCATAACTTTCTCATACGACCTCGTATCGAGGTGATTCTTTTTTTGAAAGTGCATGATTTTTTTGAGTAGATCACAGTGGTTCTATTTGTTTCCTTGATTATTGTGCTCAAGTTTCACTTTTAGCATATGCTCTTCATGAGGGTTTGTAATGCATTGAAATCAAGACCACTAAGTATTTCTTTCTAGTGGTAGTTGTAAATGCACTATAATAAAGTGCCAAATCATATTTCTTTGGTGGCGGGGGGGGTGGGGGGGGTTCTTTGATTGAGTAAAAAGGGGGGGGGCATTTTCGTGGTTGGGTTCTCTTCTTTTTAGCATTTCTTTGCATTTCTTCATCATGGATCAAACAAATATGCCCATCCTAACTCCATACAATTACTTTGAGTGGAAATCACGCATGATAATTCACTTAAGGAAAGCTGGATTAAATAGGATAACTATGGGACTTGAAACTAAACCTGCTAAAGATGAAGACAAGCCTAAGTGGTTTAACAAATGTGATGAGGCATATGGAACATTGTGTTTGTCTGTTTCTCCTGACTTGCTATTTCACATTGAGTCTTTGGATACACCAAATGAAGTATGAACAAAGCTAGAAACATTATTTGGAACACAAGATTCAATGAGGGGTCATATGTTGGAAAATCAATTAATTAGTTTGAGTCTAGGCAATTTCAACACAATTCAAGATTTCTTTCCCAAATTGAAATCACTAAGGCTGTAGTTAAAACAATGTGGAATTGAAAAGAAAGATGAACAACTGATTCTCAGTATTCTCTCTAAGCTAAGTTCAGAATATTCTTTGTTTTTCTCTACCTTCTATGCTACTAAGGGTGCACTTGGTACCCAATTCACCATGCCATCTCTAGATGATTTTGCTGTCAATCTCACTCGAGAATAGAACAAGCTAATCCTGATGAGCACTCTTAAGTCCTTTAAGTCACATGCCTTAGCAACCAACCAAGGCACAAAAGAATAAAAAGGAAAAAGTAGTAACAACAATAGTAAGGATGAGAAACAAAATAATAGTGAGGAAAAGAAGGATCAGATACCAATTTCTTCAAAAGCAACTATTGATACCTCATCCTCTAAGGGCGATAAGCCTAAGAAATAAAAGGTTAAATGTGCCTATTGTAAAAGACATGGTCATGATGAACATAAATGTTTGAAGAAACAAATTGATCACTTGACATAAATTCTTGAGAAGAATAATATTAGTGTTCCCGAGTCTAACAAGGCAAAAGAAAACAACAAGGGGAAAGGAAAGGGCAAAACTCTTGTTGTAGTTGCTTCCTTACCATCCACTTGAGTTCTTGATTCGGGTGCTTCGCACCACATGGCTTCATCTAAGGAAGAACTTGCATCCTTGGAGCCATGTACTATGCCTTCTATTTTGATGGGTGATGACACTCCTATTGAGGTGTGTGGGAGAGGGTCTGTTGATGTGGGGAATGGCACATTCCATGATGTTCTTTGTGTACCCTCATTATCAACTGATCTCCTATCAATATACCAAATCACTCACACAGGTTTAGGCAAGTGGGTTGAGTTCACTCCTCATTCAGTGGAGATACGTGAGTTGCATAGTGATTTTGTAGTTGCAGTTGGGAGAGCAGATCATCAGTCATGGCTCTATCTGTTTTCTCACTTTGTTCTTGATCCTCCTTCATTTGTTTTGCTCACTCACTCTAATGATGTGAGTAAATTATGGCATGAGCGGTTTGGCCATATTAACTTCTGTTATTTGCATAAGCTCAACCAGCAGAGCATGGTCACAAGATTGCCTTAGGTTCAATTCTCAGGAGGTGTTTTCCAAGGTTGCATTCTTGGTAAGCATCCTAAGGAAAAGTTTGAAAAAAGTAAGGCATGGAGAGCTTCACAGATACTAGAGTTAGTTCGCAGTGATTTGGCTGGTCCATTTCAACATCCTTCTTTCAGCAGGGCCCGAAATGTCCTCACATTCATTAATGACCTTTCTCATTATACATGGGCGTACTTTATCAAATAGAAGTCAGAGGTATTTGATCATTTTCAAGAATTCAAAAATTTTGTAGAAAAGCAATCTGGAAAAGCCATCAAGGTTTTGCGCACAGGCAATGGTGGTGAGTATGTCAACCATCGATTAGAAAGATTTTGCACTTCAGAGGGGATTGATTTACAACATTCAGTTCCATAAAATCCTCAGCAAAATGGTGTTACAGAATGGAAGAATAGATCCTTGAAGGAAATGGCAAACTGTATGATTCACACTAGATCTCTTGCACCATAGTATTGGGTAGAAGCCATTATCTGTGCTTGTTATATCCAGAACCGTGTTCCTAACCGAGCCTTGAAGGGAGTTACTCCTTTTGAATCTTGGAGCAGTCAAAAACCATCAGTTAAGCACTTTCAAGTTTTTGGCTCCCTTGCATGGGCCCACATTCCTATAGAGAAATGTAAGGCCTTGGATTCACAAAGTAGACCTTGCATAGTTGTAGGTTATCGTGATGGTCTGAAGGGTTATCAGTTTCTCCACCCTACTACACATGAGTTATTCATTGAGAGGAGTGTTTAGTTTGAGGAGGAATCTTCAAGCTCACTTTCTATCACTTCTCCAACTCCTTCTACCTTGACATTAGAGTCACTTGGAATATATGGCAGATCTTCTGATGAGTTAGATTCACCTGAACAGTCTTCTACCTCTACTTTTGATGTAGAAAGTGATTCAGAGAACTCACCTCCTTCCTCTCCTAGTCATCATTTAGAGGTTAATGATTCCCCTCCAAATTCTCCATCTTCTTGCCCACTTTGGACTAGACAGACCTTGCAGTCTATAGGTGATTGGGTTGGGGATCCATCAGACACCAGGCGAACTCGTTCACAATTCCATGATGCTCCACATGTCTTCATTTCTACTACCTCAGATCCACAGTCCTTTCATGAGGCTTCTAGTATTTCTGAGTGGGATACAGCTATGCAGGAAGAGTATAGTTCCTTGATGAGGAACCACACTTGGGATCTTGTCCCTCTTCCTAAAGGAAGAAAACTTGTTCGATGTAAATGGATCTATCGAACAAAATTTGTAGCAGATGGGTCAGTTGACAAACACAAGGCTCGCTTGGTTGCCAAAGGATTCTCCCAGGTTCCTGGGATTGATTACTCTGAGACTTTTGCGCCAGTTGCCTGAATGAATTCCATTCAAATTGTTCTTGCCATTGCTGTAGCTAATCATTGGGAAGTACATCAGATGGATGTGAAGAGTGCTTTTCTTCACGGTGACCTTCATGAGGAGATCTACATGGAGTAGCCATAGGGCTTCCTTCAGGATTCTTCACTTGTGTGTCATCTTTGAAAGTCTCTCTATGGCCTCAAACAGGCTCCTCGGGCCTGGTATGCCAAGATGGACTCCTTCCTTCTATCAGTTGGGTTCACTTGGTACCATTCTGATCCTAATGTCTACATTTTGCAACAGGGTGATTCACTTCTATTTTTGGTTTTGTATGTTGATGACTTGCTGATCACAGGAAGTTCTTCACCCACCATTAAGGTTGTCAAAGTGGCCCTTCAGGACAGTTTTTGGATGACTGACTTGGGCTTGTTACATTACTTTCTCAAGATTGAAATCCTTTAGTCTCCTTCTGGGATCACCATCACATAATCCAAGTATCCTCTAGATTTACTCTCGAGGTTTCATATGGCTGACTGTAAGCCTGCTCTGACTCCCTTCCTTTTTGGAGTCAAACTTGAGGCTCAATGTTCTTCTCCACTTGTTGATGGCACTTTGCACCGCTAACTTGTTGGGAGTCTCATTTATCTGACTCATAGAGACCTGACATCTCCTATGCTATAGGCATGGTCTCTCAATTCATGCAAGAGCCCCATGAGTTACACTAGAAAGTAGCCAAGCAGATCCTTCACTATATTTAGGGTTCTCATAGTTGTGGGATTCACTACGCAATAGGTATTGAGCTTGATTTGGTGGGCTACACAGATTTAGATTGGGCAGGTGATTCTGAGGATCACAAGTCCACTTCAGGGTATAGCTTCTCACTTAGATCAGGTCATGTTTGTTGGTCGAGCAAAAAGCAGTCTGTTATTGCTTTGTCTTCTAGTGAGGCTCAGTATCAGGGGGCTATAAATGCCACCACTAAGGCCATTTGGCTTCAACATCTTCTCACTGAGTTTGGTATCCAGATCAGACGGCCATCAGTCATATTTTGTGACAACCAGAGTGCAATTCAGATCTCACGAAATCTAGTTCATCATCACCAGACCAAACACATAGAGGTCCACATGCACTACATCCGGGAGCTCATCCATGGTCATGTCATTGACCTTCGCTATTGTTCGATTTTCGAGCATGTTGCTGATATCTTCACCAAACCCTTCACTGAGAGCAAGTTTCTTAATTTGCGAGCTTTGCTGGGGGTGCAGGATGCTTCATCTTTTGAGGGGGTCTCTTCCTCTCACTCAGAGTCCTGACTTTTTGTGTGGGGGGGACTTTTTTCTCTCTCTTTTGGGAAATCTTATGTACATGGGTACCTCATCAAGCTTGACTTGTCGGGACCCATTTCTACATTCACCTAAGCTTCGCTTATGGGGGGGTGTTAGTGTAGTTTTTTATTTTTCCTAGGTTTTTCCTACACTTTTAATAATCTCGCTTAGGTTAATAAAGCATGTCTTATTAGGTGAATGGTTGAGAGGTGTCACCTTCCTACATGTGAGCATCCATTAGCTATCTTGGGAAGATACTTTGCTATCTTTAGTCCAATAGATGGTTGCTCATCATTGGTTGGTGTTGCCACCTCCTTCCTCTTCGTAGCCTACATAAGCATGCTACCTGGCTTGTATTTGCATCTCTTGTTTTTGCATCCTCGTAATGCTATTTTTCTTTTAGCATTTGCATTACTCTCTTGGAGACTAACTCTGTGTTGCTATTTTGATTTTGTATCATTTGCATTCATAGTTTAGATATTTACTCTTTGCACTAGTTTTCTGGGTTGTTAATCTTTTCAGATTCTAACAGATTCTAGCACATAAGTCTTTCTTTTCTTCTTCACTAAATTTACAGATATAGGTTCTTTTACTATCTTGGGATAATGAATACTTTTCTATAAAACCTAGAGGAGATATGACAATAGACCTTAAGCTCATATAAGAAGGGATCTCTAGGGCTATTTCCATATTACAATTGTCATAAATATCCTAAAATTTTGCTTCCTTGGATCGAGAATTGTCCCTCACCTAGTTCTTATTGAGAGAGGGCCTATTACTATCTACTACCAACTCTTCTACATGGGAGGCTGATGCTTCCAAAATGGTAAAACCTCCTTTATCTAGATTGAGGGAGATATTTAAGGAAGGAGTGGAAAAAGATTCTTGAAGAGGGGTTGGTTTTTTTAGAAAATGAGAACATAATGTAGAATCCTTAATGGACTCCATTGTAGAAATCTTGTTAGTAGAAATATCCATACATGATGGATGTCCTACCTTTTTCCAGCCTTTTTGAGAAAGATTTATTTCTAGGGCTTTTGAGATAGGAGTTTCCATAGACAAATACTAGAGCAACCCATCGTCCATAGTCCCTTGGTGAATTACAAGGTCAAGGTAATAAATAGATTGATTAGATATAATTCAAATAGTTTTCATTGTGGATTATCCTATCTTGACATCTATCAATAATTTTATGTCTGAGGAAGAGGAAAAATCTTCCATTAGTACTTGAAATCCTCTTAGAGATTCTCCAATTTGTTTAAGAATTTTCTCATTGAGGAAATTTTTTTAAAGGAAACCCATTTAGGGATGATTTTATCATTAATGGTTTTTGGTTTGAAACTATGGTTCCATTGAAGGAATTTGAGGAATTGGCCATTAAGGAAGAAAGGGTTTCCATATAGTTATTTATTCCTTAATTCATATGTTTTACAATCCAAAAGCAAAGTATTATTAAGAAGGTTAGCAATACTTACCTAATTCTCTAGGATCGAGATCATTTGGACAAAGAAATCAATTGGAATGGTGTTGAAGTAACTCCATTTCACAAACATACCTTCATAATTTTAGGTTTCCCACATTTGATCAAAGTGAGGGTTTCTTATGATAATGGTCTGAATCTTCTCTTGGGATTCAATTGGAAAAGGTTTTTGGTAGGTGTCCTTTTGATTTTTTTTCGTACATTTGGCCGTAGGGTTTCTTTCTCTCCACTTAGGCAGGGGGATCAAATGATTTTTACTACTAGATCTTGATGCTAATGGGACCAAATCAACCCCTATAGCCATCAACAAGATGAGCATAAGGATCACCCATGGATTCTCATTCCTAGATAGAGTGCCATCTGAAACCATGACTGGATTATGGTCATGGAAAAAAGAAGTAGAGGAGATACTACCTTTCCTCCTTTGTTTTTCCAAACTTTATTCCTAATTTTGAAAAGCTCTCCATTTATAGATGATTGGGTTTGAAGTTCTAAACCTTCTCATTGAGGCAAAATGGTCATTCTCCAAGAACAAGAAATTTTTATTTCTTTTAGGACAAAGCCTTAATAGCACCTAATTTATCCCTAGGTTGGGAATGACAGGTGACTTCATTATGAGGAGCCAAATAAATTTGAGAGTGAAAGTAGTTAGACCCTAACCATGTCGAACCATTTTCCTTTTGATCCGTGAATCTTCACATCTTCACATTACTTCACATCCCTTTTGGACTCATCCTTATTATTTTTTTATGCTATATAACTATCATATCTTTATGATACAATAATTATAATATTAAATCAATTTTATTTTATCATAAACATTAGGTTGAGTTTTATTTAAAAATATAATATTTTGCAATTTATTTTTTAAAATATTATAAAATTATTTGTTATATATATGTGTGCATACATACATACATACATACATACATACATACATAAACACACACACACACATATTTACATATATATATATATAGATAAATATGTATGAATGTATGCATGCATGCATGTGTATATATATGTATATATATACATTTATGTATGTATGTATGTATGTATGTATGTATGTATATATATATGTATATGTATATCTGTATATGTATATATATATATGTATATATATATGTATATCTATATATATATATATATATGTATATATATGTATATATATGTATATGTATATATATATCTATATATGTATATACATATACAGATATACATATACATATATAGATATATATATACATATACATATATATACATATATATATATATATATATAGATATACATATATATATACATATATATATATATACATATACATATATATATACATACATATATACATATACATATATATATACATACATATATACATACATATATGCATACATATATATATATATACATATATATATATACATGCATACATATATATATATATATATACACACACACACACACACACACACACACACACACACACACACATGTATATGTATATGTATATATATATATATATATATATATATATATATATATATATATATATATTTATTTATTTAATTTTTTTAAAACTTTTTTTCACACACACACATACAATGGGTTGAAGTCTATGTTTTATTATCTTATTATTATGTGTTAAACTTGAGCAGAATCAAATTCAAGATGTTCCAAATGAAAGGCTCACAATTTACCGTTGTGTTGTAGTTCTTCCTAATTTTTTTATATATTTTTGATAGATAATTTTAAAGATCATTTTTTAAAATTTTAAACTTTAAAAATTAAACTATATAAAAAGTGTATTTTTTCTCTATCATAAAATAGACCAATGAAATTGTAAATATAGTTTATCCTTCAACACTTTGGTTTTTAATAGTTTGATAGTAATTCTTATAAATGACATTAAAGACTAGGTGAGGCATAGATTTACTATTTTGTGTTTATAATTTGAAAATTAGGTAAAACATAAATTTATAGATAATTGAAAACATAGCTATAATTTTTGATATGTTTGTAGTGTGTTTGAAATTAGAAGAATATTATTCTAGTAAAATGTAAAATTGAAATTGATAGATTAAACTCTTCATGGGAGGAAGAACCATTTTTTTTTAAAACAACATGAAATGTTTTTATTATGACAATAATATGTATTCTGCGAAAACTAAAGTTTTAACTAATGAAAAACCAATTAATATACCGTAATTACTAGGGTTTCACATTCCCACCCAATGCTAGTCAAGAAAGGCCTTGTCAACCATTATAGTGAAGGTATATGTCGGTTGCTTTGATAAAAATAAAATGAAATCCTATACTTTCAGTTCACTCTTTTTGTATACCCCAATGATGAAATCTAGTTTAGCGTGCTTTAATTCCACCCTGGTTTACATTCCACATTATTCCTTCATGTGCTTAAATACCACTTTTAAGTTATTGAACAACTGGAAACTACTTTGGATCTGTGGGTGCGGAATGATAAGTCCTTTCCCACCGATATTTTCCAATAACGACAATTCTTATGAAATCCATCTCAACAAGTCGCTTGAAATGACAAAAAAAAAAAAAAAGATTCGCTTGAGAGGTACAATATTGCACGATATGCAACAATAGTCATAAGGAGCATAACTATTTAAGCTCTATTTTTACCTGCTTGAATGGCATTGCATCCCGACATTAGCTATAGTAATACGCCATAGTAAATGTAACATCCAAATCAATCGATATACTTTAATTAATAATACTAATAATACTAGCACTTTCACCTAAAGGAGGTGAAAGGGATATGTTGATAGGTTTTGATTTGAAAGCAGAAATGAAGATTTGTAATCATGCACATATGATTTTTTTTGTGGTCATCTTTAGCTTACATTTCAACACCACATTTTTGTAGGATGACCTCAAGAGAAAATATGATGAAGATGTTTACGGTTTTGATTTTGATTACACATATGGTTGATGTTTTTCTATAAATTTTTGTGATTCTTGTTGTAGCAAGAACAAGTAGATTTTGTCTTTCTAGTCTATAGTTTCAAAATTCATTTTCAATCCAACTAATTAGATAGACTTTTAGGTTCCTATTGGTCCATATATGTAATCTTAAAAAGGTTGTGTTCAAAAAATAGTTCTTGATTGGCTTGTAATTAAAGAAAGTGTCAATTATTGTTGAGACAATAACCAATAATTTGGGTTCCATGAGGGGTGAAAATCACATTTCTATGTATAAATTGAAGAACAACTTCATCCAAAGGTAAAATAACATTGTGTTATTACTATCTATTATTGTTTTCAAAATCATGCTTTTTCCAACATGTCAGTCTCATTGAAGTTTATACTATGAGATATAACTTTCAAGTTCCTATTGTTCCTTCTATGATCATGTCCAAATGATATGTTGAAATAATACCTCTTAGGTGGCCTATAATAAGAAGAATGCCAATTATTGTTGAGGTGATGACATATAGCTATGGTTGTATAAGTTTGTGGTGGTGGGGTGAATATCTTATTTCTATCTATAAATTAAACTACAACTTTATTAAAATGTGAAAGAAGATTGTGTTCTTATTGTCTATTATTGTTGTCAAAATCATGCTTTTTCAATACATCAATATAACTTAAGTTGATACTACTAGGAAGACCCATTCGAGACAACTCCAACTCATTCATTTGTATAGTGTATTTGCCATCCATCTCCCCTAAATCATTATCTTCTTCAAATACATCTTCAATTTTTCCTATGTAATGAATATGCCATACATTATATTTGTGTGTATCGAGTTCCTTCAAACTACTAATTATTCTTTCTTTGTTTAGGACTATATATTTGTCAATTCCTCAAAAATGTTTATACATCATGATTCCCCCACAAACTACTAATACATTGAGATAATCAATATTAGATAGTAAAATATTTATAAATATTTTTACATCTTGGGGAAAGTTGATTGTATGACCAATAGATTTTTATATCACACCATAGCCAAGGTTTCATTTCAATGTTGAATTAAATTACACAATAATTGTAGCTTCAACTTGTGTGAGAACCCTCAACACATTTGGTTGCTCAAATTAGTCCATATTTTTTGCCATAGAGAAGTGTCATATTCCTTTCTTGACAACACATCTCTTACAAGAAAGACTATCATTTGATAAAAAGAAAATACATATAATGAGGTAGTGCTCATTAAATGTACTAAATATTTTTAACTATGATAGGACATCTATTCTAGGTCCAAATTTCTTAGTTATCATTATCATGTTAGAGGAAAAATTAGTGTCCATGAAGGTAATCAAAATTTGAAATTCAAGCCTCTACTCAACAAGATGTATTTCAATGATTTATAGGCTCACTAATTTGAGGAATGTTTAAAAGCTTATATGTGGGAAGACAATGTATGTGTTTTTTAAGTGTTGAGTGTGTTGGATTTCAAAATGCTCTTATTTCTTCTCTATAGTGAACATAGTACATGAAAATTCTTTTACAAGACATATGGAATTATTTTAGATGAAATACTTTTTTAGAATCTTGTATATTTAAGTACATTATCTAGAATGCAAAAAAATGAAAAATGAGTATTGATTATCTTTATATATAGGTCAATCAAGAAAGCTTATGTGTACCAATTCTAGAATAAAAAATAGATGTATGCTTGTACCAATAATTTTCTACATTATACAATTAATTATATAACATTTCTTATCAATATGACTATTACAATCCAAATAATCCCAAAAAAGATCATTCTTTACAATGTAAAAATAATATTCAACCAGAATGTTAAGCTAGAGACAAGTAAAAATCTTAGTGTATGAAGATTTAGATGGTTATTCCTACTCTACCCATTCCTCTTTCTTTCATTTTACCATAATCGCACTTAAACTTGGTGGACTAAGCTTAAAAACACATTTTAAAAAATAAATAAAAAGGCATTCTATAGTAGCCACTTCAACTTAGGAATAAATAGAAAGAATAAATTCAAATTATTTATTATATAATAGAATAA
Organism: Cupressus sempervirens; assembly: GCA_028749045.1. Classification (NCBI taxonomy): domain Eukaryota; kingdom Viridiplantae; phylum Streptophyta; class Pinopsida; order Cupressales; family Cupressaceae; genus Cupressus; species Cupressus sempervirens. The sequence goes on from CM053789.1 coordinate 460,385,100, forward strand.
ACAATCTTGTAGCTAAATTCATAAATTTTACCTACTGATATGCATATATTCTCCAAACTTTACCCAATTATTGATTTCCCTATGTGAGGTGGTCATCTGAGAAATTTGCATCATTCATAGATAGTTAAAGAGTATTAAAGGAAACTTGGTTTATAGAAGGAAACTAATTTTCCCATACACAATCACACCTTAACAAGAGATATTCCATTCAATCCTATCAAAGTTTCTAAAATTTGCAAGTAAATGTATTGATTAAAGTTTCCTATTTCAGTCAAAACTAGAAAGAAAGAAAATCTAGTTTGGTGGTGGTTATAGGCAATATTTTTTAGCCTGTGTGTATGAGCAAAAATCATAAAAATATTTATAAAAAATAGATTCCCCAAGATAGCATATACCTAATAGTCTGTTTAAGCTTCAATGAAACTTGATATAGAAGAAAAATATAGAAGAAAATAAAAATAAATAAATAAATAAATCTAATGTTTTTGACATTGCATTTAAAATTTACTTTAAAAATAGTACTATGGCTACACTAAACTTTCAATGAAAAAAGAGTGACAAAACAAATATTTTTAAAGATATAATTCATCTTCAATGACCAATTATATAAGACCACCAATCAAAAGTGTTACAATCCACATAGCCATAAGCTACTATAAAATAAACATGAGAACCATTGCAATTGTAACTACTTTGATCATTAGGTAGCAAAGATGGAAAGAGCAAAGGATCACATCTAAAATAGTTTCACCTAAGATATTTCGAGTTGTTTCTTGTTCATCTCTAGATTTTGATTAACTAGACTCTGAGTCACTTTTTTTTGTATCTATGTAGGATAGCAACATTCTCGACTTAAGCGCAATATTAAAATTATAATTCTTAGATCTTTAGTTTCCTATTATTTTTTTTTAGGGTAAAAGGATTGCATCTTGAATATTTTCACTTGAAATGGAGGGGGTTGTTAGTAGTTTAACCCTCTACTTCTTCTCTATTTTAACAACATTCAAGTGGAAGAAAAATATTTAGCTACCTTTGAGTAGGGAGCATATTTTGAGTCTTTGTTCTATGAATTTTGTTGGCATGCCAATTCCATGTAATGCAACACCATATCAAAGAAAACATTTTACACTTGAAGGAGCTTCCATAATAAAGATTTTTTGTAATGCAACCAAGATTTTCAGTAATATAAGCATGTAATGTAACCAAGCATTTGCCTGTGATCTGGTAGACATGTATTCCAAAACTTGTGAACTAATATGTTTGACAATAGAGACAACTGTCTTCCCTAAATGACAAGCAGCTACAATCATGGATGTCGGTACAACTTTGTATTACAAAAGTTGTATTCATTTGCTATGGCTTAAATTATTCAAATAATAATTACTTCAAAATGTAGCATATGTCTAGAACATTAGATAATCCATTCATCACTGAAATTCATCTTATTGAAAGATGTAATTTTAATTAATAGTGATGTCTTGACTTATATTTCCATAATAGGACACATAATTATGACTATTCCCATGCTTTCTTTCCATTTCAAATAGCAATCTATCTTTAATTAAACTAAAACAAGATATTTAAGCCATATTTAAATTTTATTTCACATGTAAATAGTTTTGTAAACCTCTTATTGAGGCAGAGAGGAGAGTAGACGAGAAGGGTGGTTGTGTATCAGTCACGAGCAAGGTTTAGAGCGATGTATTGAGGGAGGTGATAACAACCTTGGTGAGAGAGAGAAACCAAAAGAAGAGAAAATATATGGAGACTAAAAAATTGTAGATTGGTTTGAAGAATTATGATCCTCAGAAGGATAAGTGCTTTAGTGGCTCCGTGAAGCTCTCCCACATCCCTCGCCCCATGATGAAGCTCTCTATGCTCGGGGATGCCCAACATTGAGATGAGCTTGAAAAAAAATGATTGGACTACATGGATGTTGAAGGATTGAAGAAAATGAACAAGAATAAGAAGTTTGATTAAGAACCTTGCCAAAGATTATCATATTATGCAATGAAAAAAATCAAAATTTTCAAACTAAGATTTGGGTTACTTACAAGTGATTAGGGCTTGAATAATTTAGGCCTCAAAAACTTTGAACACTTCTTCCACTGACTGAACTTTGGTGTTGATGATGGAGATTCATCGAAGGAGATTCCTACACACTCCATTTCAGTTTCCTTCCCATTGCTATAATAAACATCTTTCAAGAAACACAAAATCCTTTCTTTCTTAAATAAGATTGGATAAATGAAAATGAAAAGACTAAAGGAGTGTCTTATATAAGGCATAATAGAGATATTATTCACAAAAATTGACTTGATAAAAGAAAAGAAGGGATTGGACACATCACTTCATGCCATTAATAAGGAATGACCTAGTTAAACTTTTGCAAGTCTCACAACTAGCATGCCAATCCCAAGCCATTTAATAGATCTCATGATAGAGAGTTTATTAAAGTCCCCATCACATCACTTTAATAAATAATTGTTAATTCATATCGAGAAATAAGCCAGTTTATTGGAAAATAACCTATTTTATTGAAAAACAACCTAGTTTATTTGTGGGAGACAACTTTTGGTTGCAAGAAACCTCATAGGGAAAGCCTATTAGCTAGTTAGAATTATTGTATTTTAAACTTTTAAGCAATCATTTTATTTTTTACTTATTTAGCAATTACAATAGTTGTCTCAATTTGGGTAGTCGATAAACTTTGTCTAGGATTTATATGACATTTAATCATATTTATTATTTTGGATTTTATATTGTCAAACTTCCACTTGTTAAACGGTTTGTCCTAAATAACATCTAAAAGTAGAAAAAGGTAATAATGTTAAAATATACCAAATATGTCATTTTCTATATGGATGACTTGTATGATGATATTGTTGGTGTAAATAATTATTTACTATTTACACTTTACTTAAGTTTACTTAGGTTAATGCATTATTTAATTATTTATTAGTTATTCACCTAGGAGTATGTGTACTCTTGTGAGTTGTCATGTTGACAACATAGGAGTTCGCACCTCTTTTTATGCACATGGTGTCTCCAACATCTCCACTTGAGATACACCTTGTCATACTTATCCTCTCATCTACAATGAAGGATAAGACATGTGCTTAGTTGTCATGTTTATCTTATCTCCTAGCACCTTCTAGACACATTCTAGATGCATCTTAGAGGCCTTTATAGACATGCACTCCTAGTTTGTATATATACACATAGAACATTGAATAACAATAAATCAATTTTGGATAGTGTTATTCTAATCATACCTTGTTGGTCTATTGTTGTGCTTGTGCTTGAGTTCCTTGATCTTGGGTGATTTTTCCATAAGGAAAATTCTTATTTGGTATCATAGATGTACCAAATTCTTATATGGTATTAGAGCTATACCAAATTCTTAAATGGTATCAGAGTTGTACCAAACTCTTACATGGTATTAGAGCTCTTGGGGAGATTCTCTTCACATAGCTGTTCGAGACCATCTTTTTGCTTTAGCACCTTGGCCCAGATCTAGAGTAACATGGTCATTGGGAGCATCTAGAGCCAAAGTGAACCTTGTCATTACATGTGGAACATCGATTTGGTGAAATTTGACTATAAATTTGCCTGCCCTTGGCCATAGTCAAATCTAAGGCAAAGTTTTCTTTGCAAACTGGCACTCGAAGGCCGATTTGCAAGTTCGGTATGATCATTCTTTAGATCGACAATTTCTTCATTTAGATTGTTATTTATTTCTCTCTGCATTGTTATTAGATTAATTTTGTAAATTTTTGGATTTTTTTCTGGCAAGTTGGCCCTGCAAAGAATTTTTTTTTCCAGGAACCAGGAAGTGACACCCTAAACTCTATGAGGAATATTCACTATGGATTGGAATATTCCTCATATAGTGGCATAGGCTCATAAATCTGGCTTGCACACATTTGTTGTTTCATGTACTTTTTGGTCAATCTTATTTCTCAAGCAATGCATCAGTGAACAAAAATCCCATGGCTACTATCCTTCTGGCTACTCTTTATTCAAATAGGAGGCGTTGAGTTTTTAAATAACTCATAAAACTTAAAACCCACCAATGTGGGATTAATATTTGGCCCCCACTATCGAAAACCCTTCGTTGGCCCCACAGAACATACCTCTGATTGCCAATATTGAAGATTCTGGCACTTTACAAGCTTTTGGCCCCATTGCAGATTTCCTGACCTCCTCCAGCTCACTGCATAATTCATGGCCAAGGTTATTTGGCTCCCCACTAGCATTATAGAGCTTCGAAAATGATCCCACTCTGGTGAAAAAAACTCTTAAAACCTTGTGTCTATGGTTGCAAATCTTGTTTTGCGACGTGGTGAAAATTTGCTAAATGCCCACTCAGCCATGTGGACCCACCAACCTTGCCGCTACAAGACACGTCATAGGTGACTCGAATATCATCAAATGTCAACCTAAAGTTGTACCTTCCCAGTTAGCAAGTACATGTTAGCTACCAACTTGACCCCATCTTAATAGATCATATGACTATATAGCTTCTATGTCAGTGTACGGTCCTGCCACATCAACAAACAAAACTTTTTTTTGCTTATGTTAGCATTTCATGGAATTAAATCTAATAGCCATATAACCATCATTAATAGGTACTTTTGAACTACTATGGCAGCTATTTGACCATCAATTTAACATCGCATTTTGATTCATAGACTCCTATCCAGATGTAGCTTTGATTTGATAGTCAGACTTTTGGAGGCCATACCTTAGTCATTCGGACTGCAAATTAGGTGCCATTTTTTTAAATTTTAGGGTATAATTGCTTGAACTCTTTAGCGGTGTTGTTCTTTTCTGGTTTTGGTGCACATATTTGTTAGGAATCACATCTTTTGGCAAGTGTGCCTATTTAATCCTATATTTTACAACTTGAAATGCTTCATACAGGCTCATCTAGACACATTTACAAGTTTCTTTTTTTTTTGAAAGTGCTTAATTTTTTGTTTAATTTCTAGATCTAAAATCACATTATACGATTTTGTAGACAGAAATATCACTTTCAAACTTACGACCTTTTCTACATTATATTGCTTTGATTACATTTTAGAGTTGTTGTACATTTGAGCTACAATGCTTAGTGGTAGATTTAGGTCTCAAAAGGTAGTTGTATATAGCAAAATCAGAAGTCCACCTTGTCCATTTTGACAAGTGGCCTATTGTACGTGCACCACCTATAAAGAATTGAACCCTACATTAGGGGGTTGATTGATTTATTTTTCATTTTAGGGGATACATTTATTAGTATATCATGGAAGAGGAAGATTCAATTACCTTGACACTAGAAAACTATAAGCAGTGGATTCAATTAGTTCTCACTTATCTTAGTCACCATACTGCATTACCATATGTAAGAGAACTCTCCTACAATTAGGACACAAGTTCCATCATTTTTTGTACCCTCTTTCTCTATATGGATATGGAGGTTATGGATTCACTTGATGACATGAAGTGAAATGATCTAATATGATATTTGGATCTATCTTTGGGAGCTTTATGGAGATCCACACATTCCTTCATTCCCAAAAGATCTTTTACCTCTAGTTGTAGTTGTATCCTATCCAGATGAAATCAAACCTCTAGATGCTCATGTTTCTTCTATTGATCTAGTTCCAACCAAAAATGCCACAGTGGTAGGTCCACCAGAGTAGGGTACACCTATTCTTCTAGCTCCAACATTAGTGGATGACTTCTTGGTAGACATTTCAAGTTTGTTCATGGAGTCACACATAAAAGATTTGGGAGATGCCATTGATGATATGCATCTTCTCTTTGATGAAGTAGATACTTCTTCAATTTTCGTGAGGGATCACTCGAACCCTCCTATCCATTCTCTACATGATTAGTCTTCATAGGTTGATGTGATTGTGGATCCTTGTGTACAAAAATTGCAGGAGGTCTCTTTATCATTTGAGGAGACACTTAGTTCTTCAAGACAAGTTCTACATACATCCTTGCTAGATCTACACTCATTCTTTTCAGTAGTCTTGGAAGGAGAAACCATCAGCATCGACATAGGGACAGTTGGGTAGGTTTTAGAGACACCATTCCTCATCAGGATTATTTCCACACATAGGGGAAGCATCTCATTTGTACCCCTTTCATTGTTTCTTCCAAAGGGGAGGAACATTATTCATCACTCATGGACCAACTTCTACCTTGGTGTAGCTATCACTGATTGAAACTCTTTATTTGGGGGTGGGGGGGACTACCTAGTCTCTCTTCCTCTTCTTTCTTATGGAGGAAATTTTCCCTCTTATGGGGTTTTTTCCTTCTCATATTTCTCTATTGTATATACTTGATGTATGTCATAATGGGGGGGTCTTGAATACTCCATCCATCCATACATCTTTTCATTTTTCTTTTTGGGAGAGGATTTTTCCCATGAGGTTTTCCCTCTTTATCATCTTTATGAGAGATTTCATTTCATTATGCACATGGGTACCTAACAAGGCCTAGTTGTCAGGAACCATCAAGCATTCATCCTAGCTTTTGTGAGCTTAAGTGCATTCCCCTAAGTCACACTTAAGGGGGGTTGTTGGTGTAAATAAGTATTTACTATTTATAGTTTACTTAAGTTTACTTCGGTTAATGCATCATTTAATTATTTATTAGTTAGTCACATAGGAGTATGCATATTCTTGTGAGTTGTCATGTTGACAACATAGGAGTTTGCACCTCTTTTTGTGCACATGATGTCTACAAGACATGAGTTAGTGCTCTAATTAAGCACATGGTATCTTCAACATCTCCACTTGAGATACATCTTGTCATACTTATCCTCTCATCTAAAATGAAGGATAAGACATGTGCCTAGTTGTCATGCTTATCTTATCTCCTAGCATCTTCTAGAGACATTCTAGAAGCATCTTAGAGGCCTTTATATTCAGGCACTCCTAGTGTGTATTTATACACAAAGGACATTGAATAGCAATAAATCAATTTTGGATATTGTTATTCTGATCATACCTTGTTGGTCTAATGTTGTACTTGTGCTTGAGTTCCTTGATCTTGGGTGATTTTTCCCTAAGAAAAATTCTAATTTGGTTTCATAGCTATACCAAATTCTTACATGGTATTAGAGCTATGCCAAATTCTTACATGGTAGTAGAGTTGTACCAAATTCTTATAGATACACATTTTGTTCATTTCTTATTTTTTGAATTTATGCTCTCATTGTTTCTATTTATCCCTCCTATAAATTAAGTTTATAATAGATACCTTTAAATAAAATTAAGTATATAAATATATTTTATAAACAAGAAGGTGTTTATCTCTCTAATAAATTAAGTGTAAAGTAGATGCCTTTAAATGAACTAAGTGTTGTATTGTTTAGAATAACTGAGCGGAGAGGGGGTGAATCAATTATCCAAGGTCCAAATGTGCTAATCAAACTTTTCAATACATACACGCATCCATTAGATTTTTTCATTTCAACTAATTGACATTTATTGTAAATCATACTCTTTGGTTTGTTCAACTGTGGCAATCCTTTGACTCTCTCCATTTTAATGATACTAACTAGGCTATCAAAATTTACATTGTATAACCTCTTGTGCCATAGCTATACACCATCAAATTGCATAATAATACAAGTAGCTTCATTCATAATAAGGTAGAATATATTACCTCTAGTTTTCTCTTCACTTCCAAGAAGTTTCAATCAGTGTTATAAATCTTGGCCTTCTTATTTTCAAATTCAACCTTACATCCTGAGCTATTTAGTTGTGGCACACTCAATAATTTATAGTTAAGTCCTTCCACATAGTAAGCATTATCACACATGATCTTATTTATTAGTCTAATTTATCCTTTTAATTTTATTGAACATGGTGCATCATTACGAAATCTAACATGATTTCCTTTACAGTGCTCAAGGGTAATGAACTTACTTTTGTCTCTAGTTATGTGTTGTGAACATCCATTATCAATGATCTATCTATCATATTTAGTTACATAGGAAACTAATGCAGTTGTCTCATTGTTATCAAATTCATCCTTCATAGCAATATATACACCTTCAACATCATGATATTCTGATCCACTATCATATTCCTCCTCAAAAATGTACCAAAATTTCTTTCCTTTATCTTTATAAACTTTATTGATTTCATCCTTTCTTCTTCTATATTTGCCTTCACTTTTGTTGCATTTCTTTTTAGGGCATCTAGCTACAATATGCCCAACCTCATCATAGTTAAAGCATATGATAGTTAAATTACCTTTGTAATTTCCTCTTCCTCTATGAAATTTCCTTGCCAATAGCACTTCAAGTTCTTCAAATTCTTTGTCATCTATATCACTAGCACTTGCATTAGTTCTAACCTTTTTCTCTTTCTTGTGCTTTGATTCTTTCAATTTCAGTTGAGCTTTGAAAGTCAAATCAATACTCTTAGTTTTGAAATTAATATAATTAGGAAGTTCAAAAATAAGTAGTGAGTCTGCCAACGAAGCCTTCAAGGGTTAGATTTCTACCAAGGGCACACCTCAATTATTATATTGCAGAGATGCTAATAGCATAGATAGGAAATATGGTTCTCAACACTTTTCTTATCATAGTCTCATAATCAATGATTCCATTTTCTTCTCTAATTGCATTAACAATATCCTTGACTCTTGCACAATACTTGACTATGGTCTCACTTTTTTTCATTCTCATTTCATCAAACTTCCCTCTTAAAAGCCCAGCTTTGGCTCTTAAAACATTTGTATCTCCTCTATAATTTTTTTGTATAGCATCTCACATCTTCTTCGTAGTATCACATGCTTTGATTTCATCAACCTTTAAGTATCTTAGGGAGTATGCAATCTCTAACATTGCTTGGTTGTGTTCTTTCTTCTTTTTTAGATCATCAATAGTTGTAGCACCAACAAGATCAACATGTTCAATACTGATAGTTGATTAAGAATAATCTCCAAGTCCTCCTAGGTATAGCTTCATCAAGCTTTTCCATCCAAGAAAGTTATCTCTATTGAGCATGGGCACCTCTTTTATGTAAATCTTGACCATTGGCTTCTAATATCTTCAAACTATACACTCACAAGAACCTAGCTCTAATACCAATTGTTGGACTATTTATAATGATTAAGAGTAGGGGGTTGAATCAGTTATCCAAGGTCTAAAAGTAAAAATCAAAATTTTCAACAAATGCATGCATCTATTAGATCATAAAATATTATACCCTTATGCATATTCGTATATCAAAATAACTTTGCAGAGATGTAAACATGAAACATAACAGATTCAATTACACATTTGACATAAGGATTTAATGTGGAAACCCAATTTGGGAAAAACAACCAGTAACATGCTACCTATTCACTCTTCTAAAGTGAGTCTTGTTAAAGTCTAGACCTATTAAAGGTTACAATGCACACTGTTAAATGTGATCTTGTTAGAGAAATTCAATTACCCTATTAGGAGTAAGTCTTGTGAGCCTAGTGTGGCTTCTAGTATGTTATCTCCTTAGATAGATAATTTAGATCTTTTATCACTTCATCACAATCATCTATCTTAGGGTTAGGTAGGATTCATTGAATCTACCCATCTTTCCATTTCATCCCTCTAGAAACTTCTGTTACAAATTACTTTGAATTTGACTCAAAATAGTTTACCTTGAATTGTATACCACCAGCTCATCAAGCTTATCTTCTACATGCTTCACACAATTTTAGAAATCAACTATATTGGCTTAGATTCGTTAGTTCTTCAATCAAACTTATTTTTATATCATTCAGTGATTATATGTTGTTACTCAAAATTCATTGTCTTTTCTTACTCGACCAATACTAGATTGCTTGACACACACTAAAGTTTACTAATGCTCAACATCTACTAAAATTTACTTGACATATATTGAAATTTTATCAACGATCACTAATTTTCTTCTTGTCTTGGCACCTATTGACTTTCACTTGGTCTGTACTATTTTCTGCTTGCCCTCCGTTGAATTTTCTCAGCTTACACTATTCACTTAGTTAGGCTCGGTAGACACTTTTCTTCACTTAATCTTCTTCCAGTCTTTGTTTGAGTAACCTTTCAGTATAGACTCAAGTAGATAAATAATACATGATATCATCAATTTCTTACTTGTTCTTAGTGCTCCTTTTTTATACACTTTCTAGGTTCTCTTGTTATACATCCTCTTAAAATCATCTTCATCAATCAACTCAAATGATAGCATATAGACCAAATTAGTAGTTGTCTCACCAAAAAGTATTAGTTTTGACATTAGTGAAAGAACAATGATTACTCCATGATAAGTTTGATCAATCTCTTTTCCATAAAAATCTCCTTCTTTTTCTTCTTAATAATCTAATCTCAACAATCTCCCTCTTTTGTATTAACAGAAAATCAATACCAACAATAATACCAAAAATAACTATCTTCCTCTATCTATCACCCTCTATTAGTATCTATATGCACTCATTATCACCATCTTCTATCTAATCTAACTCTCTAATCTCATCTATCTCATTTATCTCATTTGTCTCATCTGTCTTTAGTATATTCTCCCTCATTTGATCTATTAGTCAAAAAATAGTATATTCTCTCCCTCTTTCTTTAGGTTACCTCTACCTCTTTGACAATAATCCAAAGACTTTTCATCTTAATATGTTATTTTCTTCAATATGGGTTCTCCCTTAGTCACCTTGTATGCGACTATAGAATCTTCTCTTTCAACTCTTTCTTTACTTGATGCAGCTCCTAAAGTAAGATTGATTGCATCAAGTTGTAAGATACATCATTGAGATCGATTGATGCAAGGCACTAATTTTCTTATTTAAGTAGCTTTGGATAGAGATATCGCCCCTAATTTACCTCTTTGATATTTATGAGCATCCTTAGGTAAAGCTTTTATGAATATATAAGCTATATGTTCCTTTGCATCCACATATTCCATTCTCACTTCTTTTCCTTGAACCAACTTTATCAAGTAACGATACTTGATTGCAATGTGCTTGTATGCATAACAGGGTTCTTAGATATGTTTATAGCACTTGTATTGTCATAGTAGATTACAATAGGTTCATAAATTTTATTGTTAATTCCTTTGAGTAACTATTTAATTGATACCACATTTGTGTAGTTCATTGCAATGACCACATATTTACCTTCAACAATAGATTGTGAAATACAATTTTGTTTCTTACTATTTCATGAGACTAATCTCTTTCCCAAGAAAAATGCTTTGCCACTTGTGCTCTTTCTATTATCAATGTTTCTGGCCCAACCAGCATTTATATAGGTTCTCAAATTAAATCTATCATTCTTCTTGTAGTACAAACCATAATATTGTGTTCCTTTCAGATATCTCATAATTATTTTGACAATCATTAGGTGATTATCGTTAGGATTTATTGAAAACCTTAGAACAATCCCAATATCTTAGGCTCTATCATTCTTCTATGTACAACATATTGTAATTTCTCAATCATAGACCTATATAATGGTTCCAAAATCATCAGTCTTTGATAGTTTATGTCATATCACCATGGGAGTACTAACAAGGTTTGAATCTTCCATACCAAATGTTTTTAAAATCTCTTTTACATACTTTGATTGAGTAATGTAGATACCACATTTCACCAGATATACTTGTAATCCAAAAAAAAATTAAATCTCACCAAACATAGACATCTCAAATTTTTTTATCATTTCATTAACAAATCCCTTGCAGAATGCATTTTGACCTCCAAATATGATATTATCAACAAATATTTCAGCTAGCAAAATACCTTTTGCTCCTTCAGACCTCTATTATAAATTACTATTTTCATCAATCTTCACAATGTAATTGTGTAGCCTTCCATACCATGCTCTAGGTGCCTACTTTAAATCATATAAAGCCTTGTGTAGTGTACATACCATATTCTTCTCATTTGGAGCAACAATTCGTTCAGACTATTCAATGTAAACTTCTTGTTCTAGTATCCTATTTAGAAGTGTTGACTTCACATTCATTTGACAAAACTTGAAACCTTTGTGTATGATTTGATAAAATATGCAAATCAAATCCACAAGCCCTTGAATCACCTTCACATAGAAAACTTGTCACAAAGAAGAAAAAGACAAGAAGAGGCAAGGGTTTGATTTGAAAATAAAAAAATTGTATTCTTAGATAATTGATGTAAATTTTTGTACAATATGATATTCATATAAACTAGGAGAGCCTATTTATAAAGGCCTCTAGAATGCTTCTAGAAAGAGCTAGAAAGAGCTAGGACATAAGCATGACAGCTAAGCATACATCCACAAAAAGTGGATTGCCCTCCATGTAGATGAGAGGATAAGTATGACAAGGTGTACCTCATGTAGAGATGTTGTAGACACTATGTACTAAAATAAGGTGCAAACTTCTGTGTTGTCAACATGTTGGCATGTGAGAGTATGCTTACTCCTAGGTGACAATAAAGCAATGCATTTATCCTATGTAAACTTAAGTAAAGTGTAAATAATAATTATTTACACTAACACCCCCCTTTAAGTGCAACTTAGGGAAATGCACTTAAGCTCAAAAAAATTATGATGAAATGCATAATGGGTCCTGGCAACTAGGCCATGTTAGGTACCCATGTACAAATGCAATAAAATGCAATGCAATCTCCATAAACTGAAGACAATAGAGAAAAATCACTAGGAAAAAACCTACTCCTAAAAGAGATAGCTAAAAACCTAGTGAAGGACTGAAGAAGCCTCCAACTAGAGGAATGTCCCAGAAAATAGGAACAAAGAAGAGATCATGAAGAACATCACTCAAGCATGAAGAAGCCGCAAACTCTATCAAAAAGAAACTGTTGATTTGTAGAACCTCCTCTAAAATAGAAGGCTATAACCAAAGTAGGAACACCAAGAAAAGTGTCTATATGCTAGATGATCTATCTCACTAAAATGCATAAGTATCTAGCCACTACAATTGCCTAGTATATGGGATCAAATATTTAATACATAGCTTGCTCGAAAAAAGTATTGAACCAAGGAAGCATTAGAAAAAATAGAAGAACCCACCCTAATTTAGATAGGGTGAGGTGACAAGAAACTGAGAAAGTGGGCCAAAATTCTTCTATAGAAAGAACCAAGAACATCGAGAGTGAGGGAGAGGTACAAACACTGATAAAGGCACATGTCACCAACACATCATGGGGCTAATGTCATGGAAGGTTAACTCACTTGAAAAAGAAATAGGACACAAAAAAGGCATACAACTATCCCCCCATGCCACTTTATAATATAGTACAAGTAAATCACAATGATGAAAACAATCTTGAAAAGTAGGGAGTGACACTTAATCTAAATGCATTTTCATAAAGATGCTTACAAATAATATCAACAATGATTAGAAAGGAAAGAAAGTTGACACAATAGATAGTACATCCGAAAAGAAAAGATCCCGTGCCATAAAAATGATCCTCAAACCTGCAACACCCAAGATATCCACCATAGTACAAAAAAGAAAAAAAAATCATTGAAAGAGCATGGGGCAAAATTTGAAGGAAATTATAGCATTTCCAAAAACATGACAAAACCATCTTTCCAAAAATATAATATTTTCAAAAAATGGAGATGGGATGCTCAAGATAAAACTACCTAACTTAATATCTTTGTCTCGGAACCAACTTTCTAATGCTTCTTTTGGATCGAAAAAAGACTTCCATATGCTCAAGTTATGGCCAAAAAACTAATGGTAGGTCAAAAAAGGACCTAAAGGGCTTGCATGAGGTGCTGATGTAGTGTTGACATCATGATGAGATCAATATTTCACTGGTTTAAAATTGATGGCATGGAGGTCATCATAGAAAAAACTACCACATGGCAGTGCCATATAACATCCACGTGCCAGTGAGGCCCGAAAAAGGTGATGTGGCACTTGACACATGGCATCTATTGACGTGGCACTTGTGCCATGTGGTAGTGCCTACTAAACCACGTGGGTTGACGTTGTAGTTAGAGAGGAGGGTGGGTGAAGGCAGCAAAGCATAGGAGGTGGAAGCAGAGGGGGCCTTAGGTGGTAGCCATAGAGTAGTGGCAGGGAGGAGTTGCAGTGGCTACAGGTTGGTAATAGCTATGCTACTGCGGTGATGGTGCCTATAGGGGCGGTTGCATTGTGGCGGTGGCTATAGACACTATATTAGTATGTGGGCTGAGCTACGTGGGTGCGCCAGTAGTGCATAGGCAGGATGTCACTAATTAATTTGTTCAAATGTCCCGATTTGCATGTAGGAGGTCGTACAGCCTTGTCAGGTAAAAAAATTTGCCTCACAGAGCAACGTTGTCCAAAATGGACAAATTTGATATGGAAATGAGGGTTTTGATGCCTTTTGAATCCATCTGTGAAGTCTATTTTTCCTCAAATTGCTTTAAAAAATAGTGATCCCCCTATTTTCTTAGGAAATACTTGAATAACTCCATGTTTGATCCATCAAACCCTTGTTCTCCCTTTGTCTCCAAATTTTGAACAAGCTACAATAGATCTAGGTTTGATACCATGTAGGATTTAAGCAAATACACAAATCAAATCCATAAGCCCTTGAATCACCTGCATGTAGAAAACCTATCAAAAAGAAGAAAAAGATAAGAAGAGGCAAGGGTTTGGTTTTAAAATAAGAAAATTGTATTCTTAAATGATTAATGTAAATTACTATACAATATGATATACAAATACACTATGAGAGCCTATTTATAAAGGCCACTAGAATGCCTCTAGAAAGAGATAGAAAGAGCTAGGAGATAATCATGGCAACTAAGCATACATCCAAAGAAAGTGGATTATCCTCCATGTAGATAACAGGATAAGTATGACAATTTGTACCTCATGTAATGATGTTATAGATGCCATGTGCTAAAATAAGGTGCAAACTCCTGTGTTGGCAACAAGTTAACATGTGAGAGTAGGCTTACTCCTAGGTGACAACAAAGTAATGCATTTATCCTAAGAAAACTTAAGTAAAGTGTAAATAATAATTATTTCCACTAACACTTTGTAAGTTGAATAAGCAAGAAAAGTTCTTATTCCTTCCAATCTAGGAACTAGGGAAAATGTATCTCCATAGTCAATTTCGTATTCTTGTGCATATCCTTTGCAAACTAATCTTTCTTTATTCCTTGTTACTTCACCATTCTCATCTAGTTTGTATCTATATACCCACTTGGTTCCAATAAAGAATTTGTTCTCTGATCTAGGTACCAATGTCCAAGTTTTGTTCTCAATTTGATCAATCTCTTCATTCATGGCTTGGATCTAGTTTTCATTTTCTAATGCATCCTTAGCTGATCTAGGTTCATACACACTTATTAAACATGATTCATTTGTCAATTATTTTTTGGTAATTGTTCCATCTTCTTTATCTATAATGATTTGTTCTACAGGGTGATGTGATCTAACATACTTTGGTAGCCTTGGCTCTATTCTTCTTTCTGAAATAAACATTTCATCAATCTTAGAATCACTATGTACCTCTATATCAGGTAATTCAATATGTCTTTCTTGTAAACTGATCTTTGTATTGGAATGAGTTTTTGCTTCTATTTGTAACTCCACACTTGAATGCAACTTGACACCCATTGCATGTGACTCAGTAGTCAATGATTCTTTTTTATTTACATCTTAATTCAAAGTACCTTCATTAGAAGGCATATCTTCATAAAATTAGGAAAATTTTCTATACTCTCTAGATTCCTTCTTCTACTCATCATCATGTATCTATGTATATTCATCAATCTTCTCATTTGCACTTTCCACAACTTTGTTAGTGGTAGTAATTAAACACTTATAATTTTTACTAATTTTGGAGTACCCTAGGAATATAATTTCATCACATTTTGCACCAAACTGACGTTTTCTATTGTCTTTTAGAATATAACACTTGCTTCCAAATATTTTAAAATATTTAACATTGGGAGACTATCCATACCATAGCTCAAAAGGTGTGAAATGTGTACCTTTCTTTACTTGCACTCTATTTAAGGTATAGGCATTTGTACTTACAACTTCTCTCAAATATTTCAATGTAACATTCATCTCCATTATTAATATTCTAGCACAATCCATTACAGATATGTCTCTCCTTTTAGCAATCCCATTTTCTGGACGAAGTTTTTCTTTTGATTCCTCTATCATTATAGTAGACTTCAAATTTATTTGATGTAATTAACTCTCCACGTTTGTCAGATCTCATACATTTCAAACTTTACCTATTTCTTATTCAACTATTTCTAGATATGACTTAAACATCTAGAAAGCATTAGATTTCTTTCTTAAGAACATCACTGACATCATTCTAGATTAATCATCAACAAATAAAATAAAGTATCTTTTACCTTTGTAGCTGTACATTAATTGGCCCACATAAATCAGTATGTACCAATTCCAAAATTTGTTTAGAATTATGAGTCTTACTCTCAAAAGTAGATTTTTTCATTTTAGCTAATTGACATTGTTTGTAAATCATATTCTCTAGTCTTTTTAACTTCGGCAATCTTTTTACTCTCTTCATTTTATTGATACTGACAAGGTTATCAAAATTTACATTGCATAACCTCTTCTGCCATATTCACACATCATCAAACTGCATAATAAGACAAGTAGCTTCATTCATATAAAGGCAAAATAGATTACCTCTATTTTTCTCTCCACTTCCAAGAATTTTTCAATCAGCATTATAAATCTTGTTCTTCTTAAATTTACAAATTCAACCTTACAATCTGAGCTATATAGTTGTGACAAACTCAACAAGTTATAGTTAAGTCCTTCAAAAGAGTAAGCATTGTCACACATGATCTTATCTATTAGTCTAATTGATCCTTTTCATTTTATCAAACATGGGGCATCATTACCAAATCTAACATGATTTCCTTTATAGTGCTCAGGAGTAATGAACTTATTTTGTCTCCATCGATCTGTTGTGAAAATCCATTATCAATGACCCATCTATCATCTTTGATTACATAGGAAACTAATGCAATTGCCTCATCTTTATCATATTCATTCTTCATAACAACATAGACAACTTCATCATCATGATATTATGATCCAATATAATATTCCTTCTTAGCAATGTACCAAGATTTCTTTCCTTTATCTTTATAACCTTTATTAATTTCATCCTTTCTTCTTCAATATTTGTCTTCACTTCTTTTGGGTTTCTTTTTAGGACATCTAGCTACAATATGACCAACCTCAAATGTTATAGTTAAAGCATATGATAGGTAAATTAACTTTGCAATTCCCTTTTTGTCTATGAAATTTCTGTTCCCACAGTGCTTCATGTTCTTCAAAGTCTTCCTTATCTATATCACTATCACTCGCAACAATTCCAACCTTTTTATTTTTCTTGTCGTTAGATTCTTTCAATGTCAATTGAGCTTTGAAAGATGAATCAGTACTCTTAGATTTTAAATTATCAATATTAAAAAGTTCAAAAGTAGTGAGTCTTCCAACTAGACCTTTAAGGGTTAGATTTCTACCAGGGGCACACCTCAATTCTTGTATTGTCGATATGCTAATAGCATAGATAGGAAGCATAGTTCTCAACACTTTTCTTATCACAGTCTCATTATCAATGATTCCATTTTCTCCTCTAATTGCATTAACAATATCCTTCACTTTTTAAAAATAATTGACTATAATCTCACCTTTCTTGCATGTTCATTTCATCAAACTTTCCTCTTAAACTTTCAGCTTTGGCTCTCAGAACATTTGTATCTCCTCTATAACTTGTTTGTATAGCATCATACATCTTCTTCATAGTATCCCATTCTTTGATGTCATCAAATTCTAAGTAGCTTAGGGCAGATGCAATCTCTAACATTGCTTTTCTTTCTTCTTTTTTAGATTATCAGTAGTTGTAGAACCAATAGGATCCCCATGTTCAATAGTGATATTTGACTGAGCATAATCTCCAAGTCAACCTAGGTATAGCTTCATCAAGCTTTTCCATGTAGGAAAATTGTTTCTATTGAGCTTGGGTTTCTTCAAATTTTGCATGCACAAAAACTTAGCTCTAATACCAATTGTTAGAATGTTTAGAATAACTGAGAGGGGGGGGGGGGGGGGGGGGTGGTGGTTAATTAGCTATCCAAGGTCTAAAGGTACAAATCATTTTTTTCAAGACATGCATACATCTATTAGATCATACAATATCATACCTTTATGCATATTCATGTCCTAAGTCAAAATAATTTTGTAGAAATGTAAACATGAAACATAACAAATTCAATAATACATTTGACACAAGGATTTAATGTGGAAACTTAATTTCCATAAAAACTACCAGTAACATGCTACCAATTTTCACTCTTCTAAAGTGAGCCTTCTTAAAGGCCAACCCTATTAAACGTTACAATGGACATTGTTAAATGTGAAATGGTTAGATAATTTCAATCACCCTACTAGGAGTGAGCCTTGTTCAAGGACTTTAGAACATTCCATTGGAACATCACCCTGTTAAAGGATTTACAAATGACTTTTAGGTCAACCAAGTAATCCAAAGGATTTATCCTAGCTGATGTAATTTCTAGAAAGTAACAATAGGACCTTGATCTTATAATAAAACAACTCATTTGGTGATTACAAATCTCACATTAAGTCCTCCATTCTACTTTGCATTCATCCTCTCCATCTCCATAGCTTGTTCACCCTTCAAGATTTCAACTTCTTAAAACTCCTTGCTTACTTTGCCAAATGTAGATCCATTCATGTAAGCACCATATGAAGCAATACCCTAGACTTTCTATCCTTCTTAGATTCAAACTCTTCTCCTCTACTCCACAAATTTTCTTATTGCATGTTATATTTTTAAATAGATAATTTAGATAATTTTTTCACTTCATCACAATCATCCATCTTAGGGTTAGATAGGATTCATTGAATCTACCGATATTTTTATTTCATCCCTATAGAATCTTCTGTTAAAATCCACTTTGAACTCATCTCAAAATGGTTTACCTTGATTTTTGTGCCACCAACTCATCAACCTTATCTTCCACATGATTCACACAATTCAAGAAATCAACTATGTTGGCTCAGATTTGTTAGATCTTCGATCAAACTCATTTTACCATCACTGAAAAATTACATACTGATACTCAACAATCATTGTCTCTTATTACTTGGCCAATACTAGATTGTTTGGCACAAACTAAAGGTTATTGATGCTCGACATCTACTAAAATTTACTCAGCATATACTGAGATTTACTTGGTCATTGGTGATTTTCTTCTTTTCTTGACACCTATTGACTTTCACTCAGTCTATAATATTTTCTACTAAGCCTCCACTGAGTTTGCTCACCTTACACTATTCACTCAGTCATGCTTGGAAGACACTTTCTTCACTCAATCTTCTTCTATTCTTTCCTTGAGTAACCTTTCATTCCACACTTAAGTAGATAAAAAAAACTCTATATCATCAATGTCTTACTTGGTCTTAGTGCTCCTTTTATACACCAATTAACTTGTCCTTTCTAGGTGGGTGATCCCACAATAATGGGTTTCACTTTTTGACCAATTTTGACACTGAAATCAATATTTTGGCAACAAATGTCACATTAAAGTGACTATATCTCCAAAACTATAAATAATTTCAAGATGACATAAACTAGTGATTTTGAGTACTTTGTTCCTACTTTGTAACCATATTTTTTAATAAAAAAAATAAAATTATTTATATCAATTTTTTTATCTCCTCTGAAAAGTGGTACATAATAAAATTCAATATTTTTAAAGAGTGACATTCCGTTTGACACACATAACTTTTTTTTTAGAAATGATAATGGAGTAATTCTTTCAGCGTTAGATTTGTAAGATCAATATCCAGAAGATGTATTTGGTTTGATTTATTTTGATTGACTATTGTATAGTTTATGAAGTTTTGAAGTGACACAAATTGTAATTCAGACATATGTTCTGTTTGACACAGATAATTTGAAGTGAATTTATCATAAACCTAATTTTTTTTTGAATAGAAAGGTATCTCAATAAGATAGTTCCTACATATTTAAAAAAAAAAATTTGACCTGATTTACTAATTTTCCCGAGGTGTCGAAGTCGGTTGATGTTCAATCGGTAATGAACCTATAATGAGTTAAACTCATATTTGAAAGTCTTAATGACTAAAATATGTATTACAATTATAGTCATTGGAAAGCTTGCTCCGAGGAGCACATTTTCACATTTTTTATTTTACAGTAGGAGATCATTCTCCTGCAATTATGGGAGTCAAAATAAAAAACAAAAAACAAAAAACAGAAGGAAAAAGGGTTAAAATTTCCCTAATTTTACTCATTCGCGCAAACATATTGGGCATGTTCACTCAAACGTATGAGAAAAATAATTCGACAGCCAGAATTTTTATTCAATGTGTTCACGCAAACATTTAAAATAATTTGTGTTCACACGAACATACAAAAAAGGCAAATTTAGCAAGATCTCAAACAGAAAAGCAAAATTTCAATCACAAAATCGCCATTGCAAATATGTTCGCATGAACATATTAGCAAGGTATGTTCACACAAACATACCTTATTTAAACTTAATATGTTCACATGAACATATAATGCTTAAATGTTCGTGCGAACATAGTTAACATGTTCAGGCGAACATACGTAAAATTCTATAAGCAAATTTTTCATCATTTCACGATTTCCTTCATCCCCCAAAAGTGGTACCTAGTATTGTGGGCTCACCCAAGTTCTCTTGTTATCCTTTCTTTTCAAATCCTATTCATCAATCAACTAAATTGATAGCATATATACCAAATTACAAGTTTTCACACCAATAAGTAGTAGGTTCAACATTAGTAACAAAATAATAATTGTTCCATGACAAGTTCTATCGATCTCTTTTCTCAACAATTTTCTTCTTTTTCTTCCTAAGAATCTAATCTCAATACTAAGTATA
Source organism: Cupressus sempervirens (assembly GCA_028749045.1). NCBI lineage: Eukaryota > Viridiplantae > Streptophyta > Pinopsida > Cupressales > Cupressaceae > Cupressus > Cupressus sempervirens. The sequence goes on from CM053789.1 coordinate 460,406,032, forward strand.
TATTACTCACTACAAAGAATGTAAAATGTTTGAATTGGTTCCTCTCTAGAATGATTGTATGTGTTTAACCTAAAGTTGTATTCACTCAAACAATAAGAAAAAGATTTCTTATAAATTCACCTCATTCAATATTGAAAAAAATATTATTTCATATAGAAAACATGTGCCACACCCACTTGTTTTATATGTAAACCTTTCTAATAATTTTTTTTTGTACCATGCCTTTCAACACAAAATAACTAGATTTTAATCTTAATAAATGCTTTCATAAACTAGCCCCAAACCATATGCTTTGAAGTAGAAACATGTATGATTTTGCAAACTAGTGAGGTGGACTATAAAAAAAAGATCATAATAAGGCCCCACAAACTACTAAGATGAATATTGTGTTAAACATTTATAGCATTCCTAACAAGACTTTCGTTAATGAAATAATCATATGACCTTTAAGAGAATAACCACCCATATTACTTGACTACTTGTTAATACTTATTGAAAAGGCATGTTAATTTAAAATAGTGAATGTTGATAGGTTTAAAAAATATACCATTTTCTTCAAATATTTTTGTAGATAATGAAAACCAAACATTTGAACTTTTCCTACCTTAAATCCATTTTATGTCTTTGTTTTGTTGTTAGTCTAGAGTTCAATTCATAACTAAAAATTAGTATACATGATTAGATCTAGGATTTACAACCACTAAGCATAAAACACAGCATTTAATCTAGACCTTCTTATAATTTACCAAAAACAAGGAGATGTAATTAACATTAACCATAATATTAATAATATTTATTTACAAATGGACATAATAATGCTAGTGATGAAAAAAAATTATCTATAAAAATGTATGATTTATATCTCCATCAATAAAAATTGTAATCCCTCTTAACCAAAATTGTTTATAGTACTTATTAGTACTCACTTTCTACTTTGATCAAGATAAAAAATAAAAATGGATTTCCATACAATTTTAATAAGGACATATCAAGAGGGGTGTTTCCATTGTAATATAAACTGTTGGGCATCATTATCAAAAACCCAAATAATCCCTATTTGGTTAAGAATGTTATGCCAAAGCATAACAAAATAGGAATAGTGGATTAGGAGGTGAGAGATTGTCTCATCCTCACAATAACATAGCACACACTCACTAACCATGTAGAAGACATATATTTGGAGGTTATCAATTGTCAGGATGATCTTATCCATAATTGGCCAGCAAAAGAAATTTATCTTAGGAAGGAAGTGTGCATTCCAAACATACCTCCAACTTTTAGAGGAGCATCCTTCACAAAAACTATAATAATAGGTTGACCACACATTGAAGTAATCCCAAGTATTCTTTTTCCAAATTAATTTTTCCCTGTCAAATAATGATGAAACATGAGTATATTTCAGAATGATTCCCAAAACCTCATTTAGAACTCTATCCATCAAACATAGATTACCTAGATTGAGGATTTTCCATTTCCCATTCTTAATATAGTTGACCATCCTGAGGCTATAGTTAGCCAAAATGCGATCATTTCAAGTAGAGAACTTTATATAGATTAGAGGAGAGTCCACAACATACTAGTCTACCCAAAACCTAAATGAATTCCAATCTACAATGCTTCATCATACTCCTCTCCATAAATAATTTTTACTTTTAACAATGTTAGTCTAGATCCTTGATCTAGTTAGAAGGTCAACATTATATAAGACCTGGTAGAATGACCTTCCATGGAAATATTTGACCCTTATAATGATTCACTATCAAGAAGGGTAATGGGAAATTCTCCATCCTATCTTACTCATGAGAGTCTTATTTAGGTCTCATATTCTCCTTTTGTTCAACCTGTTATGATATTTTGGCTTAAAAAATTTTTCCCAACACATGACACTCATTCTCATTTTTTCCTTCATTCTCAACCATAAAAAAATCCTATAATTCTTTCCTAGAATGTTCCTAAAATTACTTGACATATTCATCGAGGATAGAAAATAGACTGAGATCCTCTTAATTTAGGTAGCAATAAGTTGGAGTTTTCTAGCATTGTTAATCACCTTGCCTTCCCAACTCACTAACTTCCTTTGCATTCATTTAACAATAATATTCTAGAATTGAGAGTTGAGTTATTTCACTATGAGGGGGATTCCAAGATAAGTGTCAAGGAGGAAAGAAACTTGATAAATCAATTCACTTTTAATTCATAGCTGGAGGTCCATTTCCATGTTGAAGAAATATAAATTTCTATTTCGGTAGTTTATGTGCTATCTATAAATCTCTACATATTGATTTAATATTTTCTTCCATGCTTTGGCTTCCCATATAGAGGACAAGTCATTGAAATGAGGTTTCTCTCGAGGATCTCTACCATCAAAATATATGAATAAGGTGATAAAGAATCACCTTGATGTATCTTGCTCTTACCTTTAAAGAATTTTTCCAAGCACCCATTAGCCATGACCAAAAATTGAACTGAATAAATCATTTCCCTAGTTAAAGAAATGAATCTCTCCACCAAAAAAAATATTCCCAAGATTTTTCAATAAACATCTTGTCCTAACTTTATCATAAGCTTTTGAGATATCCAACTTTATTGTCATACCTAGTTTTCCACTCTAGTTTGTGGAATGTAGAACCTTATAGGAGGTTATTACCACATCCAAAATTTGGTACCTAGGAAAAAAACCATTTTGATTGTGGTTAGTAACTTTTTCTAGAATAGATTTTTATGTAGCTTACAAAATACGTTTGAGAGAATATTATAAATGATATTGCACAAGCTGGTAGGGATTAATTCAACTAAGTGAGATGGATCTCTTTTTTTTAGGATTAGAAAAATATAGGTCTATTTAAATTATTTGAGGTTTCTACAAGTTCTTTTGGGTCATATTTAATGATATCCCAAAATTCATGAAATCTAATGTTGGAGGGAAACCATGCATTCCTAGGACTTTAAATGATCTCTTTCCAAACACTACCCATCTAACCTTGTCTTGGGAAACTCTTCTATTCATCATCTATTAAGTTGATGACACCAATTAGAGCTACCTCTATGGTATTATTGACTTGAGTTTGAGGGGGTTTATTTTTTTTTTAAGAAGTATATGGAGGTCCAAGCCCTAATCTAATCCTCATTGGAAAGTTCAATATTTCTAGCATTAAATAAAGATTAATAATAGTGTTTATCTTCTTGTATTTAGAGACTAACCTATGAATTAAATTCAAATTTCTAACCCCCTTAGTAAACCATCGAGTCCTAGTTTTGTGCTTCTATAATTTTGTTTCTCTACCTATGATTGGCTTCCATCTCATTTGGTAGTAATTTTCCTCATCATGATAAACAAGAAAGAGGCTACCCTTCAACATTCCCTCCTCAATCTGTTTTAATTTAATTTATTTCTCCTTATTCTTCTTGGAAATGTGTCATAAGGATGACTTGTTCCATTCCACCACCTACATTCTAATATTACCTAGTTTTCTAGCTATGCAAATTATGACATTACCCTAGACCCTAATATTATACCATTAAGTAACATAGTCCCTAAATTGGGGATGATAATGAAACATAATCTCATACCTAAAAGGTTTCTTCCTATTGGATCTAAGGCTTATTCAATTAAATAGAGATTGATTAGAGGTAGTCCTCAAGAATGTATGCAAGGGTGTATAGGGAAGGATGCCCCAATCACCTAAGAGAAGAACTTTATCTAATCTGATCTAAATAATATTAATGAAACAGTTGATTTATTTACTAAGTGAATGAAACTCCTTTTAAGTCTATATCAATTAGATTATTTCTCTTGAGTAATCCATACAAATCATGGATACTCTATCAAAACTCCTCTAACCTGCCAAGTTCCTCTGAAGGTTATAGAGGAGTATTAAAATCCCCTCCACATATTATTTTGAAACCCTTTCAATTGGAAATATATAAAGAGGCCTACTCCTAGAATTGAAGTCTCCCACATGGTTTTTGAAAAATAAAATTTTAGAAGAACCCAACTACTAAGGGTATGTGCAGGATCATGGTGTACCAAACTATGGCCTTAAGTGGTAGTGAAAAACCAACAAATCAAGGTTATGTCAACTTGGCACATAATTTTAAAGTGGTTCTGGACTTTATATCAAAAATTTTTAAGAAAATAATCTGTAGGAAATTGAATCTAGTTTCTAAACTACAAGGCCTTATCAAGAGAAAAAATTATTTGATTAGTCAAAAGTTTAGATTTTAATGCAGTACTACAAAAATTTCAGGGCGAAAATAAAAAGTAGGTGTATGTCTGACCACCTTAATCATAATCAAATGATAATATTTTTAAATATAATTTTAGATATAAAAAGTAGACTCATGCTTGGATGTGATGCATATTTTTGGGAATTTTTATTCCAAATAAATAATTAATTATGAATTTTCTACTATATTGTTTTTGGAATTAAAAAACTCCCGTTTCTGACCACCTTAACTAGTTAAAAAAAAATCAAAATCAAGTTTTTTTTTTTTTTTTCTTATACTAGTCGAAGCATAGAATGTGACGCATCTTTTGGATTTCACAAATCTTAAATGGTTTGAAAGTTATAGCTATTTTTCAACTAGTATGTCAATCAGCACTTTGTAGCTAAATCCATTAGAAAATAAGTAATAATTACTTACTAAACTCGTAATTTGACAAACCTTACATTTATGAAAAGCTAAGAACATTCTTAAGAAACCCTTTTCATTACATCAATTTTTGGTTTAAAAAAGTCGTCATGTACATGCTTGAAGTAAAAAACACATAAGAACATGCCAAAAACACATTTTCAAGATGTTTTAAATATGACCATATAAAGTTGTTATCGAAAGATATAGTAGGAATTATAAAGGTATTAATTTTTTTCAGTTAGTATCAGGATGGGTGGGAGAAAAGTTGGAATAGATTTTGAAATTCTTTGAGGCATTTCAGAACTACATATTTTCCAGATCGCCACTTTTTGGCACACCATGATCCTGCACATACCCCTAACCTTATCTAAAGAAACCATCACTAGGAAATTAGGGTGGGTTTGCATCTTAGCCCCATTCAGCTTATCAAGATTACACATAGTCGCAATCACTCTATAGGCATTAGATACTTTATTATAACCATACTTAGCACCTTGTCGAATATATCTAGCCACTTTACCAAAATTGTTCTTATTAAGATTAACCTATTGAGTGAGGATAATATCAACCATATGATCAAAGATTATTTATTTCAGAGAAATTTTTTTCTAGGGACTCTTTAGGCCCTTGATAATATACATGATGAACTTTGAACATTTTTTACTTTTTAAAACATCTTCCAAGGTCCTTTGTTTCCTATGAGTTATATCCAAAGAAGTCTCCCTTTTCCTTACCACTCTTGCCACTGGCTTATTAGTTCTTGTCTCCAAGCTCACATGTTCCTTTGGCAGTCTACGAGTTTTATTCTTGGGTTCCTACCAATCCTTATCATTTATAAATGGTGAAAAGGGGATAGAAGTAGGAAAAATGTCCTTCTCACATGGTAGAGAGACCATCAAAGTACTCTACATCAAGGGGAATTCTAACAGTTAGCTGGAGAACAAGGTAAGACTCTTCATATTCTCCACTCTAATTTGTATTGTTGGAAAGGAAAAATATTCCTTCGGAACCATGAAATTAATTAACAAGGATGAAGAACCTTCTATTAAGTATTTATCATTATCCTTGATGGATAATATATCAATAACTCCATCCCCATAATCTAAAGGGATCTCCCCTTCCTCAATGAATCCATTGGGATCCCCCCTATTCTTGGGCTACTTGGGAGAAGAAACCAACTTCTCAATATTTTCCATAAATTTTATCCATCCGATAGATCAGTAAACCTCTTCAAATTCCCCACAAGGATCACAAGAGATTTTGGGGCCACCCTTGAGGAACACCCTAGGTAATTTTCTCATGGAAAACTCTCCTTGTCTAAGGACATAATCTCTTACATGCTTTCTTCTTCACAAGTAGTGATTTTGTAGTCACTGACCACATGACCATACTTCCTATATTTCTAGTAATATAGATCAGCATTCTAATAGGTGACCATTTGAGTCAAAACTTTCCATATAGATTTCAGAGAAATAATTCTTGGGAGGGGTCTTTTAATAACCTTATTGACACTTGATGTGGCAAACCCAAGACAATATTTATGAAGAGTGATAGCTCAAGGAGCCTAACCCAAACTAGGGCTATTCTATGGAAATTTACACTGATGTTCAAAGCTCAACTTCTATTTAGCCAAATCGAGATAGTGTTTACCATAAGTCCATGTACTCTCCAAAATATGGTTACAATCCTCATTAATGATAAATGTAAATCAAAAGCGAGAACCCAATATAGAAACTACTTCCACTAATCCTTTTCATTTCCATTTATTTGAAACCCATCTCGTAACCATCTCAATGGTTTCTTTTTATAATAAAAAAAATTCCACTAAGCCTAGAGAGTAACCTTAAGAAATATTTTCAACCATTGAATGTGGGAGAAGCATATGAAGACCATTTTTCCCACGTGAGACTACTAGAAAATCTATAGGTGGACATTAATACTAGACTATCCCACTAGTGCACTTTTCCACATTGATTTTTGGATCTCAATATGTTCAACCTTCTCTAGGTTTACCTTGGTGCCAATATTATGAAGACATGCCAAATCATCCAATGACTAAGTTATCCCTAGAAGTCAATTACTTGTCACATTCAAAAGTAGCCCCAGAGTTAGGGCTCCCCATTAGAGGTGATGACAATGAAGAGATCTAGACAAAAATATTTTGGATCTAGAGGGGATAAATCATCCAAAGAAGTGCCCACCATGAGTGGATGTTAAGGTGACATTACAAGTTGCAAAATTCTCAATTTTTTTGTAGTTAAACTCGTTGCCAGTGTCGAAACACTGATTATTATTTTTAATTATGTACTAATTCTTAGAATATTTAAATATTCTTAAGTCATAGTTAATAAATTAATGATTTTTTTCACCATGTAAATATATGATAAAACTCACATGATTCAACCATATAAAAATGACTCAAAATATTATCATGGTCAAGCTTAGGAAAATGAATTCACATCATCATGATGAACTTAGATAAGTGTTTAATTGGATAGTTGTCCATATTTTAGGATAATGATGCCTTGGGATAGAAATTTATTTTTTATATTATTTGACCTCCTATAATTGAGACATTGGGATATGGTGCACTCATCTTGGAAATTCAGGGATGTCCACACCTAGTACCTACATATCTACATAAAAGATGAACATATAGAAATATATATGTATATAATATACAATGGAAGGAAGTGGTACCTCATATAGATCTTCCAACTCATAAGTGACAGTAATTTCCTCCCTAAACCATATCAAACTTGTCATGAAAAAATGTAAAACAAACTCTCACATCATTTGAAAAAAAATATGGGGCAAGTAATCCATAATCATAAACATAAATAGCATCATAACATACACATAGACATAATGAAAATAACCAACACACACATAAAAAGTGGCTTAAAGTATTCTAATGTCGATATTGCAAAGTAAATTGTCATAAGCACATTGCATTCTATATTAAATTATGATACATCCTACACATTTACTTTGTCTTTCTATATCATAGTGAAATGACCAATACTAATTAAAATACATGTATGCTACAAAGTTTAAGATAGGAAATATTACACTTTATCCCTCTATTTAAAGCTATGTTTATGATTTACGTACTTCCTATACTTTATAGTCAATTACATTTTTCCCTATGAATAACACCCTTAATTCAATACTAATGAGAGCCACCTAAAGGTTATCAAAACATTCAAAGTCTAGGAGGATATATCTATTGACATTAAGGTGAATTTGTCTATTAGTGACTCAAAACTTAGTCAAATGGTTGTGTTGCTACTATGCCCTATAGTTTCTACCAAGCCTACCATTTAGTTTACAATTTTAACTAGGTGACTCAATTGTTCCCAAACCAAGTACTCAAAATTTAGTGTCTATCAAGAACTTGAGTTGGTTTGCAATATTTGTAAATAAATTGGTTTCTAGATTTGATTGTGTTTATTTTTTTAATATCAACATTTCAGATTATACTGCATGATCCATCATCAGATGAGAAAGTGTAGGAGTAGAGATATAAATATCTCATATCTCTACTCCTGCACTTTCTCGTCCTAATGATGGATCATGTAGTATGATTCAAAATGTTAATGCTAAAAAAATACACACAATCAAATCTAGAAAAAAAATTATTTACAAATGGATTGTAGAAATCTGATAATGTTAATTTGCACTATTTTCTGAGCTACACACTATTTACCAAGCTTCATAAATTATGTACAATGCATATTGAGTGTAGAAAAAGCTACCAAGCTATTTAATGGAGGTGAAGAAGATCATAGTGTTAACCAAGATATGTTTTGTAAAAAAAGTTATATTGTAAAACAATTTGAATCTAGTGTTGATCAAGTCATGCAATGTCAACCAAGTCATTCAAAAGCTATCAAGTTTCTTGGTGTTCACTAAGTCACACAGTCCTAACCAAGTTCAAGCTTCTTAGAAGTGATTAGTATGGACCAAGCATCAAGTTCAACCAACTGCCAAATATTATTGAGCATTAATTGTGTTTTCCATGTATCAAAACATAACAAATTTTGTCTTCAAAACTCAAGTTATAGTAGTTGGGCTGACTTCATGAATTATGATAATACTAGTATTGTAGCCAACTCTAGTAAGTTTTGATTTAGATTGGTATATATGTAATGCATTGTATCATATCCAAATATCACACGAAGAAGAATATATAAGTAGGTTTGCAAATTAAAGAAGGCTACAAGCAATATAAGGGTAGTAGAGATTTATCTATCATAGTCAGGTGATCATTGCAATACAAGGAATCTCAACCAAGAAATTAGAGTTTTAGATTAGAGATCATCCACTGGTTCATCCTAATAGGTGCATTAGTCAAATCCTTTAATAGGGTAGACTTTACAGTCTTTTGCTAAATATCCTAACCGAGTGCATACTTCATTGCATGTTTGTAAATCCTTTAACAAGGTGGACCTCATAGTTCTGATTGCTCCTAACAGGGAAGATCACTAGAAGTGGTCAATTGTAAGGCTTAATAGGTTAAATTTATACTGTAGTACTAAAGCTTGTGGTTATCATCCCCACCCCATATTTACTTTCTACTTGGAAGGTTTCTAGCTCACCATATCTTGTGTCAAAGTGTTATGAATGTTTTATTACTTTCACTCTTTCATGCATGCAATTAGATCATAATATTATATGAAGGATTAATTGGTAAAATAATATAAATTTTTACTAGTTCTTCATTCACCCCTCCCCTCTTAGTAACCTTTCCTAACTTATATTTCCAATAATTGGTTTTAGAGCATCTTTGATTCTGACATTAGAATTTTAACAACCTGAGGTAAAGATCAGAGGCAATGAAGGTATACAAGCTAGATAAGGCTATTGACAATAAAAAGTTGGATCTTGAATTAGCCATTGGACAACTCAGGAAATAAAAGGAGAAACTCTCGCCATCATTACAAAGAAGGAAATATTGTGCAGTACAAATGAATGAAAATCTCTATACTAAAGAAATAATTGATGATATATAAATAGAAAGAAATTGAAATGAAGCTAATGAAGTAATCATAGACCTATTAGACAAGAATTCCAATCTTCAAGAAGAAGTTAGAAAGCTAGAAAGAGAACAAAATCCAATCAGTCAGATTATGTGAAGTTATGGAAGAAAAAGACCAATCCAAAGAAGAGATAGAAGAAAAGAATAATGGAATTTAGCAACTATCTCTTCAGCAAGTAGACTTTATTGATCAAATCACTAATGCAAATGAAGAGCTTCTGAATCTTAGATTAGAGAATGAAAAATTACGAAATGATCTTAGAATTGAGAAACAAACCCATGAAAGAATGATGAAATCTCAAGAAAGCATGAATGAATTGAATGAACAAAGTCAATACAGACACAAAGGAAAAGTTGAAATAGGATATAGATAAGAAGGTGAATCTTATGAGCAAGGAGATCAAAAGAATAAGAGGCCTACTTCCAATCATTGCGGTAAGATAGGTTATACATCAAACAAATGCTAGAGTAATGGTAAAGAAGAATTGAATGGAAAGTGTTATAGTTGCAATAAGCATGGTCATAGAGCTAGTGAATGCAAAGAGAACCCTATGTTTGAAGGTAAATGTCACACTTACAAGAAGTAAGAAGAAAAATCTTCAGAGTGCGAAACCAAGCAATGGAATCCAATAAAATAAACTATGAAACCAATATTTGGATGGGATTACAATACATGGTGTAGATGTCACTAATGTGGTGAATTTGGGCACATTGGAGAAAACTATGTGAAACATCACATAAGGAAAAGAGATACTACAAAAATATATCTCATTTGTATAGAACTTGGACATCTTGCCAAGAACTGTATGAACACAGGTAACATTGAAGATGAAAGGAAAGAAAAAGTTGACAATATCAGAAAACAAATGAGGCAAAAGTGGGTACCAAATTCTCCAGAGAATGCAAGACAAAATGATAAAGTGAATGACACCCAATTCAATGAGTTGGATGGCTCAATCATTTCAACTTAGTTCCCTATGGAGATCACTAGAATTGTGATTTAGAAGAAGTAATCTAACATTGATTCCAGCTAGCAAGCAGGATCCATATTAGCATTCATGATGTACAGGGATCACTGAGCATGATGGAAAGTAGGAGACCTTACTTAGAAAGGTTGGTTGCATATTATTTCAAGTTACAAACATAGAGTTGGTAGTCTCGATTGAGTGATGGTGACTCTACGGAGCTATAGATGTCTCCTAAGCATTAAAGGATAAGTCAAGTGGAGGATAGCCTATTACTGAGTGAGTATGAAGTACGAACCATTAATGGTAATTGAAAAGAGGAAATTTCCTAAAAAGGAAGAAATTGAATGCATTATTTCACTACAAATTTCTAGAGCTATTTGTGAAGAGCAAATTCAAAGCCCCCAAGTGATTTGAGTATTTTTTGTTGAAGAATTATCGAGTTTTTAGAAACCCTATAGAGCATGGCATCTTCAAGCAACAAAGAAAAGAAAGTTTTTGAAATGTTGTTTCGTGGAGTTAAATGCAAGGCACCTAATTTCAACTTGGCTCCAGTAGTTGTAGAGGTGCTCAACCTAGTTGGTGCACAGTCTCAAATTGCACCAAAGGTATTATTCATGGATGGCATCTTTTCATTTTTCCACTATTCTATTTAGGAACTCAAAACCCTAGAAATGAATGAAGCATACAAGGAATTGTGTGTGGATGGTGCATTGAAACCCAAGCATCAACATTTGGAAACTAAGGATTTGATGCATATTTCAAATATGACAAGAGATTTTTAGGTTAAATGGATTAGATTTATTCTAAGCCATGTTCACAATGGGAATTTATGGTTGGATCAACCCATTCCAATGGTAAACAAAGTTAAGACAAACAAAACCCTAGGTTGGGCCGAATTGGCTAAGCGGACTCTTGCCGAGCGGGATAAAAGAGGCATGAATCTTAAACATGAAGCTAACATTTTGTATACATGTAATTGCACACAAAATATATAGCTCTAGTTAGTTAAATGGTGTATCATGTGAAGTTTTCAATCTTGCATACAAGGTAGTGAAGAATAATCTATTGTTTGACCCTACTGAGTTGTTATTGAAACAATTTAAAAAGAACATGGAGAGCATTAGAGGGTCAAAGAGTAACCCATGTAAGTTTAGATCTCTTTTGATATGTTTATTCTTATTTGTTCAAAAAATTTCCCTTCCAATGGTTCGGTAGTACGAAGGAAGGATGTTCCTATTTTATATCAGATTAATGAGTATATAGCAGAAATCAGTAAAAATTTTGATAGCATCATAGATAACTATTTTGAAACACTCAAACAAAATACGGAAAATAAATTTAGGATCACTAAGAAATTTGTATAATATCTCAAGGATGATATATGTTTCATGGTGGACTATGAAAAAGTATATATTCAAGTAGTCAAACCTCGAGTAGCATGGGTTAAGCCTCTAGAATATGAGGTTAAGATTGATGATACTAGAGATATCATAAAAGATCTATTGAATGAGCCTGTGGATCCCAAATCCAACTATTTGATAACATATCATGAGGCATAGGCAAGAATTGATCTTGAGATCAAGCTACCTCAAGAAGTGAATAAAGGAAGGAAATGAGTAGAGAAACTACTAGAAAAGCACAAAGAAATAAAGTTCTTCTCTAATGCTTACAGAGGGAAAATGTGATGACGTAGAAGATGATAATGAAGAGGATGAGATAGAGGAATCTAAATCTAAGGAAGAAGAGCCTCTTGTGAAGAAAGGTAAGGTTATCATAACTAGACCTACCAAGTCCTCCCCTATTGTACTCACAAGAAGGGTAGCCAAGTCCAAGATGAAGCTTAAGTTAGGTAAATATGAAGCCGAGCAAATTAACTTCAAAAGAGATACACAACTCAAGAAAAATTGAAGAAAATGGAAGAAGTATCTAGCATGGTAAATTTGATATCTCTTAAGTATGAGACCAAGAATGCAAAAGATAAAAAGAAGATTGAGGAAATAATTATGTCAAAATTGGGAAATGGAAGTACTCACCGGGTGATCTTGCACAACAAATTCCTAATGAACTTCTACAGGTGATTAAACCAATATGGGAAAGTACAAAAAAGATTGTCTAGGACATCTTTGAACAAACTTTAAGGAAACTCATGTAGAATATTAGTGAGAAGGAAGTGAAGGAATCCTTGAAGCAAAATGAGAAGAAGTTTACTCTCAAATTCAACACATGTATGATATTGCTTAAGGCCATTGAATATGTGTGAAGACAACTACTACTAAGTGGAAAAAACATCTATAAGATGCATCAACCCAGTGACTTTTTGTTACATGTTGATGACAAGGATGATGAAGATGAGGAAGAAGAAGTAGAAATAAAAGATGATTAGTTAGATGATGTCAATCTGAATGATGAGGAGGAAGAATAGGAAGATATAGAGGAAGCATTCTGGACACAAAGAATTGAGGAAACTAATGTAGAAAAAAATTTAGTAATAGTCATGGCCTCATTTCCTCACTCTCTAAGGAAAGCATTGGTGCAATCAGGTTTAGAGAAAGCTTCTACCAAGTTGGTTGTGTATAGCACTTCTATACCAAGCACCCAAACAAGCTTTGGAATTATTTAGCTGAGTGTTACATTGAGTGAAGTGCCCAACACTTCATCTACCAAGCAGCAAGGTCCTCCATCATTAGGCTTGAGTGAGTAGCAACAAAGTATTCCTATTGTTACTATCATTTCTATGTTTTTTTCTAGTCCATAATTTCTACAAATTCTTTTCCAAATATATTCATATCCAGTAAGATGAGAGTTGAGAACTAGTTCCAACTGAGTACTAAAGTCTTAGATAAGGGTAAACAAATTGTTTCTACCATTCTGAAAGAAAAGGGTAATGAAGAAACAAAAGCAATTGATCTAGATGAAGATATAGTTATTCTAAATTGGGATATCTCTACCCTCACCCCTGATCAAATGGATACCATGGGTGAACTACTAAATAAGAGAGCTAAGCAACATAAACTTAGAGAAGAAAAGAAGAAAGAGAATCAAGTTCTTCAAGAAATAAAGAGCATATTTATTGATGCCCTAAGTATTGAGGTTGATGGAAAACAACCAATTGTGGACCAGTTAGTAGAAATTGTTCACAAATACAATAAAGACTTAAATGAATAGGATAAACTACTACAAAGAGCTGAAAGAAAATTTTAGAATAGAGTGTTGTAGAAAGTTGCATAGAGAATTGCAATAGATCAAGTAGAGCTAGCTACTATTATTGGTTCACTAGAAACCTCAATTAATAATGTTATTTCATTATTTGAGAAGTTAAGTGACACATCTATCTTCACAAATGAGATTAAGGATAAATTGTCCAAGATAGATGAAGATATGAAGGCAAGTGCACACGAGCTATCACTTGACCCAAATCATAGTTTTGCAGATTACACAAAGATAAGATATTTGACAAATCTACATGCATAATTATTAAAGCAATTCTTGGCCACACTTGCAAAAATTCAAGGCATTGTTCATCCAAACATGGATGCATTGCAGAAACACATTGCACATTCAAAGACACTCGTCCATGATAACAACTTCTCCATTGTTGATCACATGATGGAATTATCAAAAGTTGTTTAGATTGCATTACATGTAAGTAAGGTACTATAGGATAATTGGGACAAGAAAATGGTACTTATTCTAAAGGTACAATCTAATTTCTTGTCATATTTTGGTATCAACCTATAGATATTATATACACCTTTGACATTTATGTCAAAAAAGGAGAGAAGTAAATATTTTTAATATATAAAAAGAGAAAAGATATTCTTAAAGGAGGAGAAGTATACTATACTCTTGTTCTATGTGTATAGGAGACATATATGTATGGGGGAGTCATATAGTAGTATGCAGTTAAGCAAAAAATATCTCTACAAAAGTAATTTTGAAAAATAAAAAAAATAGAGCATGTTACCGAGCTATAACTTTATGAAGTCAAAACCAAGTTAAAGACATATAATAATGATAAAGGAAGACTTTTGGTTTGAAAAGTGTTTTTGTCACTAATGTTAAAGGGGGCGATTGTTGACATTAATTTAAATTTGTCTATTAGTGACTCAACACTTAGTCAAATGGTTACGCTACTATCAAACTCTATAGTTTCTACCAAGCCTATCATTCATTTTACATTATCAATGAAGTGATTTAGTTGTTCCTAAGCCAAGTGGTTAGGATACAATGTCTACCGAGCACCCAAGAGTTAGTTTGCAATGTTTTCCAAGCTACACAATATTTACCAAGCTTCACAAACAATGTATAGTGCAAACAAAGCATAACAAAGGCTTTAGAGTTGTTCAATATAAGTGAAGAAGATCATAGTGTTAACCAAGATATGGTATGTTAACCAAGTCATAATATATCTATTGAGCTCACGTTGTTACCAATGTGAATCTAGTGTTGACTGAGTCATGCAATGGCAACTGAATCATTCAGTAGCTACCAATTTTCTTAGTATTCACTGAGTCGCACAGTGTTGACTAAGTTTGAGCTACTTGGAAGTGATTAGTATAGACCAAGCTTCAAGTTCAACGAAGTGCCAAAGATTGTTGAGCATTGACAATATTTTTCATGTATTAGAACATCACCAAGTTTGTCTTTAGAACCTGAGTTACAGTAGCTAGGCGGACTTTGTGAATTATGATAAAATTGGTATTGTAGATGACTCTAGTAAGTTGTGATTTTGATTGGTATATGTGGAATGCATTGTATCATATCCAAATGTCATGTGAAGAAAAATATATGAGAAAGAGTATAAATTAAAGAAAGATGCAAGCAGTATAAGAGACAACAGAGATCTATCTATCATATTCAGGTGATCATTGCAATACAAGGAATCTCAACTAGAAATTCAGAGTTGTAGATTAGATATCATTCACTAGTTCATCATAACAGGTGCATCAGTTAAATCCTTTAACAAAGTAAAATTCACGATCTTTTGCTAAATCTTCTGACCAATTGCATACTTCATTGTATGTTTGTAAATTGTTTAACAAGGTGGACTTCAATGTCCTTATTGCTCCTAACATGCAAATCACCAAAAGTGGTCAATTATAAGGCTTAATAAGTTACCTTTATACTATAGTACTAAAGCTTGTGGGTATCATCCCCACCATAGTTTTACTTTCTATTTGGAAGGTTTCTAGGTCACTATATCTTGTGTCAAAGTGTTATGAATGTTTTATTGCTTTCATTCTTTCATGCATGTATTTATATTGAAATATTATATGAAGGATTAATTGGTGAAATAAAATAAAGTTTGATTGATTCTTGATTCACCCCTCCCCTCTCAATAACCTTGCCTACCTTGTATTTCCAACAAATATCAAGTTCCAATAATAATAGTTTAAGATAGATTACAAGATTAAAAATTAAACAATGAGATAGAATATGTCCTAAATAATGGTAAAGTGATCTATGAAAATAAACACTAAAGTAATGGGCAAACCAAAATTTGAAATCGTAAAGATGTGGGATTTGCATTACTAGAATAATAATAAAATATAGTAGGTTTTTTTGTCTTTTTTATTTGTGGTAGCATTTAAACTATTTAATTTGATTGAAAGGTGAAAGAAAAAAAATGTCTTTTGCTTCCCATAAATAAACCAAAAAGTGAATTTTTTATTTCATTTTTCCATAATATTTTTATATATATTTTTAGAAATATTCTCTATCTATTGAATGCAAAAAATCTATTATTTATTTCTACTTCCGCCACCTCCTATGAATACTCTCCTTTATGAAATTCTTCTTTCATTTGTCTAGTGACTTATATATACCCTTATAACTTCTTGAACTATTATTTGTGGACAAATGTTAAATGTTGTAGATATACCTAAACAAGGGCTTAATTGAAGTGGATCTCAAACTATTTTAACCTTATATCTATATTATGTCCATGTCCATGTTTATGTTTATCTATTTATACATAAGGACTTTCAAGTTTAAGTTTTACTACTATTTAGAACACACATGTATTAGATTTTGAAAAATTCTAGATGTCACAAAATGAGTGAAAGTGACTATGAGCTTGATATATGTATCACAATAGGCATATTGATACAACTCATCGTACTATTCTATTATAAGTGAAGTTACACCTTCAAATTTTACCACTAAGATATTTCCACAAGTTTAATGTTATATGTTTGAACCTAATTGAAAAATTCTCTATTAGTTGTATTAGCAAATTGTTAAACTCAAGAATGCTAGTCTTTCTCTTTTTCACATTAAAAATTATTTTACTATAATAGATGTTTTTAAAGTTTGTTTATGAAATATTTTTTCCTTCTTATACATTAAATATAGAGGAATATATTTGGATAAAAAATAAAATTAACTCATTTTTTGTTTTCTTTAAATAGCTATTTAGCTTAGTCTTTTTGTAATTAGTATTCTTTAGCCAATTATTCACAATGTCACCTTTCATAACAAGACTCTTCACATTGTCTAATAGTAAATATTTGAATTTAAAGTCTTATAATTGAAAAAATAGGACACAAACATCATAATAAGAATTGAGAAGATAAAAACTATCAATTTCAGTTTGAAAAACATCCATACAACAACTGATATAAATAGATTTGAATAAAGTAAAAATCATAAGTTAAACCTAATACATATGTGTACCCCCTAAGAACGGTCATACGGCTAAATAACGGGGATATCCAGCTTTCATCATTATTTATTTGAAACATTGAATTTTGGCCCCTCTTGACTGTGAAATAACAATTTAAAAAAATTGCAGCTGAAGATGATTGAAGAGGATATGGATCTTGTAAAGTGAAATTTGTTGATCACATTATTTATATTTGTCACGGAAAGCTATTATTTTAAAGATACCATTGGATCATAGCTTAAGCTCAAGATGAAAATGGAATATACAAAGACGTTGCAGCATCTTTTTTAGATTACATATGGTGAATAGTGTCGTATTGATTATTCTTTTATTGTTACAATGCTTTAAAATAAACACTCGGTAGATTTGTAAATGATTGTTAAACTGGGATACCTTTGAAAAAGAATGGGGTGACGACTCCCAAATTTGTTCTGTCAGTCTTTGTTAAACATTGTTTTAAGAATAACTTTATAGCTGTATTATTGTTCACTTTAACCAGATGTGAGAATTTTGCTTTAAGTGCAATAGCGTTAAAAATTATTTAAACCAGAAATTAAGAGAAAGGAAATGCAATTCAATTTGAGGCTATAGCTGGCGCCGAGTTTCTATAGTTTTTTTGTGGCCAATTTGTGTTTGTTCAGGTGCAATGGACAGCTGGCAATGCTCTCCATCTCCATGTCAATGCTTTCCATCTCCAAGTCCAGGCGTGCCCTTGCATATACCGCTAGTGTGGGTGGTCAGAGCTTTAATGTTAGGCAGTATGCAGTTGCAGTTGTTTCTTGTTTTCTGCGGTGCGAGGAGATATCGTAACTCAAACTCTTTGCTCCGGTTTGTGGTGTGGGGAGCATACTTGGCTGCGGATGTCGTGGCTATCTCTGCGCTGGGCATCATGACGCATTCAATCAGGAAAAGAATCTACGGATTATGGGCCCCCATACTGCTAATCCATTTGGGAGGACCTGACACCATCTCCGCATACTCCACCGCCGATAATGAGCTGTGGACAAGGCACTTGTTCATTATGATCTATCAAGTTCTTATTGCAGCGTATGTCATTTATATATCCAGATTAGAAGGGCGTCTGTTGGCTGCTTCTGTTCTTCTGTTCCTTGCTGGGGCTACTAAGTACGCCGAGAGAACCCTGGCCTTGAGATCTGCCAGCAACACGCAAATGGTTAATTCTACGAATGGCCTTTACAAATTCATGCAGTTTGAAGGTAAATATGATCCAAATGATTACAACTATGTTGTTCAGGGAGAGAAAAGACTACGCAAAATGGAGAGGCATCTTACGACTGATGACAGCAAGATGTTGGATGCTGTACGGAAAGAGAATGCAATTGTAACCATCCAAAAAGTATCTGACCAGGAAGGTGGCGTAATGACACCAGATAAGTACAATCTCTGCTTGTCACACGCTTTGTTCAAAATGTATAAGCGGAGATTTGTAGGCCTCTCTTTTCATGAAGGGGCTCTGCCTAAAACCAGAAATTTTTTCATTAACAATCCGCGTCTAGATTGTGAACAACTGTTCAGTGTTATAGAGAGGGAATTGAAATTCGTTTATGATGTGCTGTTTTCAAAGTCGGGGAGCACGGCCTTCCAAAAGGAGGGTATTGTGCTGCGACTTCTCAATGTTTGTCTTTTGGCGGTGGCTGCCTATCTGGTTTTCTTTCAATTGTCAAAGAAACCAGCACATAAAACGGTTACATTTGTGATTATTTCTGTAGCGCTTGCAGTGGAAATTTTCCAGTTGTGTAGAATTGCGTTATCAGACTGGACCATGGTGTACCTGATTTGTTCTCGTATCAGAGACGTAGAACGAACGAGATCTTGTGGCTGGTCCAAGATCCAATTAAAAAAATATTCTATGGACGTGCTGGACATTGCTCGCAAGCTGTTTAAGAAGAAGTACTGGGAGAACAAAATGAACCAATATTGCATGATAGATGTTCCTGCAAAGTCCATGAAATGTGCTCGTCATAGATGCTTCTGTTTTATGTTGAAGACGGCTAAATCTTCTTGCATGCCTAGGAGTCTTCTGCAATTCTACATAAGTTTATTTCATATAAGAAAAGCGGATGTAAAAAATGAATTGAAATCATTTATCTTTGAAATAGTTAAAGATAAATGTTCCCCTGATAAAGATATCCTAATATGCAGAGACAGAGTTTACGATCCTGATGAATACTTGATTAGAAAGAACTGCATAGAGCTTGAGGAAGAGGTTGAGACCCAGTTGGAAGAGAACATTCTTCAGTGGCATATTGCCACATCAATTTGTGAATTAGATGTTGAACGGATCCAGCCTCCCGAAAATTTTGAAATTGCGAGAACATTGTCGAGGTATTTTGCTTATCTTCTCGTGGAACGCCCTAATATTCTGCCTCTCCATCCAGATATTGCAGTACTCTCATACATAGAAATTCAAACCAAAATTACCCACATGTGCGGAGATTTTTCAAGTTGGGCCAAGGATGATAAGAATGGCAACCAGATTGTGAATCGTTCTATCAGTTTGGCATATAAGCTAAAGAACAAAGCTGACAGATGGGATATAATAGCAGCTCACTGGGGCGAATTGCTGATATATGTGGCTGCTTACAACAAAGCCCCGCTCCATGCAGAATGCATCGCTAGCGGTGGGGAGTTTCTGTCTCAAGTCTGGGCTTTGTTGGGTCATTTAGGATGCGGGGAACAATCCGACACGGCCGTAACGAAGAGGAAGGACACCAAAACCAAAATTGACGAAGAGTACTTGACGCAGAAGAGACAGGAAGTGGAACTGAAGTACACCAGAGCGATGGACTTGAAGAAGAGGCAGGAGAAAAATAAAACGAGGACATCACGAGAAATAGAAGAGGAGAGTAGACAAGAAGACCAGAAAATGAAAAATGAAAAGGAAAGGAGAAGAAGCATCGAGGGAACACTCAAACATATTATTGAAGATCCCTAAAACAAGTAAGTTTATTTATGTTAGAGATTTTCAAGCATTTGGAATTACTCTAGATGTGTAAATTTTAAACTCATATGCTGCTCTCGTTATTTTATATTTTCAGAAAAAGTGCTGGCTATTGTAGATAAAGATACGTCCCATAATTTCGGGGTTTGAGATTGACTAATTTTTTTTTGCTTTATCATATTTTTGAGTAACCATGACCTGAAAATGCTTTATCAAAAGTGTATACAGATCTATTGTACAATGTAATAACTAACTTGGTTTCACTATTGTATCTGTTGTTCTGGGTAATGATGTATATCTTATATATTTATATTTGTTACGAAGGGAGTCTAAGTATTTTCTTATTGTATCTTTTTGTTTTTCATTTTGCAGCATTCTTTTTGAACTATTATTATTTTTTATTATTAACTTTGTTTTACCTATAATTATTTATGTATAATTAGAAATATTTTCAAAGTTCTTTTGAAGGACTCTTTCTTATATAGTATTACAATTTAAAAAAATTAAATTTCTATTGTGTCTATATATACATATATGTAAATGTCCGTGTGTGTCTATATATACACATACACATACAAAAAGAAAGTATTAATTAAATTTGTATTTCATTGATTTTTTTTAATTTAATTTTTAAAAAATTTCTCTTTATATTCCAATAAAGAAAAACAACATGAAGAATATCTTAAATTAGTTATGAAAGAGAAATCCTAAGATTTTACTCTGATGTAATTTTTCTTGCATTATTTGTGTGTACTCAATTGCAGGCAGGATCTAATCAACAATATAAAATCAAAGACCAACTTGAGAGAATGAAGTAGATGATGCGAAAACTATTCAAAGTGATATTTTTATTATCTAAGTAACTCCCATAAGTGATACAATTCAGTTTGTAATGTTTTATTATTATTATTCAAGGTTACTCCTTTTTGGAGTTTCTTCAGTATCACAAATGTTCAGCTTTTTGGTTTTGGTAATTGTCATCCTAATTATAATATCGTGACTTTTTATCAGTAGCTCTTGAGATGCTACAGTTAGATGTTCGTATTTCGTAAATACTTGGTTTGCTTATGTAATTTTGTAATCTTTTTCTTTCTTCCATAAGGTTAAAAAATGTAGGAGGCAAGCGTGTGTGCTTTTTTTTTCCTTTTTTTTAATTTTTAATTTGGTATTAATAGATATTTTCTTATCGTGTGTAAATGGCATTTATTTTAGTTGTTTTAAATGTTAAAAATGAGTTTAATTTGATATGTCTTATAATTAATTTTATTGAGAAAAAAATTGATGTTATTGGCTTTCATACATTTATGAACAAATATATAATTCATCAAAAATATTAGCTTAAAGGATGAAAGAAAACCAATAAGCCATCTCTATCAAGAGGGAAATAAGGTTTGTGCAATTCGTGTTTGTATTAGATTTTTCTATCCCCATTGTAAAAATGATTTATTATAATTTTTATTTCTAAATTATTGCCTGTAATCTTTGAGAAGCACATTAGTTAAATTTGGCAAATAAATAAATGCATGACAAATATATTTAGGCATGTGAATAAATGACCAAATTATACTATTTGATAATATAATTATCTAAATTAATGACTAATTTAGCCATTGGATCAAAATCATAACTAAATAATTTATCAAATATATATTAAATAAATGGCTATTACTCGTCTATTTCTTTTGAATCTAACTTTGACCATAATGCCTAAACTTTAAGACCCCACAACAATACCTCTACTAATCAAACCATTTAGCCACCTTGATGGCATGGATAACTAAAAATATTTAATGTACATAAAAGGCATTGTGTCTTAGTGCAATCTTGATGTCTTTACATATTTTATTAAAAGGGTTAACATTTATATTCTATAACTTTTAGTAGTCATTACTGTAGTTTATGTCCTATTAAAAATAATAAATAAAGAAAATGTACAAGGAAATAGTAAGCAATAAAAAATGGGCATGTTGTAATAAAACTAATCCAAGTATAGACAATTCCCTTAAAACTTTAGGTGGAACTAGAAGAAATTCAAAGTTAATCTTTCAAAAAGTTTAACAGACTTAGGTTAAATGCAAAAGGGATCCTTAGCTAATATAGCATATTGAAAAAAATTATCAAGAACTCTCTCATTTATTCACCCTTATATTTTCAATTATCTTCGATCTTGAATTACATCTCTTTGGCCAATAATTAACTTTGAATTATTTTCATTATCAATAATATTAACTAAAGTGATAAAATTGCACTTGACTTGTAGAAATCCCCTTCCTCCAAATTTTAATAGAAGGTCAAGGTGAATGATGAAGTGTCTAAAGGTTACCATTCTTAACATCCATATAGCCTTATGGGTGGGAATGTGAACCTTTCTATAGGTACATTATGGATACTTGTTGAGAGAAAATAGGATTGTTGGTTATATCAAGTATAATATGTTTTCTATTGAGTTCGTTAAGAAGAAATATTAAATTAAAAAACATGAATTGAATAATAAAATTGTATTTTTTTAATTCAAATTTGAGAAAGATAATGGAAGAGAGCCAAAAAAATTGATGGATAATACTAAGAATGTAGACAACTTCGTCACCGAAGTTGAAGGATGATGTCAAGACAAGGGTGTGCATAAGGTAGTTATGGAGAAGGATTTGGGTGTTGAGGTAGTTAAAGGTCCTTGTAAGAAAACATAACTAAGAATTATAGAATATAATTATTCTATCACCCATGTTATTTCTAGCCTGTGAAAGGTTGTGAAGATGATGAATGTGCTCAAATAAGAAGAAAGTGAAACATTGAAGACCTTTAGTTGACCCGGTTCCTCCTTTTATGAAATATTTTTATTATAAATGAATGGATATTAGAATGCCCTTGAAAGCTATTGTAGAAAGAAGATCCTTAGAAGAACAAAAAAGATAACAATGAACTTAGTGAAGGAGATAATCCTCCAATGCCAATGCCAATGGCTCTTTGGAAAGAACCCAAAACCTTGTAAGGTTTTAAGAAAGACATCAAACATTCAAGGATATTGTAAGGATTATAAACCTTCCAATCCTACCAAAACAACCATGTCTTCCCAAGAAAAAATTACTATCATCCAACAAAAAACCTTGTAAATTGATAGATAATGTCTTAGTAGGACAAGAAAAATAAGGTCAAATATAATAATATATTGTGAAAAAAGAACAGCATGCTGCATTGAATTAGCATCCTAAAAAAATAAACCAAGCTTGAAGAGGAGCTATAAGCCCCTTAGTAAAACATCAGAAGGGACTAGAAAATATTAAAAATCTCTAAAGCTCCAAAGATGAGAGGAAATAATGTTATTCCAAAAAGGCTTTAAAAAATAAAATTTATTTGTAAACTCTCCAAACATAGCCTTCGACTAGAAGTATCACCATTAGCCAAATCTAGATGTGAAGAAATAGGTGTTCATCCTATACAAATAATTCTTTAATTAGTGTCAAAACACTTAGTCATAATCTAAAGAAAATTTCAACCGAATTACTAGTATGCAATGTTAATCGAGTGAACAAAGGATCCAAGAAAACAAGTTAACGTTGCAAAAAATTGCAATGTCAACAGAGTTTACATTTCACACCCTGATGTAATGTCAACTTAGTTGACTATGTCTACCAAGCTCTAGTTTGAACTGAGTCCTTGGAGAAATCTTATTGCAAGGTGATAATGAAGATGGAAGAACACTACAATCCAAGTCAGAAGTGTCTACCAAGTGATCAGTATGAACCAAGCACCCAGTATCTACTGAATGCAATAGCTAGCCAAAGTGACAATGGTGATCAAGTGTCTTTAGTATTTCTTGAGTAGGACATTGACCTGAGTTACATCACTGAGCTGACTTGGTTATTGTTTTTGCAACTATTTATGTTGCAATTGAGCTATGATGGATTTATTTGGATGGGTATAAGGTATTTTGGTTTTCCCAAATATATATGTGTATTAAAAGGAAACATTCTATAAGAGAATATGGAAGAGAAGATTGTATAGAAGGCTACAAGCATCA
This sequence comes from Cupressus sempervirens, assembly GCA_028749045.1. Lineage (NCBI taxonomy): Eukaryota > Viridiplantae > Streptophyta > Pinopsida > Cupressales > Cupressaceae > Cupressus > Cupressus sempervirens. The sequence continues at coordinate 460,430,320 of CM053789.1, forward strand.
CAAGAAAAGGAAGAGACTCATCTATCACAGTCAAGTGATCATTTTACTTCAAAGGATCTTCATCCAAAATGAAAGTTGCATTTTAGAGATCAATCTATTCATTCATCCCAATAGGTGCATCAGTTCCAAATCCTTTAAAAAGGTGGACCTAATAGTCCTTACAGAAACTCCTAACAAAGTACATACTTAACCATATTGTACAAAGCCTTTCACAAGGTGGACCTAATAGTCTTTATTACTCCTAAAGTGTAAGATCACCAGAAGTAATCAATTGTAAGCCCTAATAGGCCAACTTTATTACTATAGCAGTAAAGCATTGTGGGTGTCATCCCCACCCTAGGTTTACCTTCTACTGGGAGTGTTTGTGGGTTACTAAGTATTGTGTTATGGTGTTGTTGTAGACACCTAAAAATCCTTTAGAAAATAAAGTATTTTTATTTTCTGAAAAATTCCCGATGACATTATCATTAATTAATTAATTAATTATTTAATTAATTAATTAATTAATTTTTATGCCATTAAATCCTTTTATCTTAATTAAATATATTTAATTAAGGAATCCCTTCCAAAAATGTTTAAATCTTATTTAAAAATTATTTCCTTATTTATTAATTATTTAATTAATAAATTGACCAAAAATCCTAAAATAAATTAAAAAATTATTTTTTTCCCAAAAGTTGGCCAATTTCCTTATGACCAATAACCTCTTCCAAAATCTTCTAATCCTTCTTTAATTTTGATTAAAGGCTAATCCCATCATTTCCTACCCCTAATCCCAACTCAAAATATTTAATTAAAATTAAATATTAATCCTCATGTTTATTAAAAAAAGTTTTAATAAATATCTCCTCAACCCAAACCCTTGAAATAAATAAAACTTTATTTATTTCCTAAAAATCTAATTTATCCTCATCCTAAGAAGTTCTAGACTCTTCTAGAAAGTCTTCATCCTCATCCTAGGAAATTCTAGACTATTCTAGAAAGTCTTTATCCTCCTCCAAAATCTAGACTCTTCTAGAAGATGTCTTTAAACCTAATCCTAATCCCCTCCTAACCTTGTCACATTCCCTAAACATGGGTTAAGACTTACTAACCCAAGCCAAAGTTAACAAATATCTCCTCCTTCACCCACCGTCATTAAATGCCATCCACTTGCCTATCCCTAAGCTAATCCTAAACCATCCTAATCCATCCTCTAATCATTTGTACAAGCCTAAGCAAGCTTAAAACCTTCCTAATCAAGTCCAAGTCGAATTTTCTCTCATCACCCTCAAAATATCTCAACCATAAAACTTTATGAAGTCCACTAGGTCATAAATGACTCTTACAAGCCCTTTTATTGCTCTTACAAGTCATTATGAGGGTCTTTATGAAGATTTTATCTCTTGAGCCTCCTTTGTTGACTCATCCTTGCCCTTTCCTCCATCCTCTCACCATGTGACATGTGTCACTCCTTGATTGGCTATAAGGAAGCACAATCCATGTGCTCTCCTCTCATGCAATCTGAGCCCTCCATAAGCTTTTTCCCATCCTTGCATCTTAGCCCTCAAACCCTCAAGCCTCTTGCCTATAAATTGGATCCTTCCCTTTTGCAAAATAACACAATCCATGAAGTAAAGTTATAATGTTATTTTGAGAGCCAAATCCATACTAAAGCCATCTATCCACACCAAAAATCCACAATCATCCATTGAAGCCCTTTTTGAAGCATAAAGCTTGAGCATACATCCTATCTATTTAGACAAAGCTACTCAACAAGAGAGCTTCTTATTGAGAGAGCCCATTAATGGCTCATATTCTCAATTAAGAGCTCATCTTAGTCTATCTTGAAGTTTATGAATTTTGTTTAGTTTGTAGAAGCTTTATTTACATTTGGTTTCTATTAGCATACTAACATTTTCTCATATACATTTTGGCATGCCCGGTGGGACCCCGCATGGGTCATCTTCATTAGCTTTTTTAGTCAAGTTTTGTATGTCATTTGCTGATTTTGGCTAATTTTTCTTGTTTTTGTGATTGGTAGGATTGTATAAATTGGTTTTGTAGGTCCACATGAGCATGAAGAAGACAAAGGAACTCATAATCTATCTCATAGTGTTTGCAGATTTTTCAAGCTTATAGGTGGACAAAGAACTTGAAATTCTTCTTCTTCTTCTTGTCTATATTCTTCTTATTCCATCTACTTCTTCTTCTTCTTCCTGTGGGAGATCTTAGCCATTTTTTTTTAAGAAAGCAAAATCATACACACTTCTTTTTAGTGCTTAAAATGAACCCCCAAATCATACTTAAATCCATTGAAAAATTGAAAATTTGCAAAAAAGAAAAAATCTTTTAACAAGTGAAACTAAACCAATCTAATCATTTGCATCCTTGCAACATCAAGGTTTTAGATGCATTCATGCAAAGTTAGGAACACTTCATTTTTGAGAATTTAAAAAGAACTTCAAGTTTCCATTTCAAAAGGTTCAAAATCAACACTAAGTGCACACTAAAATCTAAATCAAACTCAAAGCATCAATCAAGGATAAAATGAACCTCATTTGCAAATATTTTAAAGTTCTTTTAAAAATCTCATGAAAACTAAGAGTCCTAAATGGTTGCCAAAAATTATCCTAAAAGCTTTGTTATTTGTTCCAAACAAATGTCTTGTTGCAAAATCTTGAATGTTTCTTAGGTTTTTCATGCATCAAAACAATCTAGGAATATCATTTTTGGGCTTAAAATATGCAAACTAGAACACAAAATCTTGAATGAAAACCAAAGTCCAAAGAGTCATTTTCACTTTTGAGTCCAAAACAATCTTGAATGATCTAAGGTTAAAACAAAGCACTTCAAAGTTCTTAAAACAACACACAAAATCTCAATCTTGAATGCTCAAAAGAAAACACTTGAATGTTTAACCACTTTTCTTTGAATGCATGTTGCTAAAATCACTCTTGAATGCCATGGATTAAAATCAAATTTTCCTTGAATGCATGGTTAAAACAACAAATCCAATCTTGAATTCTAAGGATCAATTGACTATTGCAATATCAAACACTTCATTTGGAGCTTCTAAAAATTGAACAAAACAAATCTCTTTTCCACATGCAATCTAGGTAAAGTTTGATTTTTGGACATTTAAGAAACCTTGTTAAGTTAAAATACAAATTTGCAAAAATCAATTTGAGTAGTTCCTTGGACTCACCTCTTTTCTAATCACCCATCAAATATTAACCATTGGTTGCAATCTCAGCGCCATTTATGGGGATGGGTCTACTTGAAAAAGGTGTTAAATGTTCCACAATCTAACTCACTCACTTGGTCTTTGAATTTTTGCTTTAACTTTATCAAAATTCTTAAATGATCAAAACTCTAGATTAAATCGATCACACTTCAAGTTTGGGCACTAAAATTGAACAACAACTGACGTGGAGAGCCTCCGGGCGCGCGCTTGAAATCGAATCTCACACACTTTTGTTTTGGGCTTAAAACAAACTCACACTCAATCTTGAATGCCTTAAAGAAAATTAATCGATACTTGACGTGGAGGGCCTCTGGGCGCACGAGTTTGCTTTTGTTGACCCTAACTCTTCTTATTGTTTGCATTCTTCGATCGATTTACTTTTGTTGGCGCTTCAAGTTGGAATAAATATTGTATCTTAAACATGAGTGCTTGCAAAGTCTAGATTAGCACACATAAGAGTCAGTTGGTAAAAGAACAAGCGTGTTTTTTAGCCCAAGGTCATCCAAGTCTTCTCTCCCCTTGTTGTCTTTCGAGGCCATCTTGGGTGCATAAGATTAGGATCCAAAACCTTGTTTCTTTTTAGGAGGCCTGCTTGGGGATTTCATCACCCCTTGGACGACCTCAACTCCAGCGTTCTGGCGGAGTATAAGAATCGGAAGGTGAATCGAAAGACACCTCTCTTGGGATCAAGATTTTGTCACTCGAGCTAAGCCTCAAGGAACTTTATACCCTTGAGAAGTGAAAGAGGAGAAGTGGGTTACCGCTCCTCTCGGCTGTGTGACATCTTTTTGGTCTCATCTACGGATTTGGGCCTCACGTACCTTGGGTATATCGAGGACTCCTTAGCTAAACCAACTGTCAACCTTGTAGACAACCATCTAGGATGTTAATATGTTTGAGGTGACTGATCGAAACATTTGTAGAATATACACACTCCTTGGCGCAAGTATCACTTTCTGAGAATCAAAAACTTCTATCTGGTTGTTTCTATCTATTGCTTGATCTTTTATTTGTTGAATGAATGTTTGCCAAACTTGGTCAATCCTAGCTTAGGGCATACTTAGCGTAGTCACTGCCTATTCCAGAAGTTGAATGAGTTGAAGTAAAACAACCAAGATCTCTCAAAGCCAAGCAAATTCAGAAATTGATGTCAGAGCAACCCAAACCCAAACAGAAGTTCCACAAAGTTAAACTCAAACCATCTCTAGCATACCAAGAACTTTCAGCCAAGAGAAAAGAAATAACACCAAGCCCACGAATTGCCAAACTCCACAAAGTAGAGGCAAAAGCTACCGACGAAGCACTTCAAGAGGCCTGGTTAGAGCGCACCATCAAATTTAGCCAACATCCAGGAGTTAATCCTGCTTATGCCTTACCAACTAGGCATGATTTCTATGATTAGACACCCTTGTTTCTCCACATCTTCTTGGATAAGCTTCACTTTAGAGTCATTTTTGTAGAAAATCCAGCCATCTTAGGTTATCCCCTTAAGCATTATTAGCTCATCCATCTCATTTAGAATCAAACCATCTAGCCAGCAACCAAAACCTCACATCCAAGCATTCACAATTGTTGTCACTTTTGCCAAAAGTTTGCCACTCCTAAAATCTTCCAAATCCATCAATCTCACCAAGGTTATCCCTTTGACAAAGCTTTGTCTAGGGTGATCCAGCTTTGTCACTTGTTATCCCTCATCACCCTGAGCTAAAGGTTGGGATCCACAAGTGGTCAATCTCGTGTTCTTCCTAAAGGATCATCAGTCTATCCTTAAGTTGACACAATCACCACCAAGCTTACACATAGGAAAGCAGACCTTTCGTGCTTTGGCAACATATCTTTGAAGTTAGAATCTCCAACCCAATCATCCTTAGGTTTTGTCGTATAGCTTTGCCTTAATCTAGGAAATCATTTGCATAGAGAAGCCTTCCCCCTTTTGCATCCATCAGCATTATTGCATCTCATCCCTAAGAGCATTTTTCATGCCACCCATCACTCGCTTAGCCAAGAAGAAAGAAACAATGGAGCCCTATCATTTGGATCGAACAGCCTCACCCCCCTTGAGCACTTAGCCATCCTTCAGCGTAGAGAAAGCTATGCCATCACGTACTGACATTGAAGCTTTCATGAACCAACCAGGAAATGCAGTATTGGTAAATGCCATTATAGACAAGAACAAAGAGACAATCATGGCTAATTTTCGAAGGGAAAATGTAGGAACCTTTGACTTTGGAAGACCCCCTCTATTATCAGATCCATCTCACCCATTGTTTGGGCAGCTACCACCACCCATAGGCCCTTATGATCCAAATTATCCTCAATATATGCCAAAAGAAGAGCCTCCAGCCAATCCATATGATCCAACAGACCCAAACATACCATCATCCACCCAAGTTGAAATCTCCATGCCGCAAGCCAACCCAGCCACCACCACTCCATCCTTGGTTCATACCTCTCCGCTCCAAACCCCCTTTACCCAAAACAACTCACCGTTCACCACCTTCACTATTGCTGCTGCTGCTCCCCAACCCAGCCTTCCAAATCCACCCATCTCCCAAATCAGTGCTAGCATCTTTGGCCAACCTCAGCAATATACAACAGGGATGCCACCCATGGGGCCAAGTAACCAACCTTTCATCACCCCCAGCTTGTTCACTGCAGCCCAACACACAATCCCATCATTTCCATTAGGTCTTGGGAGCTCAATACCATTAGCCACAAATCTACAAGCTACTACCCTCACTCCACAAAGCTATCAAATCCCACAAGCTACTACCAATTTTCTACCAAGCTCCCAAGTGACCCCAGCCCCTGCCACCACTCTACCAAGCTTCCAAATCCAACCACAAAGCTATCAAACCCCATCAGTTCCATTCCCAAGCTTTCAATTCCCACCACCTCCACCACCAACTAATCCATTACCTCCAATTACCAACTACTTTTCAATGCCACTTCTAGGAGGTAATCCACCACCCCAGCCAACCACCAATTATTTGCAGATACCATCCCAAATGGGGGCACAACCCACATATATTGGTCAAACCCCACAAGCCCCCCGATCCTTTGCCCAAGCCTCTCAACCATCTTATACATTACCTCCACAAAGAAATCCATTTATCCCATAGCCAGCTTATGTTCCTCAATCCCAACCTCAAATCCCATATCAACAGCAAGCCTCGCAGCACATGCAGCATTATGCGCCACCTCCCCCTCAGCAACCTGTCATCCACCATGCAGCTGCCCAAACAATGTACAATCCCTATCAGCAAATCCCTCATAGCCATCCATATTCAATGGCCCCATCTAGTACATACCTACCTCAAGGCACTCCTACATTGGGGGCACCCCAGCCATCACCTATCAATTCAGAATGGGAGCAAATGAAGATAGCTCTGAAAGCCATCCAAGAAGGGAATGATCCGAAGACATTCAGGTTTGAGAATGTGTGTCCTTACCCATTTGACAGAGCCATTACCATGACACCATTTCCCAAACACTTTGAGGTACCCAAATTTGACAAATTCAGAGGAAAAGGAGACCCTGTCACACATATCAAAGAATTTTACATGCACTGCCAGGATGTAGCATACAATGATGTCTTCCTCTTGCGCCTTTTTCCCAAAAGCTTAGCTGGACCAGCTCTTGAATGGTTTTATAGAATCCCCTATGGTACAATTAAAAACTTTGCTGAATTATCTGAGGCATTTGTAGCCCAATATGCCCATCTTGTTGAAACAGAGCTATCAATAGTTGATCTTGTCCACACCAAGCAAAAAGGTGGAGAAAGCCTTGCCGAATACCTGCAAAGATGGCAAACCCTTACCACCCGCATATCCTGCACCTTGCCAGAATGCCATGTGGTGAAAATGTTTATTGATAATGCCCATCCTAGCTTGGCTCACCACATGACCATGAACTGTTTGCAAACCTACAAAGATATCAAAGAGAAAGGAATGATCCTTGAGCAAGGACTCATTAAAGATGGTGTGGTCAAGCTTTACAAGGAAGCTAACCAAAATCAATCACATTCCAATGACAAGTCTAGGTATTGGAACAAAAACAAGCACGTTGCAACAGATGGCATCACTGACACAAGACATGTGAATATTGTTGGTCCTTCTCACAACCAGTCCAACCCACCATATCAACCAAAAAATCAACAAGCTATCAACTACCAACAACAGAATAACCAAAGCTATCAAAACCACAATCCAAGACCCAACTTCCAAGGGTCTAGCAATCAAGCTAATGCCATCAATGTAGCTGCAGGACAAAAGCCTAGATTCCAACCTACACCTAGAAACTATACACCCCTTGGTGAGCCATTGGATGTCATTTTTGAGAAATTAGTCAAGGAAAACCTCATCAAATTTCCTCCTACCCAGCAAATTGACCCAAGCCAATCCAAAGCTGCATGGTACAAAGATAATGAGTACTGCAAATTTCATAGGGTAAAAGGTCACACTACCCTCAGATGCATGAAACTAAAAGACTATGTGCAGGACCTCATTGATCGGAAGGAAATCACTGTTGGTGCCCAAACCTCTCCCAATGTAGGCTTACAAATCTATCAAAATGCTTTTCCTCCACACCACAACCAAAATCTTGGAAAAGCACCTATCCAAACCAACAACAACAACACCAACAACCGTCAGCCAAACCAACAGCATGGGAAGAACAATGACTAGACTTCATCCTATATAGACTATGGTAGCCTTATAGGTTGTATATCCGAGAAAGGGCCTTCGGTCAATGTTATCAATATCCAAGGACCAAACAATGAGTGTGCAGTCACCACTCGAAGAGCGCGATTTAACATTGCAGGCCCACCTGTTACACCAACACCATCAGCTCCATCAAAAAGCCAGTACAATATCTTGGAACACCTTGGGAACATGCCAGCCCAAATCTCCATTTTAGACCTTCTTCGCACTAGTCCTGTGTACAAGAACATCCTTGACAGTGCTCTCATAGAATCCCGTGTCCCTTCTGATATCAATGCTACTGATTTTCGTAATCTTGTTGGACACCTCTCATCCTCATGTGCCCTATCGTTCAAACCCACCGACATACCCGTGGTCGAGCCAGATCACACCCTTCTGCTTCGCATAGCCATCATGGTATCCAACTTTGCTGTGAAAAGAGTAATGATAGATAATGGATCAGCCTTGAATATTTGCACCCTAAAATTCATAAAACAAGCTGGGTATACTGAGGCAGATATCATCAGTGAGGTTATCACCATCAAAGCTTATGACAACTTGGAAAGAACCACAGAAGGAACTATTTTGCTGCCAATCAAGGTTGGGCCAGTCATCCAAGAGACACTCCGCCATGTTATTGATCTAAACTTACCATTTAACATCCTCCTCGGTCGCCCATGGATTCATGCCATGAAAGTTGTTCCATCCACTTACCATCAGTGCATCAAATTTCCGCATCAAGGCACTGAGGTAACCATCCATGCCGATCCAGAACCCTTTGCTTACTGCAATGCGGTTGAAGCTTCATATACAAACCATTGCCCTGGAATTGATATCGGCACATCCATCGCCAGCTCATCCCACACTTATAATGACCCAGAAACCATCCTTGCCTCTACCCTGTCTACCGTGAAGATCAATAACAAAGGTTGTGGAGAGTATAGTCTGTCAGATGCATTTGCTGTCGGGGCACTCCCACTTGATCCACATGCCCATGGACGACCGACATATCACAAAGCTAAGGAGGTTCCACCTCCTCGATACAAACAGTTTGGCCCAACAACCTTTATATCCTCGAAAATCCCTCTTCATGAGGAGCTCACTCCAGATATCAACAAATGGTTACATAAGGATGCACCTCAAAGAAATCAAGCACGCCTTGATCACTTCAGCCAAAAGTATCCCCAACAACATAAGCTCATCACTGACAAATGGAACTATCAAGGTGGTGGTCTAGGACCAGAAGAAAGAGGCATGCAGTGCCCCATCGACGCACATAAGTGGGAATCGAAGTCAGGTCTTTGCTTTGGCATACCCACAACTAGGGGCACCAATGAGAACGGTCATGCTTTTTCGAACATTCACCGCAACCTTGTCAAAATCGAAGACATTCCTGAGGAAGTTGAAAAGAGAGCCTACGACGATATCCTAGACCAAATCTCCCTCGGAGACTCTGTTCTCCAAGAACTATCCATCCACCTCATTGACCTACCACTCGCCCATCCACAACTCATAGATTGGGACCAACCAAGTGTCATACACATCGATGAGTTCACATCAGAGGAGGCACTTCTAAGATTCATGGGAGCTGAAACTCCTCACAAGAAAACAAAGCCAGATTCTGCCTATATCTACAAGCTAGATCCCAAGGGGTATTTTGGAGAGAATCCCCAACCTAGTTCTGATACACCCAAAACTGGAACTAAGGTGAATCTAAGACTAGCTAAGGCAATGAAGAGAACCCCTCAGCAAGAAAATCCAGAAGAACATGAGGATTTAGCATTGCCTCCTCAAGATAGTCGACCAGAGGTGTCTTCTATTCTAATTGAGGATACTCGAGAAGTCAACATTGGTTCTTTAGAGATCCCCAGACTTGTTCACATTGCTGCATCCCTATCACAAGACCAAGCTAACCTCCTCTTTGAGGTCTTAAGAGAGAACATTGGCCGATTTGCATGGTCATATCAGGACATGCCAGGACTTGATCCAAAGCTTGTAGTTCATCATCTTGCAGTTGATCCAAAGATCAAGCCCGTCAGACGAAAGCTTAGAAAAATGCACCCCAAGGTGGCATTATTGGTCAAAGCTGAATTAGAAAGAATGTTAGCTGCTAAGGTTATCCGACCTATCGACTACTCAGAGTGGATCTCCAACATGGTCCCTATCACTAAACCTTCCGGTGACATCAGAATCTGCACTGATTTTAGAGATCTTAACAAAGCTTGTCCAAAAGATGATTTTCCCTTGCCCAACATAGATATGATTGTAGATCTTACAGCTGGACATGAAATTTTGTCCCTCATGGATGGATTTTCTGGGTATAATCAAATCAAGATTGCAGAAGAGGATCAGCATAAGACAACATTCACTACCCCTTGGGGAACCTTTTGCTACAACATGATGCCTTTTGGCCTAAAGAATGCTGGGGCTACCTATCAAAGAGCTATGACAACCATTTTTCATGATCTCATCCATAGCATTTTGGAGGATTATGTGGATGATATCTTGGTCAAGTCTCATACCTTCATGGATCATCTTGCTGACTTGGAGAAAGTCTTTGATAGGTTAGCCAAATATCATCTCATGCTGAATCCCAAGAAATGTGTCTTTGGGGTCACATCTGGCAAGCTTCTAGGCTTCATAGTTTCTAAACGAGGTATAGAGATCGACCCCAAGAAGGTCAAGGCTATCTTAGACATGCCTCCTCCCCAAACACTGCGACAACTTCGCTCTCTTCAAGGAAAGCTCCAATCTGTTCGGCGCTTCATCTCCCAGCTTGCAGATAAGTGTACACCATTTTCACATTTACTAAAGAAGGATGAGAACTTCAAGTGGGATCCTTTATGTCAGCGCAGCTTCGACCATCTCAAGCAGTATCTCATCAATCCCCCTATCTTGGTTCCACGAATTCCTGGTCGTCCCCTAATTTTGTACATATTAGCAACACCTACTGCTCTAGGGGCACTTCTAGCACAGCTTGATGACTACAAAAGAGAAAGAGCCATCTACTACATCAGTAGAACCCTAGTTGGTTATGAACTCAATTACACTCCTATGGAAAAAGCTTGTTTGGCAGTTGTCTTCTCAACTCAAAAGCTTCGCCATTACATGCTAAGTCATACCATCCAACTAGTCTCCAAGATTGACCTTCTCAAGTATATGCTCTCTAGAACAACACTTACAGGCCGTTTGGCCAAATGGGTTATGCTCCTTAGTGAATTTGACATCCAGTATGTGGATAGAAAGGCAATCAAAGGGAAAGCTATAGAAGATCACCTAGCTGATGCACCTCTAATAGATGCTTATCCATTGATCACAGAATTTCCAGATGAGCATATCTGTCTAATTGAAGAACAACCCCCATGGAAACTTTATTTTGATGGATCATACACATCTCATGGATCAGGGGCAGGAATATTGTTGGTCACACCTCAAGGAGATTACATTCCAAAAGCCTTCAAGCTACGATTCCCTAGCACCAACAATATAGCTGAATATGAGGCCCTCATAGCAGGATTAAAGATAGTTGCAGAATGGAACATTGTTGAGCTACAAATCTTTGGTGATTCTCAGCTCATCATCAAGCAAGCCCTAAATGAATATCAAACCAAAGATGAAAAGCTATTACCCTACAAAGAGCTAGTTGATAAGCTAACCCAACATTTTACAAAGCCTCAGTTTACACAAGTGCCTCGAATACAGAACAAAGCAGCAGATGCTATGGCTACTATAGGCTCGCTCTTGGAAATTCCCCAAGCAGCTACACAGTATGAGTTTTTAGTGGAGCAGCTCCTCACACCCGCCTATGCGAATGAGGATTCAAACCGTGTTTGTATCTTGGTTGGTTCCCAATCCCCTTGGTACCATGAGATTCATGCTTACCTTAACGATGGTATCATATCCCCTCACCTCACACGTACCCAACGCTAGAACCTCATCCGAAAATCATCCCGCTATGTTATCATAGCCAATACCCTATATCGTCGGGGTTATCACGATACTCTCTCTCGATCTTTAGACCAAAATGAGGCTGCGATGGTGTTAAAGGAAGTACACTCTGGACTTTGCGGTGCCCACACGAGTGGTATTGTCCTAGCGCGACAAATCCTTAGAGCAGGCTACTATTGGCCTACCATTGAAGAAGACTCCTGTGACTTTGTCAGAAAGTGTCTCCCATGTCAGCAACATGCAAATCTTGTGCACGCTCCAGCACAAGATCTACAACCTATTGCACCACCTTGGCCTTTCGCTTGTTGGGGCCTTGATCTAGTTGGAACTATCACACCCCTCTCATCTGATGGACATAAATGGATAATAACAGCTACAGACTATTTCACTAAATGGGTGGAAGCAGTCCCCCTAGTCTCAGCTACAGGAGTTCAGGTCTCCAAGTTCATCTTGTACCACATTGTTTGCCGCTTCAGCATCCCATCCACCATCTTCACTGACCATGGAGGTAACTTTGAAAATCTCAACATGGAAGAATTATGCACTTCCCTCCGCATCCATCACCGCTTTTCTAGCCCATATTTCCCACAAGGTAACGGCCAGGCAGAGGCAACTAACAAAACCCTCCTCAAAATTCTAAAGAAAGTTGTCAATGATTCCGGTCGTGATTGGCACCTACAAATAAATCCAGCCCTATGGGCCTATCGAACTTCCTTCCGTACATCCACAGGCACAACTCCATACTCCCTAGTCTATGGTGCCGAAGCAGTACTACCTATAGAGGTTGAACTTCCCTCCTTGCGCATATCTTTGCAAGGGAAAATATCAGATGAAGAATATAGAGTAGCTCGTCTCACCCAGCTAGATCTCTTAGACGAGAAGCGACAACAAGCCTATGATCATCTCACAGTCTATCAAACTCGTCTCAAAAGGAATTTCAACAAGAAGGTGCTTCCACGACACTTTCAGCCAGGTGACATGGTCCTTAAAGAAAACATGAAAGTCCAAGCAGATCGAGAAAAGAAAGGCAAGTTTGAACCTACATGGCTTGGTCCTTATGTTGTCACTGCTTCCTTTGGCTCTGGAGCTTATCAGCTATCTACACCAGAAGGAGAACTCTTGAATGATCCTACTAACATCATTCATCTCAAGAAGTTCTATGCTTGAAGATCCTTGGTATACCAGGCTTTTGAAAAATACAAAATAAAAAAAATAGTAAAGAGAAACAAGCGTCCAATGGTGAAAACTTGGCAATTCAAGCACCTTGGATAGGTACCTTGGTGAAAACTTGGTAATTCAGGCGCCTTGTGTACTAAAGACTAATCCATTATCTATCACTATCCTATCCCTCATCCATTTACCCACCATCCCATAAGACACACTTGCTTATTCCCTTGGTGTTCCAACCAAATATCCAAAATCTGATGAAGCTTGTAAATACCTCCTGTACAGCTTGTAAATCTTGTACCAAAGCTTGTATTATACCTTGCAAATCTTGTACCATACCTTGTATATCCAAATCTGGTCCAAAGCTTGTACCATACTCCAAATTGTAGATAATCTTGTATCCTAGCTTGTATCCTATCACATGCACCCAAAGAATTCCATTTTCCTTAAGCTTTTCGCAAACCATCTACCTATCCACCTATCACCTATTATAGACATCCCATCCTTCACAAACATTTCCATCTCACAAAAACCAAAACATGAACAAACTTGTACATTTGTAACATATCTTGGTCCATTAGCTTGTACATCCTCTTTAACTTAGTACCATTGTATCTATCCAGCGTTCATGTCAGTTCGTCCTTGATCAGCATCTTGCACCCATCACACATCTTGGTTAGCTATTCTAACGCATCCTTTAGCTAGATTTCCTGTCACCAAAGTGTTATCTTTCTTAGTTCAGCTTGCCAGATGCATCACTCATCCAAATCCACCAGCTTCGGTGCTCTCCAATAGGTCCTTGCAGGATATAGCTTTCCTCATGTCTGATCTTGGTCCGTTAGTGCCTTGTCCTACCCATCTCGTTGGCAAACGGCTCTCTTTTGGATTTTCACTTTCTTTTGATTTGGGATCTTCCCTTTTGGGTCTTGAAGTATCTTTTCCAAGCAATCTCCTTGTTCCCTCCTCAAGGTTGCCACGATCTTCCATATCATGGTATGCTGCGAATGGGGCAATTAGAGCGTAAGGTCTTGATCAGGTCTTTCGTTTGTTTTTCTTTTCTGCTTGTGGGTTCTCCAGTGTCGTTTCCACGCTGCTTCCTCTAGGATTCATGTGTGATGCTGGGGCAATCCTTGTGTGTTTGTTTTGAGTTAGTTTGTCAGTCCTTTGGACGGTTGGTGAAAAGGCCTTGATGTTCTTGGTAACCTTGGCAATTAACCAATAGTCCTATAGCAAATCTAGTGCTCAACTACATGGTGGTACTTCTCTTTGAAGTATCCCCCCGCTCAAAAAGCTTCAATGGTTTTCCTTCATCTCCATTATCCCCCATCCATATCCAGCATCCGTCTCTCCTACCCCAGCTGATGCATCAGTATCTCTTTGAATCACTCATCACTCTTAGCTTTATTGATCCACAATCCTAGTCTTAGGGATCCACCAATCCAAATCAACCCACCAAGCCTCATCTTTCGAGATCCACAATCCTAGTCCTAGGGATCTCCGAAACCCATCTTCCGCCAATCTAACTCTTTGAAATCCTGTTGCATCAGCTTTATAATCCCCTCATCCATCTCCCTATCCTGGATTCTTTTTTATAGCGCTCCGCTCCTTCATCCTCTACAATCCCTAAGATCTTAAGCTTGCTTCCTCTTGTGCCTCTGATTCTCCCTTTATCATTCTCTCATAGTAAGAGTTTGAGCTAACTAAACCTCTTCTCTTAATCCAATTTGAGTCTCCTTGCTCATCCCAGATTCTTGTATTTTTCAAGAAGCCACCAAGCCTCGCTTTCTCTCCCCGCTGCCTTCTTGAGGGGGCATCTCATAGTCCATTCTCTCCTCTTCTGCTCTAGCCTTGGGCATCTTATTTTCTTATCTTTAATGTCATGCCACTTGCGGCATCACATCAAAGAGGGGCAAAATGTAGACACCTAACAATCCTTTAGAAAATAAAGTATTTTTATTTTCTGAAAAATTCCCGATGACATCATCATTAATTAATTAATTAATTAATTAATTTTTATGCCATTAAATCCTTTTATCTTAATTAAAAATATTTAATTAAGGAATCCCTTCCAAAAATGTTTAAATCTTATTTAAACATTATTTCCTTATTTATTAATTATTTAATTAATAAATTGACCAAAAATCCTAAAATAAATAAAAATTTATTTTTTTCCCAAAAGTTGGCCAATTTCCTTATGACCAATAACCTCTTCCAAAATCTTCTAATCCTTCTTTAATTTTGATTAAAGGCTAATCCCATCATTTCCTACCCCTAATCCCAACTCAAAATATTTAATTAAAATTAAATATTAATCCTCATGTTTATTAAAAAAGTTTTAATAAATATCTCCTCAACCCAAACCCTTGAAATAAATAAAACTTTATTTATTTCCTAAAAATCTAATTTATCCTCATCCTAAGAAGTTCTAGACTCTTCTAGAAAGTCTTCATCCTCATCCTAGGAAATTCTAGACTATTCTAGAAAGTCTTTATCCTCCTCCAAAATCTAGACTCTTCTAGAAGATGTCTTTAAACCTAATCCTAATCCCCTCCTAACCTTGTCACATTCCCTAAACATGGGTTAAGACTTACTAACCCAAGCCAAAGTTAACAAATATCTCCTCCTTCACCCACCCTCATTAAATGCCATCCACTTGCCTATCCCTAAGCTAATCCTAAACCATCCTAATCCATCCTCTAATCATTTGCACAAGCCTAAGCAAGCTTAAAACCTTCCTAATCAAGTCCAAGTCAAATTTGCTCTCATCACCCTCAAAATATCTCAACCATAAAACTTTATGAAGTCCACTAGGTCATAAATGACTCTTACAAGCCCTTTTATTGCTCTTACAAGTCATTATGAGGGTCTTTATGAAGATTTTATCTCTTGAGCCTCCTTTGTTGACTCATCCTTGCCCTTTCCTCCATCCTCTCACCATGTGACATGTGTCACTCCTTGATTGGCTATAAGGAAGCACAATCCATGTGCTCTCCTCTCATGCAATCTGAGCCCTCCATAAGCTTTTTCCCATCCTTGCATCTTAGCCCTCAAACCCTCAAGCCTCTTGCCTATAAATTGGATCCTTCCCTTTTTCAAAATAACACAATCCATGAAGTAAAGTTATAATGCTATTTTGAGAGCCAAATCCATACTAAAGCCATCTATCCACACCAAAAATCCACAATCATCCATTGAAGCCCTTTTTGAAGCATAAAGCTTGAGCATACATCCTATCTATTTAGACAAAGCTACTCAACAAGAGAGCTTCTTATTGAGAGAGCCCATTAATGGCTCATATTCTCAATTAAGAGCTCATCTTAGTCTATCTTGAAGTTTATGAATTTTGTTTAGTTTGTAGAAGCTTTATTTACATTTGGTTTCTATTAGCATACTAACATTTTCTCATATACAGTTGTCACTTTAATTCTTTATGTTTCATGCATGCAAGTGGATTAGAAAATATAAAAAAGTGGTTTAAGTGATTGAAATTTAAGTGATTCCTAATTTAACCCCCTCTCAATCAGCTAACTTCCATTACATTTCCAACAATTGGTATCAGAGCTTGGTTCTTTTATTAGAAAAATTGGGAACTTGAGAGCAAAGGTCAAAGACAATAGAAGTATACAAGCTAGAGAAATCCATTGAGAATGAAAAGTTGGATCTACATGTAGCCACAAAACAAAAAAAGAGATTGAAGGATCAACTCTCTAAATCCTTGAAAAGAAGGAAATAATGGGTAGAATAGATGAATAATAGTCTCTACATAGAAGAGAGAATTAAAGATAATTATAGAGAAAGAAGCTTAGATGAAGTATATGCATCTATAGAAGATCTACTTGGAAGAAACCTTATTCTACAAGAAGAAGTCATAAAATTGAAAAGAGAACAAGAGATTCATTCTGTTAGAATATGTGAAGTCATGGAATAAAAGAACTAGGCTAAAAATGATAAAAATATGGCAGAGGAAGAGAGAAGACTACTCAACACTAGGCTAGAAGAAAAAGACAGTGAAATCCACCAACTCTCACTACATTAGGTATATTTAGTAAATAATTTTATCAATTCAAATCAAGAAGTCATCAATCTAAGGAAAAAAAAATTAAAGACTTGTGAATAATCTTAGACCAGAAAAAGAAACCAATGAAAGAATGATGAATTCATAAGAAAGATTGGATTAGTTAGTTGAGATATCCTAGAAGAGATAGAAAGGTAAATTAGGATTAAGCTACACTAAAGAAGGAGAGTCATCAAAAAGGAGCTCAAAAAAATAAAAGACTTGCATGTAATCATTATGGAAAGATAGGGAACACATCAAACAAATCTTAGAGAAATGAAAAGTAAAAATTTAATGGAAAACGTTATAGTTGTTAAAAACATGGACACAAAGAAAGTGAACACATAGAGAAGACTAAATTTGAAGGAAAATCTTTCATATGCAATAATCATGGTCATAAATCTTTAGAATGTAGCACTAAGATATGGAATCCTACTAAAAAACTTGCAAAAGCTATCTTTGGTTTGAATTACAACACTTGGTGCAATGTTATCTATGTCAAGAGTTTGGAAACATCACTAGTAGAATTTTGGCAAATAAATAACTACATGACTAAAAAATTTAGTCATGTAAATACATTATTTAGTCACATGACTATCAAAACTAATCAAATTATGCTAACTTTTGGTAGATCACAAGTATAAGTAACTAAATAAATCACTAATTTGGTCAAGAGCTAAAATCACATGGTAAGAAAAATAAAAATGATTAAGTAATTAGTCACTAGACAAATGATTGTTACTCCTTTAAAATAACATTTGATAAAATGATAAAATGAATGATTGTTACTCCTTTATGCATGTGATGTATTTATTGACTAGCTGATAACATAAAGTGACATATGCTAATAGATGTATGTGCTCTAATGTCTTCACAATGTAGATGGATTATGGATGTATGAATTATACATGTTTGTATTGTGATGGTTGAGATTGTAAATATAAGAACAATTAAATTTTATGCAAATATATGGAATGTGAAAAATGAAAGTAAATGCATGATGTTAATTGTTGGAAATATAAGAGGAGTAACTAAGACAGGAGGGGTGAATCAGTTACTACAAAAATAAATCCTAGATCCCTTTTATGTTAGTACAAAATAAACTGTAAAAATTGAATACTAATGATGCTCGACATACACAAAATGTTGTACCTCAGTAAATACTAAATATACTCTATAATGAATTAGCTTGGTAGATCTTACAATGTTATCTGTAATTATCATTACTTTAACTTAATTTTAAGCATAGAAAAGAAATAACACGAACACATTTGACACTGAATTTAATGTGGAAACTCAATTTGGAGAAAACCACTAATTGCAACTAGTTACTAATTTTCACTCTTCTGAAGTGAGCCCTGTTAGGAGCCAACCCTATTAAAGGCTACAAAACATATTGTTAGCTGTGACCCTATTAGAGGATGTAATCACCCTATTAGAAGTGGCCTTGTCAAAGGTCTTTAGACAATTCAATAGAACTACCACCTTGTTAGTGGATTTACAAATTGCTATTAAACCAACTCTATTAAGAGATTTTGATCACTACTACAATGGTTAGAAAGTAACAATGAATTGACTTGATTTTGATGCAACTAAATTACTGATTATAGATCTCTATTCTGGCTTGTACTTGATCCTTCCTGGTCAAATTTATTTTTTTAGCTTCACAAACACATTCTTCTTATCTCCAGATTCACTTCCTCTGAGCATTTATCAAATCTTCAATTATTGCACTTCACACACTCTATCCACAAATTGACCTTCTACTTACATAATTCACATTGTCCAATCAACTAGAATACAACTTAGAGTAATCAATATTCATTACCTTAGTTAGCTAGAATCAATAGATAAATCAATTAAATTCAATATGCCAAAAAACAAAAAATACTTTTGTAGTCGACCCAACTTGGTAGACACTAGCTCAAAAGTGATTTTCCTATGTTAACCAAGTGAAGCTTGGTCAACATTGCATGTTGACAAGTTCCTTTGGTAAATAAGTGAGTTCATTCAACTTGATTCCATCCAACATTTCCTTCATTAAATGAGTGAGCTTGGTTAACACTCATCATCTGCAAACTTTCCTTTGGCAACCAAGTGAATTTGGTAGACTCTGCCTTCTGAACTAGGTAGGCTCTGGATTGCTCGAAAGCCATAGAAAGCTATCTTCAGTGCCTAAATGAGCTCGATGTATACTGACTGATAATGATATGACATTTGTGTAACATCAAAGACAATGCACAATTAATAAATTTTATCTAACAATAAATATAATATTAAAAAAATATTGTAAAATGCAAAAAAATCTTTGCATAAGAAATGAATTATTATAAGATAATAAAATGAATATGTTGAGGATATGATGCAATTACATAAATGATATAAGTAAGACTAAATTCATATTTATGCAAAGTGGATAATGAAATTAATTAATATGTAAAACAAGAATGCGTAATGGAGATGAAATGCAACTAATATGAAGTGAAAAAGAAATGTAATGAGCCTAACTGATGTGATAATATAAAGATTAATATTCAAATCTAATTATTTTTTATTTTTACGTAAAATAGTCTAGGATAATCCAAATGTTGTTATCACAAATTTCGATAATTTGAATTATTTCTCAAGGGCCTTCATTTTTATATTAATAGAATAGAAAATAGGGCCAAAAAGTGTGTTTTAAGGGAAAACAAGAGTTGTTCCACCTGTATAAAAAAGAAGCAAGTATGATAAACATGATCCTACGAGTAATAATTGTTTCACATTGGAAAAAGCTAGTTTCTTCCTCTATATTATATTTGGTTGTGAATGAGATAAGAATTTGTCTCAAATAATCATAACAAATGGAGAAATCTATGTAGTTAGTATATAGATTAATCTTTATAAATTCATAAATATGACACTTAATTTTATTAATAATGAACTATCAATTGAATAATCAATTTTATTTAATTATGTTTAAATTTGTGCTATATATATATATATATATATATATATATATGTCTATATATATATATATATATGTCTATATATATATATATATGTCTATATGTATATATATATATATATGTATATGTAGATATATATATATGTATATGTAGATATATATATGTATATGTATATATGTATTTATGTATATATGTATATATATGTATATGTATATATGTATATATATATATGTATGTATATATATATATATATATACGTATATATATATGTATATATATATATATACGTATATATATAGGTATATATATATAGATATATATATATATATCTAGATATACATATACATATATATATGTATATACATATAGGTATATATATACATATGTATATATATACGCATATGTATATACATATACATATACATATACATATATATATACATATATCTATATGTATACGTATATATATATATATGTATCTATGTATATATATATATGTATCTATATATATATGTATATATATATGTATATATGTATATATGTATATGTATATGTATATGTATATGTATATGTATATGTATATGTATATGTATATGTATATATATATGTATATATATATGTATATGTATATATATATGTATATGTATATATATGTATATGTATGTATATATATATACACATATATATACATATATGTGTATATATATACACATATATGTACATATATGTGTATATATATACACATATATGTGTGTATATATATATACACACATATGTGTGTGTCTGTGTGTATATATATATATATTGCTATTGTTATTATTATTGTAAATTCATATTAATTTTTTTTAAAGAAAACATGAATTTTGGAGAAAATAAAATAAAATAAAATTTCAATTTGAATATTTTTTTAAATATATTGTTAATTTATAATTAAAATTTAATTTTATATTTTTTTATTAAAAATAAATTATAACTTTAAATTATTTAAATTATTGAAGGTGATGGTTAAAAAATTATTTCAAGACCCTTCATTATTCTTTATTATTTATTAATAGAATAGGAAATAAGAACAAAATAAAACCTTACATTTCAAGAAAAATAAGCTTCCAAGCTTTTGAAAATTTCTTAGTTATAAAAAGTTAAAAAACTAGATTATTATTTTTGGTCATTCTATGTTTCCTCCTTTGAACACACTTATCAAACCTAATAATTAGGTTTCTAACTTGCTTTAGTCAATTGATTTTCCTTGTCGTGGTTTGAATTCTTTGAACAAGAAATAATTACAGTGTTTCTTCTAAAAGTACAATGTGTAACTTTGGGGACGCAGGTGAAATTGACAAAAATCATGGGTAGGGTTGAGATAGAATGGGTTGAGGGTGGGCATGGAGGGGAGAGTAGAGTAAAATGATGGGGAAGAAATTTTAGGTGGCTAAGATTGTGAAGATGATAATTTTGTAGCTCATACTCATGCATAGTGAAGATCAAGGAGATAGGGATATCAACAAATACATTGGTAATAGCAATGGTGGCGGTGGACCTGGTGGAAATAGTTGCAATGGTGGAAATGGAGGCAATAGTGGGTGATATGGTGGTGGAGACCACTCCACTCTTCATTCTTCTCTTAGAGCAGGTGGATGTGATCCTCCTGGCACAGGTGGTGGTGTAGGTGTTGTTCCTCCAGGTGTAGGTGGTACTCCCCCCAATGCAGGTGGTGGTGCTCCTCCTATTGAAGGTGTTTCTTTTCTTGGCACTAGTGGTGGTGCTTCTCCTTCTTTGATGATGTGGATAACGTGCAGTTTGGGGGTGGTAGTGCATCTACTATTATGCTTGGTAAGTCTAGGGTTTAATCAAATCTTCAAGATGTCATAAGATTGACTCCACCAGGTTGCCTTCTACTGCTCATTTTATAATAAGATATTTTTAGGGTTTTTTTAAGGATTTATTATATGCCCATGCCATTTGAAATGCTTGTGATTTATTTAATTATGGATTAGTCTTCTATAGATATCATGTAATGATCTGGCATGGAAAAGTAGATCTTAAGTAGAATTTTAAAAGATTTAGGTGGTGGTATTAAAAGAAATTGGAAAATGGAGGTTGTACCATGATTTATAGCCATGAACTCTAAAATTCTTAAATACCTTATGTCACTTTTACAAGAATTGGATTAAGATGATACATTATATTCTTGTAACTAGGACCAACATCTTAAGAAATTTGAGCAAATTTATTACACTATACAACTTATTTAGATGTTGCAGATTTTTTATTAGCATTCATGCCCCTTTATAGTTTCAAGAATGTGGGCATTTTAAAGTACATTAAACAAAAAAATTGTGCTCCTTTTTGAAAAATATGCTACTTCTTTCCCCTAATATTTCCCATACATAATATGTATTGATTCACATTGAAAAACTGCTCATTGGTGGCTTGTTGATGTTTCTCAGTACATAAGCCTAACACCTATGCATGGTAGGGTGAAATAAAAATATTTTGTTTAGTATTTTTCTTCAGTAGTTTGCATATAAAAAGATACTAGTGGGGTTGCAAAAACCCAAGTATACACAAGAAAATAAAATAGGTATTTCCATTGACTAAGAATATCAATCAACCTCATTGGGTAATGATATGAGGTTGGATTATTGTTTGAAGTTTATTCCTATGTATCTGTTATTTCATAGTGACGGATTGAACCATTTAATATTATAATTTCCTCAATTATCTTTAGTCTTCATTATAATCATTTACACTTTGTTAACTATCTTCATCCCTATTTTATTTGTCATTCACAGTGAGCAGACCCTCTAGGATTAGTCTTTGTTTTATCAGGATGTTGGCTTGACTTTTGAGGTTTTAGTTTGCCTCATCTTTAATGCTAACTAGATTGTGTTTTCATTCATACTTAGTTTTTTGTGGAAAAATCTAAATTATATATATTCCTAAGAATTCATAATATTTCTTTATGTAATTAGTTTTTGTTATACATACAATGACTGTAATAAACTGTTGAATTTTTGTTTTTTTAAATTCTTGAATTTTCTTTTTGGATAATCGCAACTTGATGTGACATATTAATATGGATATTTTTTCCTTATGTGATAGGACATTTGAAACTTTCTAGCTCAATGAGGACCTATAAATTTTTTTACCATAAATCCCAACATCAACAATTCTAAAACTAGAGTAATTATCAAGTTCATATTCATGTTCATGAGAACATATTCTTTAGAGACTCCAAACAATGGAAGAACATAGTTTCTAAGATTATCAACCTTGTGCAATTTCATTTCAATAAAATGCAAAAATTCACATCTAGCTGTCAATTTGTGAGGGCAAAGACAATGTGTTAAAACTAAAACAAATTAACATGCCTGGAAAGACAATAAGACCCAACAGTAAACAAACACAATACTGTATTACATGAGCAATCATTATTTTGCCAAGAAATCTTTTCTGACCATTTGGTAAGGAAAGCTCTCCATTGTCCACTACAAAATATCCTCAATATTATTCATTGCTTCTAAATGCAATCTATAAGCTTTTGACCTTCTTCCATGGTGTATAATAAGTGCATAATTTTTGTTGACTTCTTATATTATGGTTGAGCTATGAATTTTTTTTCTAAAGAAGCCAAATGAATTTCCACCCCCATTTGAGACTCAACTAGTAAATCCTCTAACATCTAAATCATGAAAATCAATGTCAATAGTCTTTGTCAAAGGAGACAAATTATTTGAAGGTTGTACTAAAGTCTTAAATCTATAATTTAAAAATGCTATTACTTATAGTATTTAAATGACTGAATTCTTCTACATATTTATGTTGTTCCATGGGTCTTACAGTTTTTAGTAGCACTATCAATTATTGTATTCCCTACTAAACTTTATGTATAATAGGAATATAACATTTCTTCAAGAAATATATATTACTGAGAAAGGAAAAGAATTCCAAAGAAGACAAGTGAATTTCTTCTTCCTTCTAGGACTTCACAGCATGTAAATCATGTGAAATTCTGAATTAGGGAAATCAATTTCAACATTCTAGATATGTCTTCGATAATGCATAGATCCTTGTAAGGCTTCATTTCCTACTAGATGCTAGAAAGCCCTTGCCAAAACTCTTCTTATACAACAATAATGGTCTTTGGAAAAAAAAAAAACTTCAAACTCATCCTTCTGTTTCTTGTTCTTGTCATTAATGAAACACTTTAACAAATATTCTCAAACTTCAATGAGATAATCAAACAAATATTTTGAGGATCAAGAATTGTTTATACCCCACTCAAGATTATCTTACAATATTGATTTCATTATTTTCCATAGGATATATGTTGCAAAAAATTCTAAGACACCACTAAGTAAGGCCCTAGAGTACTTCTCTCCACAAAGAAGAATGTGAATCTAGGAAAAGAACTCCATTCAATCAAACTACACATTCATTTATGGCAATGTTTGGTTATGATTTTACAATGCATAATGTAATATTTTACAATATTTATAAATTATATTTTTACTTATGTGAAAAAATAAGCTTGGCAGTGTGTATTTTATTCTCTAGTTTTTGTTCGAAGAAGAGGAATAAAACCCACTATTAAGAGCATAGAATACAGTCCGTTAAAATATTCACAAGGAATATCTATAGGAATGTTACCTCTCTTAAAACAAAAATTCCCAAGGACAAAAAGAGTATATATATATATATATATATATATATAACTATGCTACACGTCCAAGCTAGATAGGATTTAAAATAATAATAATAATAATAGAGGTATACTCAAATACATGCCACTTTTCATGGTGTTCCACATGCATTCTCATCCGACTCTCCTATGCACATAGCAATTGAAAAGGTGGAATTCCCATAGTTTTAAACCAATAATGCATTGAAAATTTGTAGATCTAAAGAGCCAAGGAGGCTTCTATCATGTACCAGTTTCCACACCCTATATCTACTCTATCCCCTCGACCCCACCTCCCTATTTACCATGGAACCTTAGCGAAAGGAAATGCAAGACATCATTTTAGAAAAAGGAGACTTCAAAATCTTGCCTACATACCCAAACCTCCACACAACACCCAATGTGTGTCGAGCTACGAGAAAGGGGGATGTGAGGAGTGCTTAAGTATGCTAGGAGGATAGACTTAGTAAAGCAATAAGACATGGGTATGCGAGTAGGAATAAGAAGGGGTAGGTGTTATAAGTTTTAATATTATTTAGGAATATTTAAATAGGAATAATGTAGGTTAGATTAAAAGATGGGATAATAGGTAAATTTTGTTAGATATTTTGTTGAAAAAAATTACTTGATTGTGTATTATCTTTGATGTTACAAAAATGTAATATCATTACTAGTGAGTCTATGTTGAGCTCACTCAGGCATTAAAGATAGTTTACTATGTCTGTTGAGCATTCTAGAGTTTGTTGAGTTCATAAGATAGTATCTACTAACTTCACTCTGGTGAAAAAGAGTAGTTCATAAAAGTTAAGTGTTAACTGGGCTCACTCGGTTAATGAACGAAAAATTGGATGGAACCAATTTTAACTAAGCTCACTCGGTCACCAAAGGAACATGTTGAAAATGTAGTGTTAACCAAGTTCACTTGGTTAACATAGGAAAATTGTTTCTAAGTTAGTGTCTATCAAGCAAGTTCAGCTAATGAAATTTTTTCTTATTTTGGCATATTGAGTGCAATAGTTTTGTTTGTTGGTTCTAGCCAATTGAGGAGATTAATATTAAGTATTCTAAGTTGTATTCAAGCCAAATTGACAAGGTTTATGATATAAATATAAGGGAAAGTTGAGGATTGAATGCATGCAAGCGAATTATAAGGATAAAAAGAACATCCTTTTGGAGCGACAAAGATACATTTGATAGAAAAGGATCAAGTATACAAGCCATAATTAGGATTTATAATCAGAAATTCAATTACATTGGAAATTAGTTTGTCTCATTGTTACTCTCTAACCATTTTCATAGTGATCTAAATCTCTTAACACAATTGGCTTAACAGCTATTTGTAAATCCTCTAATAATAAGGCATTTCTAGATTGAAGAGTCTAAAGATCTCTAAAAGGGCCACTTATAACAAGGTGATTAAATCCTCTAACAAGGTCATACCTAATAGTGTGTTTTGTAACCTTTAATAGGGTTGGCTCCTAATAGGGCTCACTTCAAAAGAGTAAAAATCAATAAGTAGCTGCAACTGGTGATTTTTCAGAAATTGGGTTTTTGCATTAAATCTTGGTGTCACTTGTGTTCATGCTAATTATTTTATGTGTATGAAACTAAAGGTAAGTAAGGTTAATCACAGATTATATCTTAAGATTTACATGTCAATAATTTTACAAGTTACAATTGATATTTCACTACTTATTGAGTGCCTATGGGCTTACCAGCCATCAGTAGCTTCAGTGAAGTTTATGTTGTGTACTAGCATCTAAGGGATCTAGGATTTATTTTAGTGGTAACCAATTCACCCCTCCTCTCTCAGTTACTCCTCTTATATTTCCAATAATTCATATGAGAGCTTCTTGGTGTTTGGAGAGAAAGGTTTCAAGGACCTAAGCTAGAGATTAGGATGTCTTATAGAAGAGAGATTCCTAAGATAAACAAATATAATTTCCAGACATGGAAATAAATTATGAAGTTGTAATTGGAAACTTTCAGTAATTTAGGTCTGAAATACTTGGAAAATACTTACAAGGCTCCTATTAGAACACAAACTTTAGAGGATATTGTTGAAAAGAAAAATCATAACATCATGATGATTAATATTTCATCAGCTCTTAACTATGCTGAGTTTGATGAGGTCAAAGGATGTGATACTACTCATGACATGTGGACCAAACTAAAGGATATCTACAAAGGTGATGATAACATAAAAAGAGACAAGACAAAAAGTTTGAGCGGCCAATTTGATCAGATGAAAATGAGAGAGGATGAAAACATTCCAAAATATGTTGAGAGAATCAAAGCCAGTGTTAGTGCTATCAAAGCCTTTGGAGGAACAATTGAAGATATGAGAATAGTAAGTAAGGTACTCAAAATGCTTCTTCCTATCTATGGAATCTGAGTGTCTTCTATTCAAGAGATGAGATGTGACCCAAATAATAAGACAACTTTAGATACTATAGTTGGAATATTGATTACACTTGAACTAGATAACTATGATAATTATACTCCTAGTTCTAGTGATCTTGAGTCTACATTTGAAGCCAAGGTATCACTCAAGAAGAAATCTCAAAGGCCTAAAAGAAAATAATATGAATGTAAAGAGGAAGACAATTTTAATAGTGATCTTGAAGCCATTAAAGAATTTCTTGTAAGAAGGTATCCCAAAGGAAAAAGAAAGCATAAAAGTAAAATTACTTTAATCTATTTCTCTTGTGAAGAAGTTGGACACATTTTTGCAAGATGTCCAAATAGAGAAAGATTTCAAGAACTTCAAGGAATACAAAGATGAAAAGCAGCACAACAAGTACACAAGAAAGAAGGATTTCAAGAACTTCAAGGGCTACAAGGACAAATGTAAGAAGTCTTGTTTAATGGCTAAAGATTTAGATATTAGAGAAGATGATGAAATGTTTTATGTTGCTATAAAAGATGAATCTGACAATGAAGGAGATAAAATGACACTTATCTCTAATGTTAGAAAAAATGGTACATGGATTATTGATAGTGGTTTCTCACATCATATGACTAGTGAGAAAATAAAGTTTGAACATATGGAACATTATGATGGTGGAAGTGTGATATTTGGAAACAATGAACCATGTTGCATAAAGGGAAAATTTTGTATTTCACTAACCAATGAAGTTAGATGTGATAATGCTTATTGGGTTGAAGGACTAAAGCATAATCTAATGAGTGTGGCATAGTTGAATAACATTGGATTCAAGGTAGAATTCGTGAATGGGAAGGCCAAGTTACTCGATGCAAAATGAATTTTGGTTGGGTTTGGTAAATAGAAAAAAGGTAACCTATTCTACTTAGATCTAAGTGAAAGTTCAAGTTTCATTTCTCAAGTAGAAGAAAATTGGTTATGGCATAAAAGGTAATCTCATATGAACTTTGATAATCTAATCAAGATAAAAAAGATCAAAAGACTGAGAGGTATTCATCATTTGAGAAAACCTGATATGGGCCAATGCTAAAATTGTCAAATTGGTGAGATTAAAAGACAAGTTTTAGAAGAAAGGACTATCATTCATAAGAAGTCTTGGAACTAGTTCATATAGACTTATGTGGACCTATTGGAATAGAGAGCTACATTAGAGATAAGTATTTTATTCTTTCTATTGATGATTATTTTATAATGATGACTATAATGTATTTGAAAGATAAGTTTGAAGATTTTCAAAAGTTTAAGTGGTATTTGGCAAGAGTAGAGAAAGAAATTGGAAAGAATCTAAAGTGTTTGAGGTCAAGCAGAGGAAGTGAATTCATTTGCAATGAGTTCAATGAATTCTTTATTGAAAGAGGAATTAAGAGACAATTATTAGCCCCTAGTACACCACAACATAATGGTATAGCTAAAAGAAGGAACAAATCTATCAAGGATTGTGCAAGAACTTTGATGATAGAAAAGAGTGTTGCAATCAAATACTGGAAGAAAACAAGCAGTACTGCAGTACATACCTTGAACGTAATAAAGTTGAAGAAAGACTGAAATCAAACTCCTTTTGAGCTATGGTATGGCCACAAACCTAATGTAGGTTACTTGAAAGTATTTGGTAGCAAATGTTATATTCTTAAAGAGTCTAGAAAAGGTAAATTTGATGTCAAAGGTGATGAAGGCATATTCCTAGGATACTTTTACATAAGTAAAGAATATAAATGTTTGAACTTATCGATTCATAAGATCATAGAGAGTGCACATGTAAGAATTGATAATTTTGTAGAAAAGATTGAAGAAGAGAGAAGCAACGAATCGAAGAATTACATAAAGTTTTTCTACTATGAACCTGATATGTTTCCAAATCTAATTGAAAGTTAACAAACTTCACCTCCCAACTCCCCAAAATCTCCAAAGGCTATTGAGTTGCAACTTGTGCAACCTATGTCATAGTCTAAAGGACCCATGTCACAATCAGATGCTACCAAGCTATTGCTAGAGATAATTGAGTATGATGGACCTAAGTCATAGGAAATGGGATTTGATCTTGATATAGAAAATTATGGAGAGGCTAGTAGAACAAGTTCTAAATCCAAAGTGCCTATGTTAGGAAGATATGTGAGAAGGCACCATGGACCTAATTAGATCATTAGAGACAAGTTAGATGCAACAATGACAATAAACAAATTGAAAGGTTCATATTTACTTATTGAATTTGAACCTAGATTAGTGAAACCTATTTTGGATAATGAAAGTTGGATTGAAGCAATGAATGAAGAGATAGAATAGATAGAGAGGAATAAGAATTGGACTCTTATTCCTAGACCCAAGGATAAAAATGTAATTGGGACAAAGTGGGTTTCCAAAAATAAGTTCAATGAAGATATGATGAGGTAAAGATAAGAATCTCACTTGTGATTCAGATCCATCAAATTCTTAAAAGAGGATAAAAGAGGATAGAAAACCTTAGAAAGAAATTTGCTAAATTAGACTCATCTCTTATGAGAAGAAGGAGGAGAAGGAGAAGGAAGAGGAGGAGAAGAAGAAACAAGTTCAACTCCTATGATTATAGCTATGAAGCCAGGGAAGGCAAGAAAGAAATGAAAACTTTAGAATGAGGATTAAGATGATGAAGATGCAGATAATACCCCAATTATATCTTTCAAGAAGGCACTGCTATCTTTGAAAGAAAATTCAAAATTAAAAGGGAAGGAATGGTTATGGAAAGATTTAAATACTTTAGGTATGACTCTAGAAGCAAAGAGGAGGAAAAATAAATTTAGGATGTGTTGGTGAATAGATTGTCTTTTCCTACTATAACAAAAATCCAATCTATGCCCAAGGCCAGAAAATTCTATAAGTTCACAATAGTTGGGTAAACATTGTATTATTTGTTTCCCTCAAAATTTTTTATCAGTAAAGCTCCCTTTACAAATAATTTATCAATGAAATTAAAAATATCAAAATTAATTGAATGTACTCTTTTGCCAGAAAGTTCTTAAGAGACACTAATGTAGTCATGGGTATTGAGGTAATAGATTGCATATTTAGAAAATCAATAAATGAAAAGGTCACAATATTTCCACAAGAAAGAAATATTTAACTATGAACTTGAACTTTACAACAACTCAAACTAAACTTGAGGAATGATAAATATAAATAAACAACAAAAGAAATTGTAGTAGATATCATAAAGAATTAGCCATCACAATCCACAAAGTAACCATCACTAATTTCACTTCAAATGCTAAGAATTAAATATATATATATATATATAGACTTCTCTAGCACAAAGTCACTATGAGAGGATCTTCATATATAACTATATATCTATGTTGGAAATAGAGATGGAGTAACTGAGAGGGGAGAAGTGAATCAGTTACCACAAAAATAAATCCATAGATCCTTAGATGTCTTAAAATATAGTTTCTGCTGACACTCGGTAACCACACAAATAAATGTAGAAATTTGATAGATGTTCTGATAACTTATTAAGCATTTAAAGTGATAACATGCATGCATAAAGGAAGTAACATGAACACAAGAGACACCAGATTTAACGTGGAAACCCAATTTGGGAAAAACCACCAAGTAACTAGTTACCAATTTTCACTCTTCTCAAGTGAGCCCTATTAGGAGCCAACCCTGTTAAAGGTTACAAAACACACCGTTAGGTGTGACCCTGTTAGAGGATTTAATCACCTTGTTAGAAGTGGCCTTGTCAGAGGTCTTTAAAACAATTCAACTGAACTGTCACCTTGTTAGAGGATTTACAAAATGGCTGTCAAACCAACTCTGTTAAGAGATTTTGAATTACTATTACAATGATTAGAAAGCAACAATGAAGTGATCTAAAATATATGCAACTTATCTTTGCTGAATACAGATCTCTGTTCTGCTTCACTAGATCCTCATTGATCGAATGCAACTTTGCAGCTTCATAAGGATATCTAATCCTTCCTCAACATTTGCTCATATATTTAGTATTCACTCATTCATATATCCGTACTCTTATGGATCCAAAATCTTACTCTTTTTTTGAATTCACAACTTGACCTTTCATATATAACTTATAGATTGTCAAGTCAGCTCAATTACAAGTTACAACAACTGAAAAACATTAAATCAGTCAGCTGCACAAAATAGTTAAACTTAATTCTTTAGAACAATAAAATACTTCGCTACCTGACCTAGCTTGGTGACCACTACTCCAGAATGGTTTCCCCAGTGTTAGCCAAGTGAATCTCGGTAATCACTGCAAACTTTACAACTTCCTTCGGAGACCGAGTTAACTTGGTGAATACTGACCTTTCTTAGCTTTTCAAGTGAGCTCGGTAAAAGCTAACCTTCGTTTGCTTACCGAGTGAGCTCGGTAAAAACTAAATTTTCTTTTCTTACCAAGTGAGCTCAGTAAAAGCTAACTTTTCTTTGCTTAACGAGTGAGCTTAGTAAAAGCTAACTTCCCTTTGCTTACTGAGTGAGATTGGTAAAAGCTAACTTTCCCTTGTGTTGTTCAAGAATGCTTGGTAGTCACTATAAATTGCTTTGCTGACCGTCTGAGCTTAGTAGATTTTGTCTGATGGCTAATATGACATTTGTGTAACATCAAAGACAATACACAATTAACAATTGTATCCAACAATCTTCCTCTTTGGCATTGATGGCAACATAACATGTCATAGCAGAAATGAAATTTGAAAACAAGCTTTCACTTATATGGCAACACAACATGTCAATATAACAATTCTCCCTCTAGGATAGAAAACTCTCCCTCTTGTAGTAATCTCCCTCTATGAAGGAATTACATAGAAAACTCTTTATATTTTGAACAAATTTTAGAGAGATATGATAGTAAAACTCTCCCTCTTTGACAACACATGCCAAAGACAACTCAAACTAAAATGAATTTCAGTGTACCTTTAGTATTGATTCATATGCAATATTTCCTGGTTATGTTGCATCAACTAATAGATCTTCAATCTGGTATGAGTTGATGCATCACTAAAACTTTATTTTAGTGAACTTCAGATAGGGGAGTGACCACTAACTTTCCTCTTAGATACAAGAATGCATCCTTAGGTAATAGTTTTGTGAATATGTCAGCAATTTGGTCCTTTGTATGAACATATTCCAATCTAATCTCCTTATCTTGCACCAATTCTCTGAAAAAATGATATTTTATTGCAATGTGCTTGGTTTTGGAATGCATCACTAGATTCTTAGATATGTTGATTGCACTTGTATTATCACAGAACATAACAACTGGTTCTTTGATTTCCATCTTCATGCCTTCCAACAATTGTTTAAACTAAACAATGTTAGAATATTTTACTGCTATAGCAACATACTCTGCCTTTGTTGTTGATTGAGATGTACAATTCTGCTTTTTTGGTTGTCCAAGAAACCAACATTTTTTTCAAGAAAGAATGCACCTCCACTTGTACTTTTTCTGTCATCGAAGTTTCCTGCCCAATTAGCATTAGTAAACACTTTCAAATCCAAATTTCCTCCAAACTTATACCATAAACCATACTCTTCAGTTCCTTTCAAATATCTCATTATTCTTTTGATTGCCATCATGTGATTTTCTCTTGGTTTTGCTGAAAATCTTGCTACAATACCAACTGCAAGGGCAATATCTAGGCTAGTATGAACTAGATACTGCAACTTTCCAATCATAGATCTATACAATGTTTGATATACTTCTTTTGATTCATCTTCCTTGGTAAGTTTTAATCTGGTACACATAGGAGTCCCAACTGGTTTACAATCTTTCATTCAAAACTTTTTCAATATCTCCTTGATGTACTTTGATTGAGTGATGTAGATACCATTTTTATTTTGTTGAATTTGAAGACCAACAAAGAATTTGATCTCACCAAACATAGACATTTCAAATTCCTTGTTCATTTGTTATGAGAATTCTTTGCACAGATCATCATTCCCTATGTA
Organism: Cupressus sempervirens; assembly: GCA_028749045.1. Classification (NCBI taxonomy): domain Eukaryota; kingdom Viridiplantae; phylum Streptophyta; class Pinopsida; order Cupressales; family Cupressaceae; genus Cupressus; species Cupressus sempervirens. The sequence continues at coordinate 460,463,433 of CM053789.1, forward strand.
AATAGTATCATCTACAAATATTTCTGCCAAGACAATCTTATTATTTGGTCCTTCCTTAATATACAAGCTACTATTATCATTAGTTCTTTGAAAACCAATCTGAATAAGATAGTTATGCAATCTTCCATACCATTCTCTAGGGGCTTGTTTCAGACCGTACAATGCCTTGTGTAATTTGCAAACCATGTTCATCTTATCTGGATTAACAAAACCTTCAGGTTGTTCAATGTAAACCTCTTCATCCAGTATACCATTGAGGAATTCTGATTTGACATCCATCTGATAAACTTTTAATCCCTTTTGAGTAGCATATGCTAGTAAGGTTCTGACTCCTTCCAATCTTGCAATAGGAGAAAAAGTTTCTCCATAGTCTATTCCTTCTTCTTGAGCATATCCTTTGCATACTAGTATAGCTTTGTTTTTTGATACTTTACCTTCTTCATCCAACTTGTTTCTGAATACCCACTTAGTTCCAATCACATTTTTGTCTTTAGGTCTGAATATAAGAGTCCATGTCTTATTTTTCTCTATTTGCTCTATTTCTTCATTCATAGCTTCAATCCAACTATCATTTTCCAATGCATCTTTGATATTTCTAGGTTCAAAATTTGCAAGTAAACAAGTACCTTTAAGCCTATTTCTTGTCATGGTTCCTTCATATTTATCTCCAATGATTTGATCTACTCAATGATGTCTCCTAACATACTTAGCTAATATAGGTTCCTTGCCTTTTGAATGGATTTCATTATTATCTTCTTTCATTTCAACTTCAGGCTCTATCTATTCTAGCTTGGTAGATATTTTCTCGGTAGATGTTTGCTCGGTACATACTTGCTCGGTAGACACTTTCTCGGTAAACACTTGCTTGGTAGACACTGAATTTAACTCAGTTTGTTGTGGCTTAGTTTGAACTTCCTGTAACTCGATTACAGATGACTCTAGAGTAGAAGTTTCCTGATTCTCTGATGTAACTGGTACTGTATCAGGTTCACTGAAGATAAACCTTTTATAATCTTCTGGTTCCCTTTTGCTTTCTTCTTCAATTCTTTCTACAAACTCATCAACTTTCACATATGCACTTTCTATGACTTTGTCAGTAGAAAAGTTCAAACATCTATATGCCTTACTTTTGCATGAGTATCCAAAGAATATACCTTCATCACCTTTTACATCAAATTTGCCTTTTCTAGATTCTTTCAAAATGTAACATTTACTTCCAAATACTTTAAGGTAACTTACATTAGGTTTATAGCCATACCATAACTCATAGGGGGTTTTGAATGAGTCTTTCTTCAGTTGTACTTGGTTCAAGGTATAGACTGCAATGCTGATAGCTTCCTTCCAATATTTTATAGCAATGTTCTTTTCAATCATTAAAGTTCTTGCACAATCCATGATGGATCTATTTCTTCTTTCACCTATTCCATTTTTTTGGGGTGTTCCAGGGGCTGATACCTATCTTTTGATTCCTCTTTCAATGTAAAAGTTATTGAATTCATGTGAGATGAATTCTTCACCTCTGTTTGACCTCAAACATTTTAGTCTTTTCCCTGTTTCCTTTTCTACTCTGGCCAAATACCATTTGAAATTTTCAAATGCTTCTGATTTATTTCTTAGATACATGACTGTCATCATTCTTGAGTAATCATCAACAAAAATAATGAAGAACTTTTCTCCAGTATAGATTTCAATTCCAATGGGTCCACATAAATCAGTATGCACAATTTCTAATATATCTTCAAACTGATAGTTTTTACTTTTAAAACTAGTCTTTCCCATCTTTCCAATCTGACAATTTTTGCATAGATCGACCTCAGGTTTCTTTATGTTGGGAATGCCTCTTACTTTCCTAAATTTTCTTATCTTTACCAAATTATCAAAGTTTACATGACACAACCTTTTATTCCATAACCAACTTTCTTCAACTTGAGCAATGAAACATGAACATTCACCTAGTTCAAGATAGAACAAGTTACCTTTAGTTTGAGTACCTGATCCAATCAGCTTTCCTTTCCCATCTAGCAGTCTTGCTTTACCATGCATGAATTCTACTTTGATTCCATTATTGAGTAGCTATGCCACATTTAACAGATTATGCTTTAGTCCTTCTACCCAATAGGCATTATCACATATAAGTTCTTTGGTTAGAGAGATTCTTCCTCTTCCTTTTATAAAACAAGGTTCATTGTTACCAAATTTTACACTGCCACCATCATAGTTTTTAAAGTATTCAAACTTAGTTTTATCACCAGTCATGTGATGAGAACAACCACTATCTATGAACCATGTATCATTTTTGCTCATATGAGAAATGAGTGTCATTTCCTCATCGTTATAAGATTCATCTTTCATAGCAATGTAGACAATCTCATCTTCTTCTTCATCATTAGAATCATTAGAATCTTTAGCCATAAAACATGTTTTCTTACCTTTGTCCTTGAATGATTTGAAATCTTTCTTGCCATTCCATCTACGATCTTTCTTCTCATCTTTATTCTCCTTGTTTGGACACCTAGCAACAATATGACCAACTTCTTCACATGAAAAATAGATTAGAGGTACTTTACCTTTGTATTTTCCTCTGCCTTTAGAATACTTCCTTGCTAAAAGGGCTTCAATTACTTCAAGATCACTGGGTGAACCCACAATAGTGGGTTACACTTTTTCGGAGGAAGAAATTCCTCCAAACAAGCGCGGGTCCGAAAAATTACCCGTATAGTTTCGATATAAGCTCTTTTTTAAAGTTTCGATCGAAACTAATTACTTTTGATAGAAAGTAACTGTCGATCGAAACTAACCGCGCCGAATAGTTTTGATCGAAACTTGGAACGTGGGTTTCCCCACGGTTTTAAAGTTTCGATCGAAACTTTACTTAAGTTTTGATCGAAACTATGAAATCCGCTAGCATAAATAGCGGCGCAGTCAGATTCTCTCCTCATTATTTCGATCGAAAGTTGGAGAGAGACTGGCATCCGCTTTATCGACCGTCTGAAAAAGGTATGAAACATTTTTTTTTTCCTTTTTTCTATTGTTTTAGTTAAAATTTATATATTTTTTTGTATATTTTATTATTTTTTATATATGTTTCTTTGTATATTTTATTTTACTATTCATGCTTAAGCCTCTAATGTTATTATGAATCTCTAAATGCACAAATAAGATTTTTTTAATGATAATTTTCATCTATATTAGATCTAAGTATATAATATTGTCTTTTAATTTAAAGTTTATTTAAAAATTTATTATTTTAGATGTTTTGAAATGTATTTAATTTATGTATTTATTACAATGTTGAATGATTAGATTAGA